>JAQMYK010000002.1:15605663-15620487 GCA_030014345.1 Clarias buthupogon
AGATAGATAGATAGATAGATAGATAGATAGATTGATTGATTGATTGATTGATTGATTGATTGATTGATTGATTGATTTTGCCCATATCACTAGTAATACCCTGCATAGGGTCCAACTTATTTGTATGTGTGAGTGTGTGCATGCATTTGAATACTTGGCCTCATGGGGTTCACTCTGTGGAATTCCTCTGCAGTCAGTACAGTAACATCCTCCATGATTAATGTGGAAAACTTCCAGCAGCAAATTAAGTCTCAATAACAGGCATCATAGAGCAAAACAAAGGCATACATATATATAAACACTTTAATACACACACATTCATGGCAACAGACAGGATATCAGAGAAAGAGAGAGAGGAAGCAGGCCACTAGACACAGAGACAGCAGGGACCGGAGTGAGGTCCTGTCCCTGAAATCAGTGTGCACTTCATTCTCTTTCTTCCTTTCTGTATGTTCCTGTTTATCACCCCACTCCATTTGCTCTGATGTGTTTTTCTTCACGTCCTAAAGTCAGTATCCTCATGTGGCATGTGGGGTATTTCACTGAAAGGCACACTGAATGTGAGACCTCTTGAAACATGGACTATTTGTGGAAGCTCCAACAACCCCATCCATTATATTCTTGCCCCACTTCCACTTTCCACTGCCTGCAATTGCATGTCTGATTGAAGATATAAAACATTGCTTTTCCAAGGATATCCAGAGGAACTGGATAATTCCTCTTGCAACTGACTTTGACAAACTTCTTTTTCACTCTGTTTTTTTTTTTTTTTCTAGATTTATGGACAGCTTCAGTGTCACAAATAATTATAACAAAATATAGCATGTAGGTTGCAGACAGAAATAAAGGTACAACAAAATGCTGCTCAATTCCCCTTTTTTAGATCTGTTATGTGTAATTTTTATTCACACCATTCAGCTCGAGTAACTTTCATACTGCTCACACCCATCCTTATAAACTGTCCTCTCCAGGATCACCTCCTGACCTCAGTGAGACAGTTCAGATATGCAGTGGCTTAACCCTGTGCGGGGTTAAGCATCACTGACATCTTCATGCATAGGTTTCTTCCGATCTTTATTGGGCCGTGCCATTTTCCTCAAATTTATGACATATAAAGGTCTGTAGTCAAACAAAAGGACTCTCTGACTCTCTGTTTAAAGTCCCTGTTTTGATTCTCTTCATTCTGGCTTAAGATCATCCAGCATATTCAGCACATGCAAGCAAGGTTCATCCAAGAAGTCCATCCATGCTGAAGTTACTAAATCCTTTTAAGTTTAATGAACTGTAGTTGAAGAAATACTTTGACCAATATAACAGGAAACACACCACATGCTTTATACAATACGGTCATCAATGTGGATATAAATATAAGAAATTTTAAGAATAGAAATACAGTACAAGACAGTAGCTATTTTGCTAACTATGTTTTTCAAAGGTGACACAGCATTTTATTACCCTACTCATCCTACACTGGTACTTTCTGTACTAGTATTTTAAGTAACAGCCTGGAAAGTTTGGTCTTTCAAAAAGCATAAACTGTATGATCTGACCGTGTACTGTACTGTATATGGTTAGTGACACACAAAAAGGGCTTTTCTCCTTCTCAGTGTGTTGGAATGTTTCACTCTAAATGTGACACAGAAACACACTCATAGTGACAACACTATGAGTTGTCAGTGCTGGCTCAAGTGGAACAAACAGGCAATGACAGGAGGTACAGTAAGAATCCACAATGTTAACATCTTTATATACCTTTAGACAAAGACATTTAGCATTGCTGTTTGTTATCCAAACTATTGTGAATGTATTGTAAAGAAAGTGTTTTTGTATAGATTTCCATCTGCCTGAACACTTGAAGTATATCTTCAAAGAAATCTTAATTACTGTAGCTTATTACCATGGCCTTGTAAGGATATATAAATTACTGTAAAACACACACACACACACACACACACACACACACACACACACACACACACACACACACACACTTCACTTCACACAGCACATTTAATAAAAATCGGCTTTGTTAGATTCCCCAAGAGTAAAAGCAGCTTCCCTCTCACTGCAGCATCCTCTCACTTGAAACTAATATCTGGACTCTCCAGCAGTCCTACCAAAGTTCTGGATTTCCTTTATTGACTGATATTAGTCTCTGGCAGTCATAGTTTGGCCTTGGTTTTAGAGATTATTGACTTTCATTAAGAACCTAGAAGCTTGGAATGCTGAGTCTGCTGTCAAGATGTCTGGTGTCAAAAAGTGACTCAGCTCATATATATTTAATACAGTATTCAGTTCCACCTATCAAACTGCAGAACAGCTTCTCCTAATGTATCCCTCTGCTCTTTTTACATAAATGTTTAAAAAGGTATAAGATACACTTCTACATTAATTAAAGCAGTTGAGTATAACTGATCCCAGAGTTGTTTATTATTCTGAAATTTTATTCAAAGCATAAAACTGTAAACATCTTGTTAAATTCAGTTGAGTCATCTATTCAATCTATTCTTCTGGTTCAGGCAAAATGACACTTTTGAGAACTAGACTGTAAAAGACTATCTGAAAGAAAGAGCGCTTTGTGTGTATGTTTGTGTGTAACTATGCAAATGTGTGTGCTTTCTGTCCGCACACTGTTTATGTAAAATTCCAGCACCTCTGAGCATCTAAGCACTGCTGAGAGGGTTTAACATCGATCTCTCCTGACCCTGTCTGACCCACTTAATTCCACCATTTCTCAGGTTCTGATTATGCGCCGCTTCTCCTCATCCAGCTGGGCAACACCAGCAAACCTATCAAATACTGTTACCCAGACAGAGACTAGAAGTTGAAAGTACCCAGATTCTGGTGAATACCCCTTCTTATCCATGCTCCCTGTACTCCTTGTGTGGGAGAAACACTTCAAAGTCTCACATACAAGCTGTTACACTCTCATCTCACTCCCTTAGAACTGTTTTATCTGCTATTCTGTTAGGATGCATTGGATTAATCAAGGTATTTGACCTGAGATAAGCGACCTGTGATCAGATAATAGAGACTATATTCTTTGTAGCATTTGTGCTACTGAGACACTTTTTGGAGGGGACGACATGAATATCTAAACTCTGTTTTACTCTAATCAGGGAAGACCTCAAAAGAGTTAATTAGTGTAAAGTGTAATGATTGATTACATTCTCAGATTTCAACCCTTTAGAGAAGTCTGGTTTGAATTACAACAAATAATAGCTTGTGGCTCTACATTTAGATCATTCTGTCTAAAACTAACCTTCAGAAGTTCTATATTATTTTGGCAAAAAGATTTATTGAGATTAAACTTTAACAGACCTTGCTTTCCAGATCATTATCATAAATTTAATCATCGTACAGTACATGTGCTATGCTATGGAACATGCGTGCGCGGTTAGACCAACATTTTCCAGGACATTGGCTGGGATGAAACAAACCTCATGAATGGCTTTCAAGAAGTCCAGATCTCACTCCAGGTAATTTCTTTTCTTTGGGACTAAGCAGAGAAGGAGGTGTACAAGACAAAGCCTTGCACACAGGAGGACTTTGATGCATAGATTCAGGAGTTTCTCAGCAATGTTCCAAATGACTTCCTTCAGAAGACTGCGTTCCATCCTGGCCTAATTTAAGGACACCACTGGTGCCTACATTGAAATTTAAAGACTTGCCTTCATTTTCCCATGTAATAAAGAACATATAGACTGTATTACCAGTTTTTTATTCCTAATTACATTTTACCCACCCTGTAGATCTAAGAGACCAAATAATATATTAATATATATAATTAATTATTTAATTTTGAAAGTTATGTGTAACTCGTGTTCTAGATTGTGAACATGTAGATCAAGTGAAATATATCAAGTGAACACATAAATTGGATCACAATCACATAAATCAGATAAATAGATCAAGTAAACACATAGATCAAGTAAAATATATCAATCTTTTTTTTCCGACAAATATAGCTTACAGCTCCTGAGGGGGAAAAAATGTATCTCAAAATATTCTAATATTTAATTTCAAGTTTAAGTAAATTATTATCAACGAGTATAAATACCGTGTATCACTCAGTCTAGTTCAGTACAGCATTGGGAAGACTGCTGTCTTGACAGATGTTCAGAAGTCACAAAAGGTCACTTCTGAATGGGTTGGCTGTTTGCAGAGTGCTGTTTCAGAGAATCTGGAAGGGAAAAGTTTGATAGGAAAAGGTGGATAAGCAATAGGGTTGACTGCAGCTAAAGACAATTGTCAAGCAAAGCCAATTTAAGAGCTTGGGATTCTTCACTGCTACACAAGTACAGGAGTGAAGTAATGCTGGAGGTGGCGCATCAAGAGCCACCAAGTGCAGATGTCTTCAGGAATTGGCTACAACTGTTGCATGCTTACTATTAAGCCTCTCCCGAACCAGAGACAACATCAGTAGCATCTTACATGAGCTAAGATTAAAAAGAATTGGACCATTGCTCAGTGTTCCAAAGTCCTCTATTTAGATGAAAGTGAATTTAGCATTTATTTGGAACCAGGGTATGTAGGCAAAATGGAGATGGTCTCAGAATCTGTAGGCAAAATGGAGATGCACAGAATTCATGTCGCTTGAAGTGTAAAGTTTCCACAGGCAGCAATGATTTGGGGTGTCATTAAAGTCAACACAGCCATCAATCAGGAGATTTTAGAGCACTTCATTCTTCCGGTTGCTGGCAAGCCTTTTGGAGATGGAGATGTCCTTTTCCAGCAGGACTACCTCAAAGTGGTTTTTACTGGATATTACTGTGCTTGATTGACTAGCCAACTTGCCTGACCTGTATCCCATAAAGAACCTATGGGGTATTGTCAAGAAGAAAATGAGAAACACCTGACCCAACAATATATACAAGCTGAAGGCTGCTTTCAAACTAACCAGGTCTTCAGTAACACCTCAGTAGTGCCAAAGACTGATCGCCTCTATGCAGTATTTCACTTTATGTGCAATAAATGTAGAATTATGTAAAAATTTTAATAAACGTTTTCTTGATATTCTATGATTTTCAGTTGCACTGTGTAACACTCTGTGTTTTTAGTATAACCTTTACTGTGGATATTTTTTTTCTTTTCTTTTTGTTGCATTGGTACAAAACATTTCTGATTTTCAAACATCAGTATCCCACCACAAAATTAAAAGTTCAAGAAAAATATTTGTATGCCAGAAAAGAAGGCAGCACGTTAAATAAGTGATCACGTTTCAGACAACAACAAAAAAAAAGAACAGCGAGTGATTCTACATGATGTTCATAAAACTTTTGTTAGAAAACTGCACAAATTTTACCTGAGTGTAAAGGGTCCTCAAGGGACCAAGTACTAACTTTGTTTCATTAATTGTTGTGGGCTTTATAGGAATTTTTTTTCTTTAAAAAAACGTTTGCACCGTATTGTATATATTTTTGGACCACATTTTGATTACAATATAAATTATTGCTTTTTTCATTGAATTGTTTCAACCTTATTTATCTTCATATTATTTATTTAATTCCGGAGTTGCAGAGTTGCATTAATTTTTGCCTTGTAGATCTTGTATTAATGAAACAGTTGAACCAATCTGTAATACCTTTTACAGCACATCTCCAAGACTAGCAGTGGCCAATTCATGTGTGAAAATGATTCTGCATGATCCCTGAACACTGTCACATTTTGAGCCAGATGAATCTTGAACCTGAATGCTTTTTATTCCGCTATTAAACGTACTGTAGCTGTGATTTCTAGAGGAGATTTGGGATTATACTTTTTCACCAAGCATATTAGTGACATTACTTATATGAGGGTGATGGTTCATTACTATGCTTCCAGGTTTTAATTATGCGTTGGACAGTTATTGTTAACGCAGTAACTTAAACAATCTCTCGAGCTGTTTTCTTTACTTCATGTAGGCCAATAATTGGACCCTTCTGAAACATAGTAACATCTTTTTCAAGCATACGAATTAGGGTTAAAATAATTGTTGGCAGCTGAAATATACAGTATTAGTAATTAGTAATTGTGAAATTTAAAGCTCTTAAAGATTTGATTGTTAAATCCATATACATAATAGTTTTTTTTTTCTCTTGCCATTCTGTCTGATATAAGGGACAGATTTTAGACTTTGCAATTTTTTTCTATGCTCCTGTCTGGTCTTTTTTTCTCTCCCTGTCTGGCTGAATCGCTGCTGTCTCTGTATGTCATATTTTTAAGTGGCTGTGTTGAATAGTGCAGTTCAAAGTGTCCTTGGTGTCTTCGATGGGATATTAGTGTAAGTTTATGATTTATAGAGTACTGTTGACCTCAGCAGGCAGAGTCATAAATATGCAGTTATAAACAGGTAATTTCCTAAAAAAAAGAAATCATTTAAGCAAAATGATTTGGGGGTGATTGGAATTTGCCCTTTGACCTATCTGAGGGAGGTTGCAAACAGTGTGATCGGGGAAAGGCAATTTCGTATAGATTCAGTCTAAAGTATTTATTTCCAACTATGCCCCATCACAGCCAAGCTTGTGTCTGTATCAGACAGACCATATTTCCACAGTTTGTGTGTGTGTTCGTGTGTAAGTCACCATGATTAAGTCCACTTAGCTTACTGCACTGCGGTCACTGAACCTTATCAGTGATTGGGTGTCCAAACTGAGCTTGGCTCCCTGGTGTCAGCCATGTGAAGCTAGTGGTTACAGACTGTTCCATATTACCAGGAAACAGTTGCCAGGGCTACCACTTATTAATATCTATCATTAACTATGAGCACTTGGCTCATTTGAGCAAATAATGAAGGCATACACTGGCTTCTAGGAAGACTATGCTGACATTTGGGCACCGGAGTATGTGTCACACGTGTGTGCATCTGTATGCTGTTTTTCTTCCCGGGCCTGAAGGTCATCAGAGTTATACAGTATCTCGTGTAAACATTTACCTGGTCTCCCTGAAAAGGAAGTATGCAAATTCTGTATTTATACAAAGATAAACTACATTTTAATCATATATTACATTACATTTACATTACATTTACATTACATTACATAGGGCAGAACCAGCTATATACTATAGAAGAACTTTCTAAAGGTTCTAATTGTATCCGTCTTTGATAAAGAAACATAGTCAGTCCTATATAGAGTTGTAAATAGATCTCATAAGGGTGTCCACAATATCCTTATATGTGCTAAATGTACATGATCATTTTCTTTTAGATGTAACATCATCTTAACCTCACTGAGGAAACAAAAAAAAAATTATTGCCTCTTTTACTTTTGCATGAATCCTGACCTTGAGTTACTGTCTGTGTTTAGTTTTGCATGTTCTCTTTCTCACTCCAAAAATCAAGCCAGGAGATCATCAAAGAGTCTGAATAAAGGGTGTAATCTTGCTAAATATTTATTTACCATAAACATGCATTTTTAAAAAATTTGAAAAAAAAAAAAAACAATTTCACAAATATTTCTGAGCATTTATGAAAGGAATACATAGTCACATGATTTGTGGACATTATTATATGTAAACATAAAAAAGATGCAAGCAAACAATAACATTCTGCAAAGAAAATGTGTAAAGTGGCATACCAAACACTTTTAATTGTTACAGTTCACTTAGTATAGGAGTTTGAAAGATGGCAATCACATTATATTTTCCCACTTTATATAAATCTAATGACATAAAGTAGTTAATCTTTGGCAATACTTCCGGTGTGGTATGATTCCATTTTTATATAAAATTTGCACTTTTATTTATCTGCACCATATTTATTTCATACCCCTGCATTTCCATAAAGCATTTTATGTTTCTTATTTTATGTGTACTTATAATCTCAAAAAAAAATTATGAATACTTCTTGAAGACAGCGCAGTGGACTGTACTATTTATCAGTGTAGACGGCCTTTAATTCCTCAGCACCTGAAAACATTGTCAATGTCTCTCCCTGCTGTTTCCCTACGTGTACTGCATCTACACTTGTCAGGGCATCTTGCCACTTTAAAGCATTTTTAATTTTTACCATATCTTCTTGTTCTTGATCAACATTATATACTTAAATATGTTCACCACAATTTAATCAGGTGACAGGAAAACACGGTGAAATATTTATGGAACAAGTCTGTCCCCTGCTGGTGCATCAATAACAAATTTGTGATGAGAGTTTAAATTATTTACATTGACTAAATAGTACAATGAATAGAGATTTGTTTAAAGTTTCCTTTTGCAGGTTTAAAGTAAGGCAGCATGGAGGGGTAGTGGTTAGCACTGTCGCCTTGCTCCTCCAGGGTCCAGGTTCGATTACTGACCATGCTCGATTCCCGTCTCTGTGTGCATGGAGTTATTCCTGTATGTTCTTCCCGTGCTAATTGGCGTTCCCAAATTGCCCATAGTGTGTGTGAGTGAGAGTATGTGTGTGCCCTGCGATGGATTGGCAGCCTGTCCACCCCTAAGCCTCCTGGGATAGGCAAAAGCACCCACCCCAAGTGACCCTGAATACAGCATAAAGTGGTATAGACGATGAGTGTGTGAGGTTTAACATAAACTGACAGAGTAATCGGATAGATCATTCCAAGATTCCTCCCAACATCCCATAGGAAAACATTAACAGCAGACCCAGTTTTGTCACAGGTAACATTGTTGTTGAATCGTACTGCAGTCTTCTTGTTTCAATAAGAAGTTTGTCTTCTCTTTGCTCGAACAATTCAACACTTCTTATTAGTTATGACTGGAGTTATACAACGTTTTGGCCGTGGAAAATCCCTACTTGTGTCTCAGCTGCTCAGCAGCTATAACTGTAATCATAATCTGATTCTGCCGCTCCAATGATCTTTCTGTAGGCAATCATCTCTAAGCAAAAATATGCAGTTGGAGTATAGATACATAAACAGGTTATGTTGTTTTAATGCCTTTATTTTAACAGCTATTACAAATACATTTTCAGGATCCTATTAATACATTTTGGGTTCAATTAGTCTACTAACAATAGATCAGTACATGCTTTCTTTCCAGTATTATTGAGTATACAAGTGCTTATGCACTTTATCTTGTTCATATCACATCATGACACTTACATTATGATCATCAAAATATCACAGTACATAGGAACATTGGTTTATAGCCTTGTAGACCAAAGCCTGATAAAATATATGAGGCTGTAGGGCAAATGTGGTACAGTGGGGCAAAGTCCAGCATAATTTTTTTTCCCCTGATTCAACACTTTAACAACACAAGAGCAAAGAAGAGATTAAGGACATCACCAATACAGTAAACTGCAGACAACTGGGCACAGTTGGCACTCCTTGTAGCATGAAACAAGAGTCTGAGTGAAATTCACTCCCTTGCATGCAGATATTTTGCTGTACCCTCAGGCACTGTTAAACCTGGCAGCATGGAGAGAGAGAGAGAGGGAGAGAGAGAGAGAGAGAGAGAGAGAGAGAGAGAGATGCATGCTTTTATTGCAGAAGTGTGGAGACTTGGTTCCGCCCCCTCATCTATTACACATTATTCCTATCAAAAGACTCCTCCGAGTACAGATAATGTGTATGGTGTCAATAGTATATAAATATATACACACTCACTCCCTCACACACAGAGACACTCCTGTCCCGCAGTCACTCTGTGTGGATTTGCTTGGAGCAGATGGTCAAAAATGACATTCTCTTGGTGGATTCTGGCTTTATGTCTGGTGGCTTTCAAAGGTAAAAAGAAAGTTTAGATTATTATAGTATTTAAATGATTAAGGAACGATTACTAGGATTAATATGAGTTTTAATATTAGATTAGTACAGTTAACACTTTCATTAAGGCATTATTTACATTCTGTAATGATAAATATGTCTTGATATATTCAAAGAAATATATTTGCATGCCATTAGCTAAAGTATTTGTCACCACATGAAGCTAAATGCTCTGCACACTAATTAATCTGTATTAACAAATTTCACACATTTTCTCGGAAAACAATAGATTTTTTACATAAACTTAGATTAATACATAAACTTAATTTGTAAAATTGCAAATATATATGACATGTAGGGTTTCGAGATTTTTCTGTCGTGCCATGATACTGTTAGTTCACTGAAAAGTGTCCAGGCTTTGTCTAATGAATAACAGTGTTAAAGTGCAGCTGTCTATATATGTCACAGTGCTTCACTATACTGCAAGCCACTGGAGGTCCCTACTGAACCAATTTACAGACCTAGTTCCTGACAAACCTGGAAAGTAAAATAAAAAAAAATTTACATTAAATGTTAGATTCGTTTATATAATGTTTTGGTGTAAGGGTGTAGTTGCTCAGAGTTGGAGTGTGGAATGGACAACTACAGTCCAAAATCAATGTTTTTGCTCTTTCAATTAAGACATATTGCATGCATCTATTCAATCATCTTTTGAGCCATCTGTATGCTTTAAGCAGTGAAGTACTGATGGATGGTGTGTGTACTGATGGATGATGTTTAGGCAGATGCGGAATAGATGAGTTGCAGGCAATTAATAAAATATGTTATAATATTGTATAGATATATTGTAATACTTTTATAAACCTTGAGAGGGTGAATGAAAAATGTGATTCTGTATTAAAATTTTATTGTTTTTATGCACTACTTTCAAATATTTTTTTTGAGTAGTGCACACAAATATATTAAAATGTTCCATGACCATAGTGCATTTTCTTTTCTTTTTTTTTTTATTCAGTTGTTTTGTTTTACAAAAATCATGAGAATTTAAAATAAATACTGGAGCAGTTGTCAAGACTGGAAAATCATTGCAGTTGCTTTTGTCGAATATTGCATCAACTCCAGGAAACTATGCTTGTGTTTTAGTTTTAGAGCATTTCCATTTCTGTGGTTAAATTTAGCAATAGATAATCAGCGGTTGTGGAAAAAAATTGTCTTCACTTAATAAAATACTAAAAAAATTATGTGAATGCAGCTCGTGCTTTTGTTCATCATGATTATGATGAATGAATGGTCTTCCAATATGATTTTAAAATATAATAAATAATTCTATATGTATATAATTATATAGTGTTTGTGCTTTGTTTGTGTCAGTAAGTAACAGTAAGCAGATGGTCCAAAACATTAAATGTAACTGAACTGCATGATCATATACAGTATAAAGTGAATTTGTAATAAACTTAAGTCACATTTTATCAACAAGTTGCTGTGATATAAAAGGAATAAAACATAATGGGGCAAGCTATTATTAGAAATAAATCAATGTTGGGGTGGTAATACCTCATAAATCCCCAAGAGGTGATTATTTCTAACATCATTAACAGCATGCCTTGTCATATTCAATTTACAAAAACCTAAAGTCAGAAATACCCCTGACTTTTTAAAACAAAGGTTGAGCAAATGGTCCAAAAATGTGGTTGAATTATTTTTCCAAATTGCCAACTTGTAGTAAGTTACTATTTTATGCTAATCTGGGAAGGTTTGCTGAGATATTTGTTTATTCAACATGAGCTAAAATCTTTTTTGCTGGTGTCTGTCCCTCTTCATCTCATCACAGGGCAAAGCTCGGCAGCAGAGACAGAGGTAGGAGCAGGCAGTGAAAGAAACTGCTCCATAGTACCTCCGGTATGTTTCTCTCTCTTTCTTTCCTAACCATTCATCATCGCACACTGTCTTTATCAGTGAAGCTGAATCTGATGCAGTGACAGTCAGATCATTACACAATTTAAGCATCCAGCTATAAGGTTCTTGCTGCTGATTAGAGTATGGGGTTTCTTGGCTGTCCCTATAGTTTGAAGGAGTTTTCCTACATCAATGCTTGGATCCATGCTTTCATGTTTTTTCTTTTCTTTTTAAGCTGAGAGGTGACCCCACGTTTCTTTGTGGTTTTTAATCAAGAGACCCTTGTGCATGTAGGACAATTAAGACCATCTCATTATCTGTAAGACCTAGGCTGTAATTCACTATTATCAGTTGAAGAAATAGTGGCTGCCTTTAAAAAAAAATACAATTTAGTAGACCATCAGGGGTTGATAAATTACATGCAGCAATGATGATGGCAAATATACGGGCTTCAGCAAGTGTGCTTATATCCCTCTTCCATAACACCTGGGAGTTAGAGGGGTGTCATCTTTCTCTCAATACCAAGTAGAGGATACATATACAAGGATCTGAAGTGGAGATAAGAGCCAATCAGATCCATTAGAGGAAGTTGCATAATCCAGATGTTTGCACTTTGGAACATAATTAAGCAGTGCCTGAAAAGGAAGACACCACTGCACATCATGTTCAGTGACCCTAGGAAAGCATTTAACAATAGCCACTTAAGGTCCAAAGATCTTGTCAGCATGTGACCTGCCACCTAAGGTCAATTGTCTTTCCAGTGCCATCTACAAAAAGATTAAATGCTGAATACTAGAACCAGCTCTCATTTCATGTCTCGGTGAACCTGATTTTAGACAGGGGTGCATATGCTAATGCGGTCCCTTTGGCCATAGATTGGGCTATACACTGACCGGCCACTTCATTAGGTACAATGTTCAATTGCTTGTTAACTCAAATATCTAATCAGCCTATCACATGGCAGCAACTCAATGCATTTAGACATATACACATGGTTGAGACAATCTGAAATTCATACCAAGTATCAGAATTGGGTTTCAAGAATTGTGATTCAAGTGACTTTGAACATGGCATGGTTACTGGTTCCAGATGGGCTGGTGTGAGTATCTGCGAAACTACTGATCTACTAGGATTTTCATGCACAACCATCTCTAGGGTTTACAGAGAATAGTCCTAAAGTATCCACTGAGCACCAGTTCTCTGCATGAAAATGCCTTGGTGATCGCAGAGGTCAGAGGAAAATAGTCCGACTGGTTCAAGCTGGTAGAAAGGCAAAAATAATGCAAATAACATTTAAATAACTAGACAGAAAGGGACTTCCTGGGGTAAAGCACAGGTAGCAGCCTAGGACAGTGATAGAAAGCAATATGTCACTGTGGCTTTATGTCTCACAAGGGTTAGTCAGGGGAATAAAGATTCCTAAGTAAGGTAGTTACAGTTTTGTAATTCGTGCCCTCAGTTTAATAATTTACAGATCATTAAATCTTAGCGCATAGATTGTTAAACTGAGGGAACAGTTTAAGAATTTGTGGGAACGGATTATTAAACTGAGGGCACTAATTAGGCTAGTTGGTCATATAACCAAAAGGAGGAGTAAAACAGAATTTAAGGTTAGTGATGTAACCTTGTTCAATAAACACAAGATCTCTCAGTGAGATCTTTCACATGATTAAGTCTTACAGGATTATCAGAATTTTCTGGCATATGTGTGTTCGTAAAAAGCTATGCAGGTGTTAAAGCACTGCCCCTGGCAGTGTTATATCCACAAATATACTGTATTTATTTGCTTGAAGATTGATGCCCCCAAAACTTGCCTCATATTTACATCACAAATATTTTGTTGTTGTTGTTTTCTCTGGTAGTTTCTATTAAAAACTTATTAAAATTTGCTGAATTCTATGATTTGAAAAAAGAATACAACTTTTATGTATCTAAAATCAACAGCATCTCTTTTAAAATGTTTAAAAATGCATATGTGCCATGTATTTTAATCTAATCTGTAAATCTATTTTCTTTCTCTTGTTTTTGCAGTACTTGCCTCCAACAGCTGTTGACACAACTAAGAGGCTATTTGATCTAAGAGCAGGCATGAATATACACCGCATTTCTGCCTACATTATACCTGGAACAGATGCCCACCTGGTAGCCAAATACAATATATCTTCTCTGCTTTCCTCTCATCTCTCCTGCTCCTTCTTATCAAATATCTCATCTCTGTTCTTTAATATTCCCATAAGTAACTGATCCAATAATAATTTGTTAATTATCATAAATCAGTTTGTTTGTTTGTTTGTTTGTTTGTTTGTCTTGTTGTGTCAGAGTGAGTACATTGCCCAGCGAGATGCCAGGTTGGCCTGGATGTCTGGTTTCACTGGTTCTTCAGGTGAGTCCCTTTGCAAGTTTTACTGTTATCACATTACATTCTCCGCTTAAATAATTCCTCCTCCTGCTTTGATCGTAGAGGGAGTTTAGAGGGAAGCGTTAGTTCATGGAACAAATGTATTGTCACTGCTGTAGTGGACATATTCAAAACATGCTTTATTGCTGATAAACATTGTTCTTTTCCACTCGCCAGGCACAGCAGTTGTAACCCAAGACAAAGCTGTATTATGGACTGACAGTCGTTATTGGGTTCAGGCTGAGCGCCAGATGGACTGCAACTGGGAACTGGAACAAGACAGTAAGAACACATATTATTATTATTACATATTTGGGGTTTTTGTATCATCAAAATGTTCTATTCTGTGGTGTTGGTAATTAGAGCTTGAGCTCAGTTTAACATTACTGGAATACAGTTTCTATCTCCAGCATCACCAAGTGGCTTATCAAAGAACTTAGTGAGAACGATCAGGTTGGCTTTGATCCATTCCTGTTCTCTGTAGGTAAGTAAGAACAAACACTTTTTCTTTCTTGTACTATTCATATAATTTAAAACGTATAATATATGCTATTTAGTTAAGTACACTAGAACCTTACATAACTATAATAAGGCCTATTTATAATTCAGATTAAGTGTTCTAGTAACCAAGCACAATATATCACTTACTTCAGTACTGCATCATTGGTCTTTGTCAACACAGACACATTTGAAGCCTACAACAACAACCTGGCTCCAGCTAAACGGAACCTCACATCTATTCCTGATAACCTGGTGGACAAAATATGGGATATGCGGCCGCCACTTCCTCCTGATAATCTTACACGTCTGCCTGACGACTTTATTGGTGTGTGTGGTATGGGGGGGGGGGGGAGATGCTGAGTGTTAGTGTACAGTGCTAAAT
>JAQMYK010000002.1:15620497-15659404 GCA_030014345.1 Clarias buthupogon
GGGACTGGATGCGTGGGTTGGTGTGTGTTTGTCATTAGTTCCTTATCAGTTTGCTGATAAATGCCTGCAGATATAAGAGCATATGCATATTGGAAATACAGTCATAAACTCTGTTTCACATTGTTATTTAAAGTGACATTGTCAAACGGCTTTGATGATAAGGGCTATTGGACTTGTATATTGGCTCTGCCTGGACTTTTAATTTTTAATAGACAGAAAGGTAATAAAAGGGTTGTAAAGCAGTGTGCATGTTAAATGTGTGTCGACAGAGAGAACCTGGAGCATGAAGGTGGATCATATACGCACTCAAATGATGAACAATCCCTACAAGCCTACAGCAGTCTTACTCTCTGCTCTAGATGAAACAGCATGTAAGAAATGTTCACATATCTAGTTTTAGCCTCCAATTGCTCCATATTCGAACACTTACTAGATAATTTGGTATGCTTCTTTTCGTCTTTTCAGGGCTCTTGAACATGCGTGGCAATGATATCCCCTTTAACCCATTCTTCTACTCCTACACACTGGTGACACTTGAAGAGATATGGCAAGTAGATTTCTTTTCTATTGATATGCTTACTCAGACTGATTCCTTCAGTAAATCATAGTAACCCTTGACCTCTCCTATACTTATTTAAAGGCTTTTCGTGCACATTAAAAGGCTGCCAGAAGAAATTAAGGTCTACCTGAACTCATCATGCACATCGACTTACTGCGTGCAGCTATTTGAATATGAGTCTGTTCGAGAGGACCTCAAGACATACCTCGCAAAGCCTAATGTGAGAGTGTGGGTGGGCACAGAGTACACCAACCAGGCCCTGTATGAGCTCATCACTCCAGAGGTGAGACCTGGCTCTGGATTTGTACAAGTCTGTCTACAGCATTATCACGTATGCAGTTGGCCATCACATAATTTAGCAAGAAGTTTATTAAAACCAGAATTAGAATCAGAAAAATTTTTGCATTTCACTTATATTTCATTTCTACTGGCAGTTGTAACAGCACCTGGTCCTCCTGAAATTGGAAACACCACTGTATATGACACATATCTCCAGACTTTTAGTTAGACCCACCTCTTTATGTTAGGTTTGTTTTCAGTTGAATTGCTTTTGCAGTGACTTTGTTTACTGATATTTCCTGCCTTTACCACCAACTACAGCTCACCTCAATTTAACTCAAGCATGACAAGCCATTTGTTGCAGCTAGCTGAGATTTCTGCTGCAACAAATTATAGCCATCACAAACCTGACCAGGTTCCAAGGTTTCTTTTTTTCTTTGCTTGTCCGAAGATCGTGCAGTTTTTTGTTTCAGACCAATGGAAAAGCATTAACTCAACATTATTGCTGCAATGTTATGGTCTGATGAAGTGTAGCTCTTATGATCATTTTGTCACACTCTACTGAAATGATTTACATCATCATATCAAGAGAAAAATAGAGATAACCCTCCACCTCTCAGAAAGCAGCAAGCTTCTTGTCCATGCATTGACTATCAATGACTAAATCAAATCACTGAGCAGCTCAGGGAGCCACTATTTCATTTTAATCAAACACGTCCCTAGAATGCCATATAATGTGACACATTAGCACTGCCTCAGAGCACCATGAATACTTGATTATGCCATATGGCCTGGGCATGCCATCTTTTGGCACCTGCTTTGGAACATATTGGAAAAATTTGTCATCATTTATATAGATTATACAACATGTTGAGTTATCCCTTTTTCCATGATGAATACATACAACATGTGAAAAACATTATTTCATTGCATGAGTTTATATACAAATGAGCCAGTAAATAATCCAGATGTGAATGAAGAAACTAGACTTGTAGTCAGGAGATGGTGACTTCTATATGAGCAGGGAGCATTAGCACAGCAATAATATAGTATCCATCTATCCATCTTCAACCGCTTATCCAAAGTCGGGAATAATATAGTACACACATGATAAACACATTAAAGTTGTTCACATGGTTTTATTCCTAATATAATTAAATCATGTAATATGTTAATTCTTTCATTCATATTCATCTCTTTCTCGGACAGTAAATCCAGGTCCTATCCTAGGAACAATGAACGCAAAGTGCTATTCTGTTCAGGATTGACACTACATACACATATTAATGCACTCATTCAAACACAGAGACAATCCATATACTGTAATCTTGCCAATTTTGAACCAGTGGAAAATCCGCATGTATGCAGGGAGAAAATGTGGAACTACACTGCACAGAGTAATTTAAACTCAGAAAAAGAACTGAGGACATTGTAGCTTTGAGTAGCAATGTTACCTGCTGTACACACCATCTGTCCACATTTAATACAGTTTGAGATTTTTTTTCTATTTTTTATTTTAAAGTCACACAGGGATATGCTAGAACTGCTAGTGTGTGTGTGTGTGTGTGTGTGTGTGTGTGTGTGTGTGTGTGTGTGTGTGTGTGTGTGTGTGTGTGTGTGTGTGCCATTAAAACCACTTTCCTAATAGGTCTCCTTTGTGCCAAACAGTTTTGACCCATCAAGGCATGAGCTCCAAAGTATACCCATGAGAGATTGCTGTGGTATCTGTCAAAAAGATATTATCAGCAGATCTTTTAAGCCCTATTAGTTGCGAGGTGAGGGCTCCATGAAACAGATGTGTTCTTCCAGCACATTCCACAGATTTTCTACAGCATTAACTTCAGGGAAATTTAAAGGCCAAGTCAACACATTCAACTCTGTGTCATGTTCCCCAAACCATTCCTGAACATCATTTTTTGCAGTGTAGCAGGGTGCACTATCCTGCTGAAAGAGTCCACTGCCATTAGAAACCATTGCTGGCATGAAGGAGGTACAGTACTTAGACTACAGCAATGTTTAGGTAGTAACATCCATATGAAAGTAACATCCATATTAATCCCAGGACCCAGAGTTTGTCCAGAGCATCACATTGCTTCTGCCAGTTTGCCATTTATCCATAGTGCATCCTGATGCCATATCCTCCAGAAAATTACATACACCAGGCTATTCACATGATCCGTCGTCTCATGGTACAGTTCTGATTCTCGCATTCACATTATAGGCACGTTCAGTAATGGACAGGGATCAGTATGGGCACTCAGACTGATCTGCAGCTACAGTATGCTGCCCCATACGCAGCAAGCACCTTTTGTTTATAGTCAGCATCAACATTTTCAGCATTGTTTTTTCCGTGGGATTGAATGAGATGGGCAAAACTTAATTCCCTTTTGCTCAAACATAAGTGAACCTTTAGTCCTTGTCACTGGTTCATCAGTTGTATTTTGGTACAGGTGCTAACCACTGCATATTGGAATACCCCCAAAGATCTGCTGTTTTGGAGATGCTCTGTTCCAGTCATTCAGCAATTACAGTTGAGCCCATATCGAACTCACTCAGATCCCTAAGCTTGCACTTTTTTCTACCTCCAACATATGACTTTTCACTTGCTGTCTAATAAATACCACCACCTAATAGGTGTCACTGTAACAAGACAATAAATGTTGCACTCCACACGTCAATGCTTTCATTGTTATGGCTGATCAGAGTATGTGTTTGCGTGTGTTTTTATTACTATGTATATATGCACACCATAAAGCAATACACCATGAACACACTTGCATAGTCGTCTGTTATGCAATTGGTTGCATAATTTTCATGGTGTTACCAATATGGTGTCCAAAACCTACGCCCTAAAGTCCATGTCTTTAAAAACTGTAGCTGCAGGATGGTTGTCAGCGGTTTTCAAAAATTAAAATGATAAACCTACAGCTAATGTAGTTCTACAGGTAGCTGTGGCTGAATACTGAATTGCACTGAAATCATCTTACAGTTACTCCAATTGACTAACTGTTGACTAACTGTACTGTTTTTATATACAGTACATTTCTCTGTCCTGGTTCTCTACAGGCTACATTTTTTGCCATCATAAATGCGTGAACATGCACCCACACAGTTTAGAAGTCTGGAGTTCAAACCCCACCCCCTGATGGCCTTCCAAGTGTCAGCAAATATACAGTATACCGTATGCTTCTTGCTTCTTATTAGCATGAAATCTGTTGAAATAGGGCCAAAATAAATATTTATTGAGTCATCACCTGTAGCCCTGTGAATACTACCCTAATGTAAAATATTAATGTTCAATGTAATAAAGCCCTGTGAATACTACCCTAATGTAAAATATTAATGTTCAATGTAATAATATACGTAGCATTGGTCTACTGTAGCAGAGACTTAAACTTTTTGTCAACCAAACTGGAATTTTTTTAGAGTCATTTCATACCTTACATTTCCAGAAAGAGCTTCCGGTTTCAGTGTGTGGCATGCACATGGTTCAAGATACGGTATACAGTCTGACCCAACAATAAATGCCTATTTTTCTTTCCAGGAGAAGCTTCTGCAAAGTGCATACTCCCCCGTGCTGACCACCAAAGCAATGAAAGACGAGACTGAGCAGCAAATCCTTAGAGAAGCTCATGTATGAATCTACTATCTTCTCCTTACATTTCCATATAGCTTTCTCCTACATTATACACACACTCCATCTAAAGGGGTGGGGGGGGGGCATATCCATCACCGCATCCACATCACAGAGCAGTGTTTTATTGTGCTATAAACCACAGCTGAATAGTGCTTTCAGATTGAACGCAGCAGAGCACAGCCTAATCGAATATCTTCTATCCTATGTCTTTTATAGTAATGTGCTGTGTTTTATATTCCATGGCTTTATGAGTGTTTTATCTCATGAAGACAAAATCCCATTTGCCATTTTGAGGTGACTGGCCACATGTACACTATTACATTATAAATTAAAATGTCTGACTGTATTTAAATGAATCTCTTCAATCAAACTGCTGTGCACATTTCCTGGTGTACTTAGTGGAAAGTGGTATCTTTCAAGGGCAGTAGGCTGTGGTAGGGAGCACATTTTGTGTTTCGCTCTAAGTGTCCTCACTGGCATGCTGTAGATAAGAGATGCTGTAGCAGTCATGCAGCTCCTTTATCAACTTGAGAGAACTGTCCCTGAGGGCAAGGAGACAGAGCTTACTGCAGCACAACTCGTCAATGAGTACCGCAGGTATGGAACAGTTGCATCAGCAAAATATTAAAAACACTCTGTTACTCTGCCTTGAGCTTCACACTTCTATTACACTTACCAAAAAGTATATATTAGCTTAGAAATTATATTAGCCTAGAAATATAATTTTAATAATAAAGTTTTACCTACTTACCTATTTTATTAATTATTTTATTAATTAAATAATTTATTAATAGCAATTTAAACGGCAATATACGGTATACTTTTTGGTAAGTGTATATGTAGTATTCTTGTTTTATATTATTATTATTATTATTATTATTATTATTATTATTATTAAAAACATTCTTGTATAAACTATTTGGCCAAAAGTTTGTGCACACCTGACCATTACATCCATACAGTATGTGCTCGTTGAACATTTCATTACAGAGTTTGTCCACCTATTGCTGCTTTAATAACTTCCCCTCTACTTGGATAGGTTCAAAAGATTACGTTACACAAGAGCCTAAGTCAGGAACTGTTGTTGATTCTACTTGAGATGATTCAGGGCTCATTGAAGGTCACTCCAACCTTGTCAAATCATGTCTTCATAGAGCTCACTTTTTGCACAAGGGGATTGTTACACTGGAATAGGTTTAGGACCTCAACAAAGAAAATCTGTAATGCTACAGTATACAAAGACATTTTAGACAACTGTTCTTCCAACTTTGTGGCAAAAGTATGAGGAACAGTCACATTGGTTTGTGATGGTCAGGTTTCTATAAGCTTTGTATAGGCTTTGTACAGGTTGTTAATATAAAGAGTTTGACTATTTATGATGAACACATTTATCTGTGACAGTAAGCAAAAATTCAGCAGGGGACCAAGTTTTGAAACCATTTCTGCAAGTGGGCCTAATGCAGCTCTTGCCCATTATAGGTATAGAATTCACTAGAATTTTTATTTTATTAGTATGACATCTTTACTATTTATTTTTCTTATCTGCAAATATTCAATGTATGCCTTTATTTCAGTCCATCTAACGAAACGGCAAGAAAGTTGACCAAAGATGAAATGTATCTCATTGATTCAGGAGGACAGTATCTGTGAGTAAGCAATAACATTTTTTTAATCCTGTAAGTGAGCTTTACCAAACACAATGGCATTAATATATTAATATAAATGCCTCGCCAAAAAGGGTTTCCATTTCTGAAGGGTAAATTATTGCTCTAAATCAAGCAAAGGAAACAACTAAAGAGATTTGAAACTACTGGAACTGAGTTAAGAATCCTTTAACACATTATCTAAACCTCCAACCATCAACCTTGTGGAAGAAAAATATTGTGAATGGAGATCATTTAAATACTTGGTGAAGTTGCATGACGTTGCATGAAGATGCATAGGGAGTATAAAGATGTATTGCTTTGTAGCAATGGAAAAGAGACATATGTTCTGATAAGTCTAGATTGACCCTATTCCAGAATGATGTCTGCATCAAGCACAATGTCCACCGTACAGTACAAGCTTCTGTAGGTGGTGGCAGCAACATTATGTGGCAATACATTGAAGTCAACCGATGCCCTGAATCAGTTGATTTAAGTAGACTTAAATTGTGAAATAGTGATTCTGGGAGCATATGAAATCGTTTTTACACATGACCTGGCAACCACACTATGTTCTGTAACCAAAGCTAGGTGATTGAATGAACTTTCTTTGGCCAAGCAGTATACATAATGTCTTTTTGTTGTTTTATAGTGATGGCACTACTGACATTACTCGCACCGTGCACTGGGGTTCACCTACTGATTTCCAAAAGGTATTATTAAGTAACTTTATATAGTTTGAAACTCTGATTTACATTTAAAAAAATAAACATTTTTGTCTATTCATTCTACTTTTAAAGGAGGCCTTCACAAGAGTGCTAATGGGAAACATTGAAATATCAAGGACCATCTTTCCTGCAGGAACTAAAGGCAAGAATGATTTTTTTTTTTTAAGTGTTCTCTCTGATCTTAAAACAACATCAAAAGCATGTTCCTTATGAGTGCTTTCTTTTCAAGGTGTCAACATGGAGATGCTAGGGCGCAGAGCATTGTGGGAAGTTGGTCTGAATTATGGTCATGGTACAGGTCATGGTGTGGGCAACTACTTTGGAGTTCATGAATGTAAGATTTTTGCTTTTTTTGATAAACATTGATGGATGAAAGATTTAGATTTTATAATTATTTTTAATTTGGGCTTTGGGAACTGAAATGTCTGAAAGAGCATTTATTAATGTACTGTAGGTTGTGGCAACATCTTAAATGTCATAATATACTGAGGTGAAGAAGCTAATTCTCTCTGTATAATATATAAGAAACATATTATAATCAGATTCATTGTAATACAGTGCAAGAGAACAAAACTAACTCAAAACTCACTAGTATTCAATATGTGTGAGAGAGTCCATAGCGTACTTTATTGTCACTCTTGTAATCCCATTTTTATTCCCTCTTTTCACTTTCAGTTTCACTGTCATTTTTTTTTTACCTCCGTTCATGCCTAAAATTAAAATATGGTGATGTTTGACTTAACTGGTCTGAAGTATGGCAAGTGCATACAAATTTTCCAACAATGTGGATCTAACATTATTATACTGACACAGTGCTGACGGTTAATTATTATAACCCATTGTTAGCTCAGTAACATTATACAGTATGATACAGAGGATTTGTCATGTGAAAGAAAAATCTGGTCCATACACTCTATATGTTCATGCATCCATATTTATATGTTTTATGTGTTTATGCTTTTTTTCTAGGGCCTGTTGGTTTTCAGTCCAATAATATTCCATTCCAGCAAGGCATGTTCACATCCATTGGTAAGGCATTAGATAAGACCTCTGTAAGGAATTTAAATGCATTCATATCAGACCCCATAGTAAAAACAAACATACACACTCCAAAAGTACAAACAGCTGGATACAACCATCTTGCATTAGTGACAAAATACACCAGGGCACATAAGAAATCACATTCTGGGTTATTAAGTTGTCTTTTTGTAATGTAAATAATAATTAAACTCGGTTAAAATGTCCAGATAAAAACTGATCTTCTTTTTAATCTGTTGTAGAACCTGGCTACTACAAAGTGAATGAATTTGGAATAAGGATTGAGGATGTTGCAGTTATAGTTCCAGCCAAAACAAAGGTACATTTCATATTCAAAATGCTAATTAGGTAAAGAGAGGACCTAAACCAGAACTGTTTGTTCACATTTTAATATCTTTGTTCGCTGTTTTTGTCACCTTTTCCCAGTATGGTAATAATTATCTGACATTCGACACTGTGTCACTGGTCCCCTATGACAGAAAATTGATTGACACTTCAATTCTCAGCCCGGAACAGGTAACAAAACTGTTTTTTCCACTAATGATTATACTGTGTCAGTCAGTTAATTCTATTGCTGCAAAGTCTGTTTGCTGCTAATTGGAGTTGGCTTCCTTTGAAAGTCCCTTCTGACATCCTTCCCCACCAAAGCATTTCAAGCATGACTGCAGAAAAGTGTATCTTCTTTCTTCTGACACAACAGTGGTGCCAAATGATTTACTGTGTATGAAATTATATATGAGTCTTTAAAAACCTTATGAAGGAGGAATGATACATTTGTTAAAAGCATTTATGGGATATATTTTTAACCTACTGAAAGCTACAAATACAGATTATCATTTTGAAATGCAAAATAAAAAAATTTCATTAATCAAAATAAATATTTTTTCATTAATCGAAGTATGAATATTTTACTCTTTTAGTGTTATTTATTTTTTAACCTATGATTTTATATTAAGCATGCCCACTGTTTGTTTTGTACTCTTGTAGCTCCAATGGCTAGACACATACTACATGACCATCCGTTCTACAATGGGTCCAGAGTTGAAGAGGCAGGGCCTGGTGGAGGTCCATAACTGGATGATGGATAATACAGAGCCATTCCTGAAAGCAGGGTCTTCAGCTGCTGTCCCCTCAATCTCTCTACTACTGCTACTTCTGCCTATAGCTATACTGTAGAAACACCTAAGAATGTCCCACAGGCTTACTGTAGAATCTGAAAAAGTCCCAAAGGTTTATTATATCATCCATTTTAAAAAAGTCCCACAGGTTTCTGTAGAATCTCCTACAAGTCATTCCACTGTTTTATTGTGCAATCTCCAAAGAATTCTTTGTTAATGTATGGTAGTCTGTTTATAACTGCCATCAGTCCAGCACTACTCTATAATGCTGATGAAGTTCACCAAAGCAATGTCTGTATATCTTACTCTCTCCCATTTCTTTAACCCTTTTGTAATATAAAGAAGCAGCCTCCATGAAACAAGTAGATGAAAAATGTCTACTAAGTTTGAACGCAAAATACTTTTTTATGTCTTTAAAGACATAGTATAAAAACAGTCTGAACAAGAATACATAACGGAAAAAGTCAATTCTGTAACTCCCAAGTTTTATTTTAGCATTTAACCTACCATGATTATTAACAGAAATGCGTAGGCATCTGAGATATTTTCCAATGGAGCAAACCTAGGCTTTTCTTGTCATTGTTGATGTTGATGCTGCTCAAATCTAAATTCAGTTTGCAGAAGTACCTAAAGTTATTTGTATTTTTTTTATCTGCAGAAGGTACATGTTATAATCGCTAATGATTAAACTATTTATTAAAATAAGCATATTTTAAATCACCTGGTCAATTTTCCATGCCCTGTCTTTATGTCCTAACTCAAAAGTGATTAAACTCTACACTCTTGGAATAAAATTAAAATTTTAATATTCTTTCATTGTCTGTCTGGGAAAAAATAATTGTATACTCTACAGTATTCTAAAGAACAGTTCCTAAATAGAACCAGCTCAATAAGCAAAGGAATCCTTAAGATCCCCTCAAAGAACACCTTTTTGTATGACTCTCATCTGCATATCTAAGATCTGTGTTCTTCTTTTCTTCTGATCTAGTCAGTATATTGACTCATTATTAAGCCTTTTATGAATTATATCCAGTGAGGCCAGTGGGAGGTTTTCTTTTTTATTAATATTATTATTAATTAATTATGCAGGTCAGTGCATAAAATACTGTAGGTGATATTCAAATATTCAAACATTTGTTATGAATTGAAGTACTGTAAGTAAAGGATATTAACAATATTAAATGGTGTTGAAGTATAATTATCATTGTGATGCGATACTTAAAACAGGCCTCTCCCGATGACCTTAAATCTTCCAGAGTTACCGCTCACAGTCATTATACAGTATGTTTATAAAGAGAAAATAATGAGAAATTCCCATTATATATTGATATGTTTTTAGGTTAGCATTTAAGAGTACCAAGCTTTCTCCAAGGATCACACTGTACTTCTTAACAATATTTTTTGCCTTTGCCACAAGTGAAGCACAAATACCACTGGAGTGCCTGTTGCTTGGCAACGTTTCTACCAGAGTTGCAGGAAGGTGTGAATGTGGTTTCTGTGAACATCCGGTCTACTCGCTTTCCTCTCTTGCTCTCTTTCTCTATCTTACTTCTTTGTGAACGCTTTGCTGGGCTTTGAACAACAGGATGACACTGAAAGTAATACATACATGTATGTATCTTACATGAAGGGCATTAAGGTCAACAGATGTAACTGTTTTCGCTAAACTGCTGTTGTAATTTCTGTAAGCTGTACAAAAAGAGGAACTTTTGTAAACCAAAAAGAGATGTTGAGATCAATGAGGTCATCCTGTTGTGCTGATGTTAAAGCAAATTGTCCACGTCATGTCATTTTTTAATTGTTGTTCACAGTAAAAAAAAAATATCTACTTATTCCCTATTATGAAGGATATTTATATGGGTGTACACTGGATGTATATGTGGATCACAATGAACTACTCATCTCGATATCATGTGGCCAGCCAGCACAAAAATAACTACCAACTCACACACACACACACATGTACTTCCTCTGCAGTTCACTTACACAGTTCTGTTTACTATCTACCAAAAGATATAGATCAGTCAGCTTTTGAATCAGTCAACTTTGTGCTTAATTTTTGAAGAAACAAAAATATGGACAATTAGGTTGTATCTCTCCTTTTATGTTCATCTAAATAGAGTGGTTTGTGATTTTAATGGGTCATACATTGTTCAGGTTATTCTCACTTCTGTTCAGTACTGAATTTTTTTTCTCTTGGTGGATGAAGAGGTCACCATGTTTGAATAATTTTGAAAGGTACTTTTCTATGCACAGAATGACTCATCTTCAAACGTTTAGATTTCCCTGGGTTGAAGATGAACACAAGAGTTTTGAAAAAAAAAAAAGAAATGTCAGACTACAAGATCAGTCTATGTGAAGGAACTGAAAAGGTTTGTTTAACTGTGGAAATCACCAAAAATGCTAAATATTTCTGATATGATTAACAACATTTAAACAAATATACTGTAGATAACAATTATCAGATGTCATTGTATCAGTAATCACATTCCTGCATTAAAACCAGTCCACTCGAACCCCTTCCACATGATGCTAAATAGATTTTGCTTTTAAACAGATACAGTATAAACAACTGGTTTAACCAAATCCAACCTGTAGAAAAAAAGTAGTTCCTGTCTAGTCATGTGACTTCCTCTCATTCAGAGTTCTTCACTCAACAGAGCAGAGAGAAAGAAGAGCTTTCTGTCTTTCTTCCTCTGGTTGGTTTTGTTAGTGTGACAGTACAACTGACAAGTTGCTGGTGTAGCTGAGTTGTAACTTGAGTGGTGGAGCTGTTTCTTACCTCAACAGTTAGAATTGTGTTCCTCAAGTGAAATCGCCCCACTCTGCGCACAATGTTACGGAGGAAACCCTCAAATGCTTCAGAAAAGGAGCAGGGCCAGGTGCAGAAGAAGAAGGTGAGAATTTGTCGTTTTGTTTGAGTAGTGTATCTCTGTTGAAGAGAAGGAGGACAGTAGTAAAGTGATGATAGAAGAAATCATGGATCTTGGAGTTCTAAGTTACATGAATTGAATGAGTGTGTGATAACCATACATGATGCCCTGTAGTGAAACGCAAACAGTTAAAATCTCCTGAATATGATATGAATATGTTCTATACATGTAACCTCAGATTAAACACCAGTTTTATATAATGCTTGAAGTAATCTTAAGAGTAATGACTTAATAGTTGACCATCTTGCTTCGGTCAAATTGTAAAGGTTGTAAGGTAGAGAGAGACTACAGAGTTTTTCTCATCACAGTATTATTGTTCAGGTTGAGTTGCATGGCTGTGCAGCATTTCCTGTAGAGACACAAACCGTCATACATCCTGAATTTATTCTTGTCTCATAAGCGTCAGTGCTAGTCTCTTATGAGCGTCATGAAAAGGCTTCAAAGTGACATTTACATTTGTGCTTAGAGCTTGCTTACTCTGATCCTTTTCATTTACAGGGAATCTTCACCTCCTACGCTTAGCTCCACTAACCCTGTTTTTTTTACTTCATTGTCGTCTTTTGTTCATCAACCACAAGTTTCAGTCAAAAAAACGCGAAATGGCAAGGTTCTCCAGAACCTTGTTGCCATATCTTAAAAACAGCACTTAAGAGATTTAATGTACATGCTAAAAAATATGCAATCAGAGTATTGAGTGGAATCGTATATACCTTTATACTGATAACAAAAATGTTTAAAACATAAGACTATAAGACAGTTACGTGTAACCAGAGTTGTAAAAAAGAAAAGAAAAGAAAAAAAACTGGGTCATGTTTGATTTAGTCATGATTCAAATTTTAATGCAGTATTAAATTTATATACTGTGCACTAATTAACTGTATACTATGTAGATTTGGGGAAATCTAAACAAAATATTTAAATACAAACATTATTTTAAAATGGCGTATAAACCAAAAGACAGAAAAGATTTCTGATAAATGGATTGGCAGTTGTTCTGGTTCAGTACTGTGTGGTTTGGTTAAAATGTGATAGCCTTCATTTTCTCGGTACAATGTGACTGTTTCATATCTCCTGTCATAATTTGTGCCACTTTATCTCAGTACAGGAAGTGAGTGTACGTCACTGCTTTTGCAAAACGTTTGCAGACTAGATCCTGGAAACACATTGCTTTGTCTTGAAAGCAAGCTACTGCATACTTACTTACTTACTTATACACTTATTTATTTATATACTTAATTAATTACTTACTTACTTACCTATACACATATTTACTTATATACGTAATTAATTACTTACTTTACCTACTTACTTGCTTACTTACTTATACTCTTACTTAATTAATTACTTGCAGACTTTGCTTACTTACGTACTTGCTTACTTATTTACTTATACTGTACAATTAATTAATTACTTACTTTAATTACTTAATTACTTACTTGTACACTTCAATAATTAGCTACTTATACACTTACTCAATTAATTACTTACTTACTTTACTTACTTATTTACTTATACACTTAATTGTACACTTAATTACTTATATGTACAATTAAAAGTTATTTATCATGATTCTTAGCAGTCACAAAACTCGACCCTGCTAAGTGCTATAAATAAAGGAGCGACCCTTTGTTGCCATCATTAAAGTTGTCGCTGAAAACACATTTTGTCTCACAGCGGAAATATGAACTTTTGAGTACCTTTTATCACTGTCAAACTCGTCTGAATAGATTTTGTGTGTGTCAACAGCTGACACTGCAGAGGTCCAGCAGCTTTAAAGATTTCATGAAGCCCAAGCCATCTTCACCTGTGGTGAATCCTGAGCTGTCCCTGGAAGAGTCGGTAAGACTGCTGCATTTACCCATGCTAGTCAGTGTTTCTGCACAGAGACTAACCTTACAGAAAAATCACATCTATCGCTAATGTGATCATAACTTTTTTACATGTGAATTATATAAAACTGCATGTAAAAAATATGAAACTAACTTCATATGAACAGTATTTGGTCACAGAGCAAAAAGAGTGATTCTTCTTAAAATATCACATCCCTACATGTAAACAAATATATATTTATAGTTAATAATGAATACATTTATAATAATGTCATTAGCATTATTGAAATTATAAAATATGTTGATTATGTTGAATAAAAATCCTATGTGAAAAATTTAAAATACACAGCACTCTGTAACAAGAAAAAAAAAACTGTGTAAAATTCACATCCCATTTGTCATTATCCAAATGTGTTTTTCACGGATTTGTCAAATCCCTGTGAGATTTCGACAACAGTAGAAAATCTAGAAGATCTGTAATTGGGTATACGGATGTCACAGACTCATTCACTATGTTGTTTTTATACATAGAAATACAAATTAATTTATTGTCATCATATACAAGAAGATCATATAAGAATATACTGTAAGTTTTCCAATAACTCCTTTGCTCCACTTCAACAAGTATAGCAGCCTTGTGGGTGTCTAGAAGAACATCATCAGGGTTATCAGGGTGAAATTAAACAGTGACCTATATATCACAATGACTCTATTTGAGACTTCCTAGTCAGGATTTCCTTCGTATTTGAGTTAGCCAAGCATAGAGCCTGAGCAAGCTTCTGAGAAAAGCATGCAAATTTCACACCTTAAAGCTAAATGTGAATTTTGCATACTGAACTGTGAAGGCTAATATATGATTAAACCTTAATCACAAACCCTCATAGACTGTAAAGTAACAGTTAAGTAAATAAAAAAAACTGTTTGGCACATCAGTAGTACTGGTGACTGGTGACACTCCTCTTCTGCAACCTCTGAGACATGTGCATACTGTAGCTCACAAAAGCCAGCTTGGTTGTCACTGTGGTAATGACTAATTGTAAACCACATGAAACATTCATAAGGGCTTTATATACATTTATTCATTAAATTACATTATAACATTGTATTTGAAAAGTATAAATTCAAGAAGTAATTGAAATAGAAACTGAGAATAGAGTTTAACTTTGTTGCTTTGTCATACTTTATATTAACACAATGTTAGAGATAGGCAGGAAGCTGAGGACATATTTAAGAAATCAGACATGAGTTTCCCTCCAGCAAGCACTCACTACCGCGTGACCACACCAACAACAATGTAAAACTCTGTTATAAAAATGTAATGAAAATCATCGTAGCATGCACACAACAAAACAATGGTTGTTTCATTTGGTTGTTTTAAAAAAAAGTCTTGTGATACTTGTTGATCCTGTGGATCTTGTGAGCATTTCATTGCATATCTTACTGTGTAGAAAAAAACACATCAGAGACTAAAATTACAACACTCTTGTTTCCTCTACTGCTGTCTTTTATAGAACAAAGACAAATATGTACTGTAGGTATCAAGGCTGTGGCACATGGTAGCATGCATTTACGTATACCCATCCCCCACACACATGTCAGTGTCTATCTGTGCTGAGTGTACTGAGAATCAAATTCCACCTAGTAATAGTAAAAGTGTTAAATGTAAGTTTACTCATTGGGTGAGATTAAACATCTACAAACTCTCTTACAAAACTAACCTGAATATGTTTTGTGAAATTCCCCTTAGCTACCAGAGGGTGAAGTCCAAGAGAACACTGAAAAAAACAGTGGAAAGTTAGGGAAGAAATGGAGAAACGTCATCACTCGCACAATGACCCGGAAGACATCCAAGATGGTACAAAAGGTTCTTGCAGAAGAAGGGGTGAGTTTAGAAAATTTTCAGCACTGAAATGCCTGAACAGGTAGATCAGTTCTTCAAAAAGTCACTGTACTGAAAACGCACAATGATTTGACCAAAACCAAGGGCCAGGTGTAGCTCAGTGGTTAAGGCATTGGACTACGGTTCGGAAGATCCCAGGTTCAAACCCCACAACCACCAAGTTGCCACTGTTGGGCCCTTGAGCAAGGCCCTTAACCCTCAACCGCTCAGATGTGTAATGAGATAAAAATGTAAGTGCTCTGGATAAGAGCGTCTGCCAAATGTCTAAATGTAAATACAGCTAATACAGCTCACAAATGATTGGTTATGTCTCCCTCTTCTGGATGATCATGGAAAATTTGAAACTGAGTCTGTGTTATATCTTTTTCTGTCTGATCAGTCATAACATTAACACTGATTCTCACTGATATCCTGCTGAGACCTGGACTCTACATTGCAATTTCTACTGACTGTTCCTCTTTATTCTTAGCCGATAACTCTACATTGAATCAATGTCTTCAATCAGGAAGAAGTTTGGCAAAAGAATTATAGTCCTCATATGAGGATGGTACCAGGATATATAGACAATGAAGGTGGGAGGAAATGTCATGTTCTTATATGAGGTCTCAAGAGGATATGCCAGTCATCAGTGGACAGGATCAAGGCTCATTTATGCCTGTGGAGAGCAAAGGCCAGCTGGTCCAATCCCACAGAAAAGCTTATGTAGCGCAATCTGCTGAAAAAGGTTAATGCTGGCCATAACAGAAAGGTATCAGAACACTCAGTGCATCACTGCTGGCTATCTATGGGGCTTAGCAGTCAATAAATTCAAGGTTGTTGATCTGACCTCCTAAGATCTCAATCCAATTGAGGATCCATGTAATGTGCTGCACAAACAGGTCTGATCTATAGAGGCCCCACCTTGCAACTTACAGCACTTAAAAGATCTACAGCTAATGTTATAGTGCCAGATACCTCTTGTGGAGGTGTGCCTCGAGGGGTCATAACTGTTTTGGTGGCACAAGAGAAAGCCACACAATATTGTGCTTAATGTTTTAAGGCTATATGACTGATTAAAGTATGTTTTAATGACAGAATTTTAGATAATATTAGGTGTTTTATATATATATTTTTTTATTTCCTAAAATAAAAAAAAGAATGCTTTTTTTTGTAGCTCGAAAGTGGTGAGGATAGCTCCATGTCTCCTATATCTCCTAATGACTGGACTCCAGACCTGAGTGCTGGGAACCGGATATCTGTGTGCTCCAACAGTTCAGAAGACACGATTCATTCTCCCCTGTGCCGTCAGCTTTCTGGATGTAAGCCCTCATATATGTCCTATTTTATAGAAATATTTTACTTCAAAATTCAAATTCTCCCCCCAATGTGTTGTTTAAATTCCTTCCAGGTTCTAATTAGCATTATGCTAATGAGGAATTAATTTTTGTCCCTTTATTTTGTCCGGAAGATTTTTTTCAGTGTTTAAAAGAAAGGATTGACTACTGTTATTTGTACACAGGTGGGGACAGGCAAAGTCTGGACAGTGGCTTCAGTCAGAGGGACAGTATGGAAAGCACTTATAATGGACCATTTTGTGGCAGGGCTCGTGTACACACTGACTTCACCCCCAGTCCTTATGACATCGACTCCCTCAAACTACAGGTTGTTTTCTCTACAATGTCCTAAAAGAAATTAATAAATAACAAAATTCTCATATTCTCACACTTCAAATTTGCAAAAATTTTGATTAGCTTGTGAGGAATGTCTTTTGCGTGAAACAGTTCCTTCCCTCTTTGAAGGGATAATGCTTCTACCTGTCTAAAACGTCCCATTTGAAAAACACCTTCTGTTCAGGGATAATATAGGACATTTAAGGGAATTCCAAAATAAAGAAGTGCTAAGAGTATCAGTTTTTCTTTAAAGAAGTTGAAATAATGTTCTTCTTTTTTTTTATCATCACAGAAAGGTGATATCATCCAGATAATTGAGAAGCCACCAGTGGGCACTTGGACTGGTAAGCTCAACAACAAAGTGGGCTCCTTCAAGTTCATATATGTCACCATGCTCAAAGATGAGGACACACCACCAAGGAGGAAGCGATGCCATAGTCAGGGACGGCACAATAAACCCAAACCGAAAACACTGGAGGAAGTTTTGGATAGGATTGGCCTAAAAGTAAGCCTGAACTGGATACATGCAGTATTGAGTGATTGGTGTGTCCAAATCTCCTATAGTATGTGACTGAGTATGAGAGTGTGTGTATGATTGTGCCCTGTAATGGGTTGGCACCCTATCCAGGATGTATCCTGCCTTGAGCCCTAAATTCCCTGGGATAGATTCTAGGCTTCTGTGACATTAAGCAGGATATGCAGAGATACAGATGATAGATGGATTATAAATATTGTTGGAAACTGCTAATTAAAGGTAGTTTGCTTCTTTTTTTTCCTGTCTAGGACATGGAATCTCTTCTTTCCATGCATGGTTTCCAAAGTTTGGAGGACTTTAGTGGACTGAAGGAATCCCACATGAATGAGCTGAACATTACAGATCCGGAGGAGCGCACCAAACTGCTGACAGCAGCTGAACTGCTTCATGATTGTACGTCATTTGATTCTCATTGGTTTATTAAAGTCTAGAGTATTTATTATTTAAAAAATAGCTGTTCTTTTTAAAGATTGGTCTTTCTATTCACATAGAAATATTAAAAGAGTTCATGCTGAGGACTTAATGCAGCTTATAGAAGGTCATGACTATTCCCTTTTCACAGATGTTCAGTTTCACACCACTTCCCAGAAAATACCAGTGGAAATCTCTTTTAGCCAACACATATTTCAGCCTTTTTTTCAAGCAGATAATTTAGAGATTTAATCTGTGTGCTTTCCTGATTATGGAAACTGTTGGCCTGAAGCCCAGTTCTCACGTACAGTACATCTTATTACATTGCTAACTACACAAGCCATGCTGTTGATAATGTTTGACCTCATCACGGAAGTCGTGATGTTCAGCTTACCGTAAAAGTTTTTGTGTGCTGTTTTAGCAACAAACTAGGTCAATCTCAAACTAGTCAACAAAATCCATCTTCTTTTTCTATAGCTGAAGACGAGTCTGATGAAGAGAAGGAGAGTGCTGAGGAGAAGGTTGACATGCCACGGGACTCAGGTTGCTATGAGAGCACCGAAAACCTGGCGAATGGGCGTGAGGAGGCTGACGCAGAGCCCAAAATGGAACCTGGCACAGCTAACAATGTAGAAACCAATCAACAGCTCGAAGCAGTACAGGAGAAGCTGCAAGACCTGACTGTGGAGGAGTCAGAGTCCTGAGAGCATTGAATCTACACTGGAAAAACTCTACTGCTGTGCTTCAGGTACTCCAATTCCATCACTGATTGTGTTTGTAGCAGCCCATCTCCCATGAATAACCTACTTCAAGTGCAAAGTCATGACGGCTGAATTCCAGTGAATCTGAAAATTCTCATCTTTATTTTAGGGACGTTTTATAATGTCGGCACACTGAATGGACAGTTGTAATTTTTGAATGTTTTAATAGCTTTTACATGAATTATACTGTAAACAGAATAGAAATGGTTGTTATCCATTGGTCGAGGTTATACATTTCCCTGGCCATAATGCTGTTATATCAGTTAAATTGTATATGTATGAGTTTTTTTTTTTAACTATTTGATGTAATATTATAAAATGTGCTTTTATGGTGGCACTGTGTCCTTGCACCTACAGAGATGAGGGGTCAATTCCCCGGCTCAGGCCTGTGTGCATCGAGGAATGGAATATTGACTCCGGGCTTCCTGTGACCCCGTACAGGAAAGTGGTATAGAGAAAGAGTGAGAGAATGTACAATGCAGTATGTGACCTATTGTTATTTTTACAATATTTAATTTTTTTACTTATATTCAAGGGGCATGGGGTTGGGCGGAGTGAGGGCACTAAGTAGCTTGGTGCTTAAGGAACTGAACTGCTGATCAGGAGCTCACCTGTTTGAGCCCCAGTGCCACCAAGCTGCCACTGTTGGGGCCTAAAACAAGGTCCTTCACACTCAACTGCTCAGGTACAATCGGGCAAGAAGCTGCCAACCCAAATCTGTAAGAAAACTGCCAATGTAACGATGGATATCTCTCCAGGAGTAGGGAGCACTGATCTCCTGATGGCACACCCTTAACACCCCTATCCCCCCACACCAACCCTTACTTATAAGAGAACCTGTACTACATTGAAGCTGTAAGTTATGCTTTGTGATTTTTGTTCTATACATGTTTAGTTATGAACATGAATTATTGTATGTATGTTTTTCCATATTTTTGTCAGTTTTATTGTAATTGCTACATTTGTTGGTGTGTTGTTTGTCTTGTTTAATGTTTATACAAACCTTTTGCAAATACATGTGGACATGTTTCTGTGATCTTTCGATCAAAATGCTAGATTGGATTCTATTATAAATAAAAGCTGTAAAACAAACCTTCTTCAGGTATAAAATAAGCTTTCTTTGAAACTCATCTTTAAGATTAAATCTAAAATATTAATCTAAAATTTTCTAAGAAAATTTTTTTGCATCATATATTAATACACGCACAAGCAATTCTAGTTGCAGCAACTTAGTATCCTCGAACCCTGGACAGGAGATATCAGGATACACTGTATATATGGTAAACTTTCAGCATAGTATGTACGATACACACCAGCACAGAGAAGAGGGAAAACAGAGAGAATCAATCCATAGCTGTTTAAAAAATATATATTTGAGTTGAAAATAAATTAATATGAGGATTATTTTTATTTATTTCCATATTGTATCAACAGGCAGACATTTACCGTTAGTTTACATTCACATCCAAACCATCCAAACAATGTGGTCTGCATGAAGGAGAATTTTGTTTGGAAAAGAGAAACTGTAAATACTCTAACAACAGATTTATTATTATTATTATTATTATTATTATTATTATTATTATACAGATATTGAAAGTTTTCCTGAAAAGAGGCCACTAAGCTATGAGTACCATGACTGGCAACTGAGTGCATTTATTAATTTCCATCAATTATGATACATGGACAAGTACAATATAGTGGGATATAGTATAATTTAATGAACATACATACATACACACATCAATCCAGCATGTAAAAAGAAGTGAAAAATATGACATAATCACAGTGTTTATACAAAGAAAAAAATGAACAGAAACATAATTACCTTGTAATGCATTATAGTGTATATACTGTATTATACACCGTAAACATATATTTCGAGCAGACCATAATTTTTGCTATGATTCAATACATATTAACTCCTACAATGACTTGGCATTAAGACATGATTGATTGTAGATTGACATTTCTCATCTGGTTGATCACTTCAGCTGTACCTCAAAATAATTACAGTGGCCTAATCATTATAAAAACAGACCATCTACAGATAGCAGTACAGTGCAATCAGCTAATGAATTAATCCTTCACATGACTGTTCACAACAACATACTCACCAGAACATGCTCATATGGTAAGAAGCAACTGATCTTACTACTTTATGTAGCAAATCAGCAAGTTGAATTAAAACTGAACAATCTTAAAGCCCAATTAGAAAATGGTGCAACTGCCTCTGTGCTAACAGGTAAAATGTTTATGTTACACATTTAAGTAGGTGCAGAATTATCATTAAGGGTCAAAAGGCTCCCCTAAAGTATAATTATATACTGTTGCATCAAATGTTAATTGGAACTTCAAAGTACAAGGTTCTACACAAGCGTTCCATGTAAGTAAAAGAGAAAAATCAAAGGTATATGAAACAAATAGTGTTCTTAAAATCAGGCATTAACATTCAAATTTGTGCATTAAAAAAAAAAAAAAAAAATTCCTTAAATATTTCTGTGAATTACTTGGAATCACTAAACAGTGCTGTAGTTTTTAGTCATCCATTTACAGTTTAACTCCAAGCCCTACCACAGGAAACAAATACTGCACACACTCTTTTCTTTTCTTTCATTTGACACAAAGTAGCCTTAAAGTGGTCAGAAAAGTTAAAAATTTTTAAGTATATTTATATATTAAGCCCCGTCCTCCCCTCCCCTTCCCTTCCAACCCCACAAACGAAACAAAAAAATGCTCTAACTAGCAAAATATATTGCACAGATTTGGAGATACTGTGAATGTAGTAAAGGTTATTTGAATTCGTTCATTGTACACCAACAACATTCTTCCACTAGACATTAGCTTAAGCATACACAAAAGGTGCCTATTCTACCCTACGTACAAATAAAATGTGTCAAAAGAAAAGACACTTGCACAGGTCACAGAATAGCATGGGTTACATATGTCGATCTTCAAAATTATCTTGCATATTATGTCCCTTTAATTCACTTCCCTAAGTCTGGCATTGTAAACACTCTTCTAATCCTTGATCAGCTGTACTGTTTCTCAGCATGAAATCAACAGATGTGGAAAGATTATGAGAAATAAATTCCATCTATTCTGAGTTGTTGTTTTTTTCTAAGGAAATATACTGCTCACCCAACAGGTGAAGGAAGAGGATGGTGGTATTGATGTTGATGATGGCAGTTCTGGACTGACTTCACTCATTTCATTTGTTGCAATTGGACAGAAAGAAAATCACCAGGAGAATGACGAGGAAATTATTCTGCTTGATGTACATTCTTGGACATTTATTGACTTCTTGTATCTTTAATATTTTTTTTAACTATGTACATTTACACCATGGCTTGGTTTGTTGATGTTTATATTTTTTTTGCAGGTCAACATTTCATTAGTGTTCTACTTTAAACGCCATCACTGTAATACTCATTGTACACTATTTAGGTTGTCCAAGGACATGGAACTTGAAGGGTTTCTCTGCAAATGGCCTTGTATGTTGTCTGAGATAGTGCAGCTTTCAGGTAAGGCACTGTTACTAATGTCTGTCAACAACAGGCCAACATGTATGTGCTGATACTTACACACACCTCACATACAGAGGTTAGGGTGTCCATATAACATTCAGTGTGTTAGGGTGTCCTTTATCTCAGACTGATCAGAAACACTTTGCACACTGTCCATGTTGAAGAGCTCTCTGTAAAGCGCCACATCTTGGCGAACGATATTTAAGAAAACATATCGAGTTGGTGTCACTGATCTAGTTGGAATAATGCGAATGACTGTTATGGGTGTTTTAAAATGGCATCCAGTTGGCCCCACTCTGCTGGTGGGACAGAAATCCACCTGTTTGCATGTGAAGTTTGGACATAGGTGGCTGCTTTATGCCTCTTTAAAGACAATCATCCATATGTTTGTGTTGCATAGGACCTGTTTCACCAAATTCTAAACAAGGTTCTACAGATGTCATGCATCTGCTCAGATGGAATGTTAATTAATGAAAAATGGCCATCAAGAAGTGCTGCTTGAAGGAAAGCATTGCAAGCAGATGATCAGCAAAACAGTCCATTTGTTGTTTTGTCTTTTGTGTGTTTATGCCATGCAGCGGTTCCAAGGGAGTGTGAGAGGGCTGTGATACCACCAGAGGCCTTGAACAGTGAGGCAGCCGGAGTTTATATGATCTTCACCTAAACATCGACAGTGAGGAACAGATGCAGCTCTGAGAATCAGAGTCCCTCTCAGAGCCTGTGGCTGTTTGGATTGTTTAAACAATGCATCTTCCTCAGTGAAACACCATTCAGAGATTTGCAGCAGAGATCTAGTGGGCTGATTCTTTGACAACAATAGGGGCAGGGCCGGTTTTAGGGGACAAGTCTCTTGGGCTGGATGGTTTCTCCTCTTTCGGCATGCTGGCGCTGGTTTTCTGGGCAATAGCGATGCTGGGTTTGGCCTCATCAGGAGTGTGTTCATTGGGAATCAGAGGTGCTGTGGTTTTCTGCCAGGGAAGGAATAGGATCGTTAGGGTTGAAAGAATTTGTCTCATTATGTCAGTTGGTGACACACACACACACACACACACACACACACACACACACACACACACACAGCTTGTTCAGACAACTAAATTCTCAAACTTCTTGTTAAAACCTCAAAAAAGCGTTTTATTCCCATTCTAATTATATGCACATTTGACGACTTCAATGCATAATGGTGACAGCGCCTCTGCAGGGCACTCAGAATACTGCTGCTGCTCACTATCTCATGTGACTCTTAAAAAGGTCACTGCACTGGCTTTCTTTTACAGCAAGAATACGATTCACAGCCATTCCCTCCCTTACAAGGCAGCACACAGCTCTGTACCTATATGCTTACTTTTCAACTTCAGAGGCGTGTCCTTATTTCCATTATACATGTCACTACTTCAGTGTCCTGATTCCTCAGTATTAATATGAGGTTCCTCCTTCATTCCATCCAGAATCGTATTTCTATTCGTTCCACAAAATCTAAAGACCTTTTCACAACTACCCCACCACATTTCACTTTGCATTGACTATCTTTTTTATTTCCCAATTACGCTTGTTGGAATTTTTGCACAAAATGGTTTGTTACCAGGCAGTTCACTTCAGCATGTGGGCATTGCAATTAGTTCAAGTTTTCCAACGTTCCAAGAACTCAACACTGCATTAAGGCACTCTGAACCGACCTGAATGTAAAGCCAAAAAAATGGTAATGCTCTTCATTTTCTTACTTTAAGTTCAGCTTGGAGCACAATGCCAGAATAAAAATGGCAGGGTTTGTTGTGAGCTAAAGGGAAACTGAAATAAAATGTCTGCCTCCAAGACCCCCAAAAACAATTAATCCAAGTTAGGTTGGTAAACAAACAGCCACACACACAGAAAATCAGAAAAGAGTTTAGAAACTTCCGGTATGGGTAACAGGCAAAGCAATGCAAATACGTGAAATGTATGCTGGGTAGATGCTTTGTCTTAATATGCTTACACAGGCTCACAAATTCTCATCATACATTAATATACACACTTACTGTGTTAGGTGGAACAGGAGCGTTTGTGGTGGCAGTGGCATCAGAAGCACCAGAAGAAGTGGAGATAGAAGATTCTTCCGACATCACCCCTCTTCTGTCTAGAACACTGAGAGAGAGAGAGAGAGAGAGAGAGAGAGAGAGAGAGTGTGAGTGAGTGAGTGAGTGAGTGAGTGAGTGAGTGAGTGAGTGAGTGTGCGCGCGCGTGTGTGTGCGCGCACAAAGTGACAGAAGAAGTAAGTTAAATGGTTTATATGTACACAGAAAAACAAAATATATTTCAATGTTTCTTGAACAAGGTTACTAAAGTTCATACCTTGGGTAAGTGGGGCCACAGAGCACCTCACAGCAGTTCTTGATAATGTTCTTGTGACTGTATGGGTTCTGGATACGGTTCTTTCCTGACCACGAGCCTTTTATCTGTACCACACAGAAATAAAACCCTGTTCATAAATGCTGAAAAAAAGGAAAATCAAGCTGGCCACAATTCAGTATCTTTATCAACGGCATTAAGTTTTTGTATGGTAACACAATATGATTTTATATATTTTTTTGTAATTTTCTCAACGGAGAAAATAGCATTTGGATATACCAAAAGATTCCAGACTTTCAGGTAGTCAGGTAGTCACAAATTTAAAATAATCTTTATACAGTACAGTGAAACCTCAGATTGCGAGTAACGCGGTTTGCAAGTGTTCCGCCAGACGAGCAAAGATTTTTAAGAAATTTTTACTTGGAAAACATCTTGGTTTCCGAGTACCGAGTATCATGTATTACACATGTGCTTCTTTTTTGATCGCAACTGAGCCAATGTTTTTTCTCTATCTTGCGCTCCAGAATTGTGGGTAATCGTCTCCCCTGCTGGCTCTCTCACTGGTATAATCAACATCCGTGAACGCATGTACTGTTTACTATAACACTGTTACCACGTGTGTGCGCATAAAACATATTTTATTTTGTGTTTGTAAGCAGGTGCGTACAGCTCACGTGTACTGTTTCTTATAACACCCGCGTGTAAAGCAAAAAAAGTCTCATTAGAGAGGTTAAAGATCCACTTTCTCTCTCCCTATCTGTTTCAGCCTGTCGTTGTGTGTGTGCGCATGCATAATTTGACACCGTGCCCCTTCACACACACACTCTCGCCTTTACACCCCCCCACCTCCTCTCGGCTTCGCACACACACACACACACACACACGCACACAGTGCAGGTTCATTTGTTTGTTTGTTTTACTTTACAGCAGTGATTCCGTTAGTATGCGCTCACGCGAGTGTCAATAGCGATGTTCCTTGCTAATTTTTCCAGCAAAATAGTCTTTCCGTTAATGTGTGCGTGTATTTGTGTGTTTACTGCGTAAGATGAGAAGGGGGAGACGGGAGGGGCTGATTCCTCCTGTCCTCTTACTTTAGATTCACACACATACACAAACACACACACACACAGCGCCTGCGCGGATAAAAGGAAACATTTCTCTGTTGGGATTTATTTTTACTTTTTTAAAAGGTAAAGTGCAGATTAATTTGTTTTATTTTTACTTTGTATTCACTATTAATTATTTTTAGGGTTTTTTTTTTTTTGGGCTGTGAAACAAATATTTTGAGTTTCCATTATTTCCTATGGGAAAATTTGCTTTGATTTACGTGTTTTGGAATACGAGCCCACTTAAGGAACGAATTATGCTCGTAATCCAAGGTTCCACTGTATATTATTAGTTTGTCCAGTTACTTTCAAGCCTATATAATGGCAAGCCTGGCTATATAATTTATTTCAGTTAACTTTTAGAAAAGACAAATACTTGCTTTTCGATACACTTTGTCCACCTATCAACAAGCTTTCGTATTCCCTCATTAAAACATGTTTTAACCTCAGCTGTGAGCCACGGATGCACTGGTGTCTTTATTTATTCATCAGAAGTGAATATGCATCCTCATAGGGCTGCTTTCAGGGGACCAAACTAGTTTTTCCCTCGCACCGTAGTTATAAATGAACTGATGTAACATGTTCACACCTGCACAGCAGTGACTGGGGAGACTGTAGCCTTGAACGGAAAGTGTCGATAAGACACCAGAAGTCAACAGAAGTTTTAATATAACTGGAGTCCGGCTCATTTTTCACTCACCCTCGTACATACTGTGAATTAGTACATACTGTAAATCCTATTAGTTTTGCAGAATTCAACTGATACTGAGCAGGAAGTAGAGCCCTATATACTTCAGAATTCCTGCTATGTATATCAGCAGTGACATCATCAATGAACAACATCATCAATGTTACGGCAGCCATACTATATTTAGGAATACATTGAAATATGCACAGTGAAGCATTTTTACACATTGAGAGTGTATGTAAGAAGAAGATGTAGTTGGAAGCTGTAGAGGGTGACAGCTGTTGATGAGCCTGACACTCTGGGGTACCAGCTGTCACAGTGTGTGGACGTTCTGGCTTTGATGATTCAGTACCATTTAACAGACAGGGTGTGAACAGTGAGTAGGCAGAATGGGAGGGATCCCTGACGACACCACTAGCCCAGAAAATCTTAGATAGCTTACTTAATGCTTATTAATAAAAATTACAAAAAAGTAATTCTGAATTCACCTTATAGACTGTAATAATGAACTTTAAAAGCAGCTGTGGAATGTATTATCGGTCACTGAGATTTCATTATTAGTGACTTTGGAGTTAATTATTTTTTTCTTTTTCTTTTTTCTTTAAATGGGAAGTAGTCTTGTGATATATAACAATTTAATCATCTCTACACAATTTTATATTGTCGCAAGTTTCAGTGATATTTACTGCGATTATATTACATGCCACCCTTTACAAACTTTATATAGGAACTGCACCAGTTAACAACAACAGAATTTGTTAGTACGTGTTATGACTTAAATATCGACAATAACATTAAAAACACTGCCAGGAAAAGTGGAGGACATTCATTAACTCATTATAATGGCACATGTCAAGCGGTGGAGTGCATTAGGCATGAAGTAGATGTGCTGGAAACAAGAAAATGGGAAACAAAAAAAAAAAGATCTGAGTGACTTTGACAAGGAGCAAATTGTGATGATGACTGAAAATCACGTCTTGTATGGAACTGGTGAAGCAGGTCAGGTCATGAGAGCCCAACCCTTACTCGCACATATCCGCAACAAAGGTGAGCCTGTCTGGTCAATTCCACAGGAAACCTACTGTAGCACAAACTGCTGAAAAGATTGATTCTAGCTATGAGGAAGGTATCAAAACACAATGCTTTGCAGCATGCTCAGGATGCTGAATATGCAATAAAAATCTCTCAGTAAAAATTGTTTCAAACATACACTAGTTGACTAGTTAATTTTTTAATATTAATTAACAATATATTATTATTCTATATTATTACAATATATTATTATTACAATATATATTATTAGTGGTGCTACTGAAAAGTTTTAACTAAAACTTTTCGAAAATGGTCACTGAAAAAGGAAAAACCCTAAATTAAATTAAATCCTAGATTAAATATGCCTATTACAATTCCTATTCCTATTCCAAAAAGTATGGAAGTATTTAACACTTAGTACTGTAAACAATTATTAGAATCATAGTACTATTTAAATATACTTTTATTAACAGTGACATTCTTCACAGTGAAAAATTTCAGCTGTATGGAAATTAAATAACTTATAATGATTAGATAATTGTAAAATGATTGTAAAAAGTTTTCCGGTGACCACTGGCAACAAATAGTATTGACTGGACAGCTGATAATATTACGGTAAAAAATATTCGTAATGCTTTTTTCCCTTTTATGGCCTTGATGTTCTAAACAATCAATAGTACAGAAGGAAAAACAAAGATACTACAGTAATAGCCCAATGTAAAATACAATCTGTAGCAACATATTACATACATGGTAGATATATTTAGAGATTAAAAGAATTGTCATCCCAAGGACTAAGAGAAGCTGCTCTGGAATTAGCACAAGGAGAGTTATGAATGAAGGCATGGGTTTGATATCAGGAAGAAGCCTTAATGGCTTCTACTGTATTTTCTGCACAGCTATGTGACAGGATTTCTTATGAAAAAGACTAAAATTTCTAATTGTCTGTCACTGATAATGAGTAATAAGAAAAGATGCTGCCCTGTGAGATGAAAGATCTCTTTGAAGGTGCAGCTTTGAAGGTGCCCTCTGCATCCACCATGCTTTTTGTGTGGGCTGGTGAGTAATCTGCTCCATCACCAGTCTTTATCGATAGGTCTATTATTAGCAAGATCAAATCGACATAAAAAAGTGTGACATGAGCCAATGCATCAAGCGAGAATGGCCCCTCCTGGCAATGATTTTGCCTTTTTCTATTTCTCGCTTTTTTTCTATCTATTTCTGAACGGGAGCAGTAACATACGCTGAAAAGCATTATAAAAGCATTATTTTAGTACAGAGTAAACAACAAATCGACCGTTTGCAAAAGGAGGGGGTATAAAAGGAAAAAAGTGGATTCCTCACTGCGTCAGCCCAAGGTGACAGTTTCAACATTGAGATTCTGCCACAATCAACACTTAACTTAAATCTTTTAATTCATGTAAACAGGAAACAGGTGTCACAAACATGTTCATGCACATTCAATGGTTGCCACTCACATCTTCATTGGTGGTCTGGTTGAGGGAGATCAGGTACGTATGAAAGCCAGTCAGTCCTACCACAGACCACAGCGTGAAGAAGCACACCAACACCTCCACCACAGTAGACAAGATAGTTAAGGAAAATTATTACAGTATACCTCCTAGGCTACAATTTGATCAAAAATGTCTCCTGCACACTTTATTATATGATGCATGGTGTTTACTTTGCAAACAGGTCTAAATAGAGCTTATCAGAATTTTCCACGTTACCATATGTCCGCCAACCTCTCTGGACACCAAGATATCTCCTGAACTGTGTTAATTTATTGACTTAATATTTGAGACTCATTTTGGATGTGTAAAAGGTTGTATAAAACAAAATAAAAGTGCTGAGGTTCAGAATATGTGCACAGCATAGTAATAAAACTGTTGCTGTTCAAAGACAAACAAATGATTAAAGAGGGCATGTGTCCTTTAGTTTATTGCTTTCACAATCTTTATAGCAATACTGAGAGTTTATGTCAGAGTTTTAATGCATATTAATGTGGGCTGCTCTTGAAAGGATATGTCCCAGGGGTTTCCTTAAGAGTGTTCACAAATCCAGAATCCACTGATCCTGTGGAGCACATGACACAGACACAAACAGCTTTAGATATAACTAGATAAGTAAATTGTGACATAACTGTCTGATTATGTATTTCTTTCGATAAGATCAGAACAAGATGAAATTATAAAGTCATGCTTTCAAGGTCCCATATTGTACTATTTTTACTTAATATTTTAACTTACTATCGAAGTTAACATACTGTACTGTAGGTCTCAGAGACCATGACATGTCTGTTAATGGTTCAGCTGGGATTTATTTTTTTTTGCACACTAGAGACCCATCTAAATGTCTAAAAATTATTTTAAAGTTAATTTAAATAATGGCTCCCCATTCAAGCTGCATTCTGCCTTAAACTATGATTGCAGCTAATAAGCTGACTACAGTACACTGTGGAATTCTCTTGCTGCTTCCTGGCCCTTCTGAATTGTGCATTCTTTCCTCCCTCTCTCCCTTATTCCATCTGCACACCTGTCTTTCAGCAGTAATAATCTTTCAGAAAGGAAGATAAAAGGCAGGTCATGTTAACCAGCCATTAATTATAGTTCATTGCAGCACAGCCTTTATAAGAGTTTTCATATGTAAGCAATCAACAGCTGAAGCTTTTAAATATTGGCATCACTTTTGCATTTTGCTTTTTTTCCACTGTTTGCATTGTAATTTTTCCTCCATTTAAAATGGCATATTTTGTTTAGGACATATGCACACATACACGTGCACGCACACACGCACCCACACCCACACACACACGCACCCACACACACACACAAGTGTGAAGATTCCCTTGTCACTCACGTAGTACGACATGAACAATGTCGAAAGTGAAGATGTAGATGGTAAGGAGGGAGAGAGAGAGTGTAAACAGGTAGAAGTAGCGGTAATTCCTCTTCCCCACACAGTTTCCAACCCATGGGCAGTGATGGTCAAAGCGATCTAGAGAGAGTGAGAGAGAGAGAGAGAGAGAGAATTCAGTCTCAGACTTGCTACTTAAAATAAAAATGTACCAAATGCTGAGTATTAATTTTAAAAAGCTGGTCTGGTATTATAGTGAACTAAACACACAAACTGCCACAAATTAAAGGAAAATCACCTACGTGAAATAGTGTAGGTACTACATCATTTTTTTCTTTTTTACCTTATGCAGCCATTACTGTCTAAAAATCATATCACCATATTAAAGCCATATTAAATATAAGTGGGACTACAGCTGTCAGTGTATTAAAAGGTTAGTTTAGTAGCTGTAGATAGTAGAATTGTCAAAAGAAATTATATCACAAATGTAGTAGAATAAAAAATGAAAATTACAGTGTAAAATAAATATTCTCTAAATAAAGTTTCCTTTCTGTAAAAAGAAAAGTTTAATTCTTTAGCGATCCTTATTAATGATCTCTGGTCCTTATAAATAATTTGTGGAAAATTGTTAAATGTGGCCAGACACAACAACAGAAATCCTAACAGAAGCATTACAGTTAATTTATTTGCACTTTTATTCTTACACAAAACATTTATACAGTAGAAGGGATTTATTTATGGTCACACTACCCTGTACCAGGAAAACTTTTCCTTCCTACCATCAGAGGTGGGTAGTAACAAGTTACATTACAAAATAGACAGACACTTCAGCATATAAAAACTCAACTCCTAACCCGAGGAAACGTGTCACGGTAAGTTTAGCGGTTTCATTGAAAGTTGCAATGTTAGCATATATAATTGTTATGATTTGACTAGAATTTCTATAAAATCGGATATTATGATTGAAACAGTAGTAGTCTTTTCACCAAATACTTTTTTTACTCTTACTTGAGTAATATTTTGAATTGCTACTTTTTACTTCTACATGAGTAATATTATTTTGAAGTACAACTACTCTTACTGTACTTGAGTAAATTTTTTGGCTACTCTACGCACCTCTGCCTACCATCGTGTCTGGCTTACTCATTAGGGACCATTCGATAGAGCAATAATTTTATGCATTTCTTAATTCTTTTTCTCTATATGAGGAATTAGTTTTGCAAAGCTGCTTTGTGACTATGTGCATTGTTGAAAGCCCTACAAAAATAAAATGAAACCTGAATATTATCAGAAACACAGAAAATCTGAAAACTGTAATGCAGCACAATTTTATGAGACATATTTAAATTTTGTCCCTAAACCTCAAAAGGAAACACAAAAATGCAAAAAGAAAACTTCAATATACTGCGATGAGAGTATTTCAGCTAACATTATTCCTTAGCCTGTCCATTTGACTGTCTGACAGACAGACAGACAGACAGATAGACAGAGTGCAGAATATTTTTGCTTTCTCTATAATTTGAAGATTATAATTTGAAGAATTAATCTTTCTCCATGCTTGAAGATTTTTGTTGGGACTTCAACAGTCATTAACTAAACCATGATATTGATGTAAGCTTCCTCACATCAATAACTTCTAAAAAGCTTAGCCTCTGATGTGAAAACGTCAGTATCAAATAAGTATCAGGTATCAGCCTATACTCAGAGCTGCTATACCTGTATCGAATCACAGAACAAAAAAAATTAAAAACGAAATCAATGCATCTCTAGCTCGAAGGCTTACTGGAAGCAAATGGTATCTCTGAAGACAATAAAAGCTCACTTTCTTTGTGGAGAATTCATTCAAGATCTATAAGATCATCCCTGCAAGAAGCACTTAACCTGAAAACACACAATATTTGTCTGCACCTGGGAATGATTAGGAACTGGAACAATCAAAGGAATGCCCTACAGAGCTGCAAAGGAAACAAACCACTTCAGTTTAATAGCTTTGTGCATTTCTGGTCTACATACTCATCACCAGTCCTGGCCCCTGGGCATCGTCATTGGAAGATGGCTGGCTGCTCTGCGTGTGCATGTGTGTATGTGTATGTGTGTGTGTGTGTGTGTGTGTGTGTGTGTGCACATAGACAGTTCTGCAGGTGCCTACAGCCCAGACAGAAAGCCCTGTGTTCACAATGACTCTGCAAAGGGAAAAAAAAGCATTTCTTCCCCGACAGCTCATAACCTCGGCGTGTACGCCTGCTGCCTCACCCCTCATCAATTTAGGATTAAATATAGCACGCTCGAGTCTATTGAAGAGGTGCCACGTGGTTCGTTGCAGACATTTGCCACCCCTTCATAGACTAACAGAATATCAGGATATTCAAAATAAAACAAGCCAGACAAGTTTCACACATGCTACCTTCTAGCTCTTTTATCAAACAACCCCCTGCATGTTATGGAGTCCGCTCTGTTAGACATAAAATTCATTTACAGTAAGAAACGCCCAGTAAGAGCTCTGAGCATCACCAGAGACCCCATGCATTCCAACTACTGCATGTCTACTCTGCTGCGGTGTTGAGGGAGTTAACCTGCTATTCAGTCATGCACAACTAGACTGAGGGACAGTTTCTACCCCACAGCTGTCAAGCTGATGGTTCCCACTCACACACGCATTGTCCTAGAACGGCTGTAATACTAGAATAATGTTACCCACTCAATTAACACTGTGTATCATATCATTACACAATAAGGACTGGAATGCAATACCATGTCTGGCTGTAGAGCAGCACATACAGTACGCTGCATGGACAAAATATGTGGACCCCTTATTATCTCAGTCATATGTGACAAATTTACTTAAATCATGGACATTAACACAGATTTATTTCCCTTTGATGTTATAATATTTTAACCTCCAGGCTTCTGGGAGGGCACAGCCGGAGATTTTGGAAAGGGGTCTCTGGAGCATGACTGTGGAAATTTGTGCTCATTTAACCACATGAGCATCACTGAGATCAGGCTAAGGTGAGGATGTCAGTGTTCCACTTAGTCTAAACCTGCTTACTGAGGTTGAGGTCAAAGCCAACTACAGTACTGTGCAAAAGTCTTATACACTCATTGTTTTTTAGTACAAACTTTGTTATGGATTTCTGTAAAGTTACAGAAAAATATTTGTATGGCAGAAAAGAACGCATTATATAACCGACCACTTTTCAGACGAGAAAAAAAAAAAAGAAGAAGAACTGTGGCTGGTTCTGCAGGATAATTTCTTTATAAAACTGTATAGCGAGGTTGTCTTGATGAAATAGGTTTGAAATTTTTGAACTTTCTAGTTATAGTAAAAAGAAGTCTATACTTTTATGTGTGATGGTCCATGTATGCTTGATAATTGAGTTAAATACTGTACATAGTCAAAATAGTTAAAGTTGCTATAGTTGTAAAGTTGCTTATTCAACGTTTATTCGAATCAAATACTAAATCGAGTCAAATTTATATAACTACAGATTGACAGATATAAACTTACTATACAATAATCTACAAAGAAAAACCAAACTAAATAAATTTTTAACTTTTTTTTATAACAATAACACAGCCATCAGACAGCCAACCCAATCATAAGCATAGTGAAAACAGGACTACAGAACAAAATGATTCATAAATAAATTATCCAGATCGAGTTTCCCTGTTTTACTGAGCAATCAATCTCTAATCAAATAAGAAAATTTCAATTTTTTTCACATTTCCTACTTCTAAACAAGGTCCTTTGGAAAAACAAGCTGGCACAAAGCAAATACACTTTGATCAATTCCACACAAACATCCTGGCAAAGTGGTTTAATTTTTCCAGTTGTCTTTCAACAGCCACCATCAGCACTAAAACTGTTACATTTCTGCAAATCTCCACTGGTTGAACTTATCAACTGGTGCCCGAGACTGCCCCAAGTAAAGGTGCACGCATATACATACATACACACACACACACACACACACACACACACACACACACACACACACAGTATGCATGCATGTGTTGAGTGACGCATATAGTCACGCCCTCCTCAAGGGAAAAAGTGCTGAATTTTGATTGAATTTGTAGGTCAAGATTCAGTTTTCATAGTGTACGCACAATTTTCAGAGTATGCTTTGGAGTAAGCCATCATGAGTCACACTGTAGTGTCTATGTGTTGAATATTGGCCTTGTAGGTGCATTACTGTTTCTGTATCCGCGTTGAGCGACGTGTATAACCACGCCCACCTCAAGGGAAAAAGTGATGGGGAAAAAAAGGCTGAATGGTGTGACATAATGTGGCACATCACTACTCATAGCGTCTTACTTCTACTCAACATTTTGATTTCATTTATGACGCAGATTTAACTTCAGGACTGGCAAAGTTTTATTCAGTTTTCCGTGATGCTCAAATTCGGCTGGACAGACAGACAGACAGACAGACAGACAGACAGACAGACAGTCCTTTGGCGATCATCTTGTCCTGGGCATAGCCTAGACACACAGGGGGCTGCACACACACTCTCGTCCAGGTACACACATGCCCTTGCACCCTTATACTCTCACTCTCACTCACACGCTCAAACTCACACACACATTCACCCTCACTCAAACTCCACACACACACACACACACACACACACACACACATCAAACTTACCCACACAGTTGTCACAGATGCTACAGTGGGAAGCACGAGGAGGACGGAAGATCTTGCAGGTATAGCAGTACTTCAGCTTAACAATCTGGTTGTTGATCTGCACGTTCTTGATGCGGGGAGGTGGGCGCTGTCCAGCCGGTACGCTACCATTAGCTGCTTCTATATAATAAGGAGAAATTTAAATGCATCAGTGTGGGGTCAGGTCATGAAGGTCATGCAGGCATGATGTGCCCTGATGCCCTGAATAAGTAAATACTACATAAACATGTAAAGTTAACGATGTATACAAGTGCATACAAACTTAAACGTGTTTTAGAATTTAAATCAGGTGTAAAATTTTAGTTCATAAAAAATCAAGATTAGAGTAAAAACAATAACAATAAGTGTTGAGAATAAAAATCATTATCTAGGGGAAAAAAGCTGCCAGTTTTACAACAGCACATCAATTCTACAATCAATTCAGTAAATCCCTCTTTATTTCATTACACACATAATCTTAATCTTTTCTTGGTCTGCTGCTGCCTCCACAATTTGTGTTTAAAGGGCAGAACATTTTGATTGGTTTGTGCTTACTGGTTTTCCCATCATTGCTCTTGCACTAAAAAGCTAACAGCTTAACGTTCACCCGGGCGCAACCTTAAATCAGTTGAGGGTACAAAACACCACAGCTGTCTTTAGATCAAGATGCCTGTAGCCTATAAAATCTATAGCACATCTGCTCTCAGAGGCAATGTGTTTGCACACTAGGGCTGCACAGTAAACACTGCCCTTTACGATACTGATGTTGCGAAATGTTTTACTATGCGTGTGGGGAAAAAAAAAAACATTTGGTCAGATTAATGCAGGCTGAGTTTTAAACCTGATCCAACATGATTAACCATCAGCTTTTTAGGGTTATTCATTTGAGCACCAGACTAGAGTGAAAGTCGACACTTATTCATCCTTGCTCCTTTCTTTCTTCTGAGAAGAAAAGCTTATTGAAAAACATAAAAGACAGGTTATTAAATTATATTTTTAAAAATGCCTGCCATGCTCTAGAAAATTTAGGTTTTACATACTGTTATTAATAAGAAATTATGATCGTAAGCTTTTCTATTGTCTACAACTTAAGGGAAACAAACAAGAGGTAGCTTGTTTGCTGTAAAACTCTATATGTATATATTATATTTTCTTAATATATTGCAGGCAGCATGATGGCGTATTGGTTAGCACTAAGGCCTTGCACATCCAGGCTCAAGGGTTTGATTCCCACCTTGGGTCTGTGTGCATGAAGTTTGCATGTTCTCCTTGTGCTTAGTGGGTTTCTTCCGAGTACTCCGGTTTTCTCCCACAGTCTATAGAAATGCGGGTTTTGTTAAGTGCCGTTCCCAAATTGCCTGTAGTGTGTGTGTGTGTGTGCCCTGCAATTCATTGGCACCCTGTTCAGGGTGTACCCCACTTCATGCCCCAAGTCTCCTGGAATAGGCTCCAGGTCCCTGCCATGCTGTTACCAGGATAATGTGGTATATAAGACGAATGATTGAACATATTGCCACACCTATATATTTTGTTTTCTCACATTACAAACATGTGGCCACAATATAATTATTTTGCTCTGAAACCGTATTCAACCATTTATTATTATTATTATTATTATTATTATTATCGCCCATTATTGAACTTAAACCAGTTCAGAAGCTCATGGCCTTCAAGGTTTGGATGTCATGAACACGAGGATACCATTTCATTTACCCTAATGTAAGGCATTTTACAATGACAGCAAGGAGCAATATAGTTGCAATCTTTGTTCTGTTCTTCAACATGAACAGACACAAACCAGTAGACCTAGGAATAGAGGCTGAAAATAGAAAAGAGACAGAAAAGAATTTTGCTTCAAGCAATAAACCCTTGTGTTCAGCATCATTCTAAAAAAAATGACTTCTTTAGAATGCAGGCCATTAAAACTTGGCATATAAATATGCTATGTCAAAGTGAGGAGGAAACTAGGATTCAGCATCCCAGGAAAATTACATAGTAAAAAACAAGGCCATACACTTTGGTATATATTTCAGCTCTATAAAAGTCCAGGTTTAACGCATATAGATCACTACAATGGCGATGACACCTGCTCCTAAATATAGCTGAACATTAGCAGGGGAGCTCATTTATCAGCTCTGCACTCGGTCATGTGAAGTACTTCTGCTTCGTCACACCAACTCTTCCTCATGGTGCTGAGGAAAATGAGAGAGCCGAGCATGTGAATCTTCAGCCTAGTCTAAGAGAGCCTGGGAGGAAATGGCAGGGTGGGGGTGGGGAGAGTGGAGAAGATTCGACTACACACAGCCTGGTGAAGATGGGCGAGGCACATGATAGCAGTGTACCACCATCAAGTCATAAGGTCACAAAATTATGCAAGATCCACCAAATGAATAAATAAGTCAAGACTAAAATCAGATTTTACTTTTTTTTTTGTTTCTTTGCCTTTACATTGTATTTCCACTGTTGGATTATAACTGTTGCTTAGCAGCTTGTTACTAAGCAAAACAGTCAATTACCCATTGTTACCTTGCTAATTCCTTGCTCTAATACAAAATAAACTACATAAGATACATTCAATGACACAGTTTCCATAAAAGCTATACTGGCCCCTGAATACAATATTCCAGTCACTTTGCAAGTAAAGGTATGCAAAACTCGTAGATCAGTAGATATCTTACATTTAGGCATTTGGCAAACGCCCTTATCCAGAGCGACTTATATTTTTCTCTCATTATACATCTGAGCAGTTGAGTTTTAAGGGCCTTTCAAGGGCCCAACAGTGGCAACCTGGTGGGCGTGGGGTTTGAACCTGAGACCTTTCGAACCATTGTCCAATGCCTTAACCACTGAGCTACGCCTGACCTGAAAAAGAAAGAAACTTAATTTGTACTATTTGCTCTAAATGCATGTTACCAGTTTTCGCTCAGTAAGCGGAGCCTTTCTTTCTTGCCAGAGCAAATGGGGTCAACCTACAGGTCAACTCGCTTTTATTCCCAAATAACATGAATAAAATTATGTTTTCCCCCTCTTACAGTGTGACATCAAATCATCATGGCTGCACACGGCACCAGAAATAAAGTAAAATCGCTTATTTTAAAGAGTTAGACAGTACAAGGATTAGCTTTACATTAATCAATACACAGTACATATACAGAACATTTGTTTAGAAAGAAAGAAAGAAAGAAAGAAAGAAAGAAAGAAATTAAGTTGACTACAGCTTTCTTACAGAAGAATTTCAGCCTCTTGGCCACCTTTTCATTCCTTCTTTCTTTTAGATATTTTAAAATATCTAAATTATGAAATCTATTTGGGGCGGAGGGGTGGGGGGGTTCTTACACTTTATTTACCATATTGTTTCATAAGAGTTATGTCAGGGTTCTGATAACTTGGGTATTGTTCTACAATGTAGAAAATAGTAAAAATAAAAAATAAAAATACCTTGAATGAAGAGGTTTGTTCAAAAGTTTTGATACTATATATAATTTGAAATAGATGGACATTAAAACCTTAGGCATCATCTGATACTGTCTACAATCCAATAACAAACTTTTTATATTTATAAACTAAACTTATAAATATACATTTTTTAATTTATTTATATTTGAAAACTAGGGCCGGGACTTTAACGCGTTAATTTAGATTAATTAATTACACAAAAAATAACGCGTTAAATTTTTTAACGCA
>JAQMYK010000002.1:15660924-15672560 GCA_030014345.1 Clarias buthupogon
TTACACATTAAGTTTACTGAAAGTAAAAACAGTTGAAAGTCAGAGGACGTTTCTTTTTTTGCTGAGTATATAACATTTTGAGCTTAGAAGTTTGAAGATCCTTAGAAATCTGCAAATCTACCCTTAGACCCTAGGGATAAGAATACAGTAGGACCAATGTTCAATATTCTTAAAAGTATGAGAAATGAGTGTCTAAGAGCACTTAAGAGGTGTCTCAACTTGTTAAGAGAAGTGAATATAAAGAATATAGCTGCAATTAGTGACTATGGGCCAAAGACACATTACACTTCAACAACGACCATGAAGTTCCCACTGCGTCTTAAAAGCATCGAAGACCGCAGCCGGAACAGGGACAAAATGGAACAATGTGCATTTATCAAGTTCATCCTACTTCCTAGACACTTCCCGGTCAGGTTCTCAATCATGTTGTCACTAATTTCCTTTCACACACATAATCATACACTCAATGTGTGCAATAAGATGAAACCGAGTTATTACCATGTCTGATCAGACCACACGCTTACTGGTCACTGAGCACATGCTCAATCTGATGTCACTCCATCCAGTGGGGTGAAATAAATACAATGACATGTGCAGTGCTTTTCATCACAAACTGATGATGTGAGGAATTATACCAGCATTTTCACTCATTTGTCCACTAAAATTCTCTGAACATGACAGTCATAGCCGATTATGCATGAGCCATATTTTGATCATGTGACAGCATATACCAGCTTTACTCACACTCATCTATAATAGAAAAACAGATATGTGGCATCATACATCATACTTTATCATCTACTGGAAAACCAACTAATATACTGACTAAAGGTTAAACCGAACTCTACCCTTATTCTACAGTTCTCATTTCTTGTTTTTTTTTCTTATCATCTTTTTTTTCCCCGCTAGACCTCAGCTGAACTTGCTCATGTTGCACAAGTTGCAGTAAAGAAAGTTAGAATAACTTTTATATACAGTATGTTTTGTATGCGTGTGTTCCCGCCTATAGGATTGACCATGTATGGAATTTTAAATTCAAACAAATTCAAAGATCAAACCAGTGCAGATTTCACTTAGCTCTACTAGCATTACACGCAACTTGATCAACAAAATGTGTTAAAGATGGTGTCAAACTTTTATAACAAATAGACTGCCACTCTTTGGTCACAGTTGAGAGTTGGTTAGAGTCTAGGATTGTGAACGGTAAGGCTGGATCTTACACAAAAGAATCAGGGCAGACTCCATTATCATTTTTGTGGGCAACTTGGGTGCTCTAAACCGACTTCCTCATGCTCAGTACAGACAATCCACTGCATTGAGCTATTAATAGAGGAAGCTTGAATCTCCTCCCACTCAGCTGCATGTGGAGTGCTCCTGCACTACTAATGTATTGGTTATATATCACCATGCCCATCCTTGCACTGGAACGATTTCTTTCATATGAAGTGATAAATACATCAGCTTCAAATACATCGGGAGCGCTCGCCTAAACACCTAGGTTTAATACACGTCCACACTGATGTATCTGAACAAACAATGGGAAGGTGGGCCATTTAAAGTCACGCCACACCGTAAACCATAGCAGCACTTTTCATCAATCCAATAGGAGCTCTGGCAGCCACTTCCGCGCTCTGACGTAACGTTGCTGGGCAGCTTGCCTTTTTCGGCTGCTCTCTGACATGATGCCAGGTCCGGTAGATCAATTCTGGGTTTCAGCACAGCAACAGAGCAACAGAGGGAGACTCACAATCTCATTATCATAATTTCCCAACAGACACGTGGAAATGAGTTTAACAATAAGTCCCAAAACTGGGCAGACAAGTGTGGCCTGTCAGCATAAACAATCTACAGCACTCAACCAGTGAGACAGGTCTGGTGTGTTTGGCTGGTGTTGTTACGTCACTAGGAATGAATGAAAAGGAAGATATGTTAAATAACAACATAACCATTCAAAAACATTTGTTTACCATAAGCCAGCAAATGAGAAAGGAATGACAGTGGAACGAGGTCTGTGTACGGTACAGTATGTGTGTGTGCCCTAATGCTGTATTATCATTGTTCTGATGACTACTATTGCATCTCAGAACAGCTTCATCATTACTTCCCATCATAGGTCTAAACTTCCTGTACCACTGGAGCATACACTGCAGCTCATATGATTTCTGCTCCAGTAATCAATAAAGAACTACGGACTATTACATTCGAATTTCACAGTCACCCCTGATAGCCATATGTTGCTGATCTTAAGGCTACTATAAGTATGCATGATGCACTAGGTTACTAAGATCTCATTGAGAAGTCTCTATTCTCCCTCAACTGCAGTACAATGGAAACATGCTTTCATTTGTTAAATGGAGCTGAGGTGATTGTTGATATTAAAAAAATACAAAATGAATTAACAGACTCATCATCGTAGCTTCCCACCAGCACCAAAACAGTCAGGTCTCCCTGTAATGGGTGTCTTTCTTTCTATAATTACTCGTTATAAGCAAATAAATTTGAATTTAGTCAAATGTGCTTTTGTACACACAACACACACACACACACACACACACACACACACCCGTCTTTGTACACATATGGTGTGATGGTGTACTGTATGTGTGTGGGGGGGAAGCGATAGAGACAGAGAGAGAGAGAGAGGAAGAAAAAGGAAGGGAAGGAAGGCAATCAATACTGCTGCATTATCAGGGTAGTCTCAGGCTAGTTTTAGTACAGATGCTTGGGGTGGGGGTACTTATCCTTCATTACTAATAGCCTTCTAAAGGAGTATCCGCTATTGCACTAGGGAGCAGAGAAAGGGTGGGCAGGGAAATGGCTGACGCACAAAGAGTAAGTAAGATTTTTAGGGTTAGGGCACATACATGGAGTAATTAAAGAGACAGCTGATATTTAATCGCTAGAAATAAAATATAAAGACACTATTAATTCGTTAATCTGTTCAGTCTGAATATTGCTAAAATTACATGTTTACAGCGATCATTTAGACTGTAGACAGTTTTTTGGTTGTGAAATATGTGATAACATATTATTAGATTTAGTTTAGCTACAAATTTCTTAATGCGTCAAAACTATCAGGGCCACCAACAGAATCTAATCATCCAAGCCCATTTTTAAGGCCCAACCCTACAAAACCATGCATACAAAGTGCACAATACTGGAGCATCAGTTCTTCAGTTGAATTTAAATGATGCAAACAGTTACACTGATTGAATTCATGGAACTGATTATTTGATGTGCAATTATTAGGCTAAGGAGTTTATGTTCAACAATGAAAAACTATGACGTTCTTAAATACAAGTGGTACAAGATACATGGTAATTTTGTAGAACAATGCCTCAAAATAGTTTCGAAAAATTAGAATATAAAAAATTTATCAAAACCGATATTCAGAAGCTCTAATGTTTTTTCTGTGTGTGCGCGCGTTCATGTACTGTTGTCTTAAAAACATACTAGCGTGTGTGGGGTCATGTGACTCTGCCCCAACCAGGCTGCAACCTGGGCACAACATGGAGGAGAATTCTTTCATTATAAAAAAAAAAATCACAGCTTTAAAATTAAGCATATTTACAGTACAAACCTCGTCATTGAACTATACAGCCAGAAGAAATCATTCATTAGTCATAATTAAGGGGACAAAAATTTCGATTCGGTTAATCATAATCATGATTTGGGGTCATATTGCCCATCACTACCCTTTAACGAGAAAAAACGAAAGCAAGTAGCACAACTGTGCAGCCAGTAGTATAGATGCATCACAGCTCCATGGCTCTAGGTTTCATGACTGAGCTCAGGTTACTGCAGGTCCACAGAATTTTGCTTGATAATGATGGCAATTAAATTACTGTATGCATTTAAAGGATAAGACTTGGTGATAACCCTCCACAATATCAGTTATCCAGCTAATATTTCATTCACTGTTACTCATTTTCTTCACTTCTGTTTAGTCACGCGCATCTTCATAATGCCTTTTGTTTCAGCTCCACTTACGTCAGTTTCTTGCTATCATGACATGGCTGTTTGTCAGCAAAAACTACTGATCAATTTCCAGGCCACTAATATACATCAATACCACAGTAGAAATCCTATGCTGATCACTAATGCCACCATGCTACACTTCACCACCTGTTTGTATACAGCATAGTCTAGTCCACAGACACAACCTAAAAAACACACACAGGGAGGACCTCCTGCTTGCAGGAAAGTCACAGGTTAAGTCAAAAAGATCGAAACCTTTACTTTAGTTAGAACAACTAGTCAAAATGTTTGCACTGTATGTTCAGTACAGTTAGTGGCTAACATGACATATTGGACAAGGCTATGGTTGCAATAAGACAGTGATTGAGATAGTGTAGGATCATTTTCCTCACAATACAGCAACACATGACTATGTATATTTTAATTTTAATCTGTTCTTGTATTAAATATGTACAACAATAATTACTAACCAAGATTTTTGTACTGTGTCAAAGGTCCACCTGCCTCTCACAACCAAAGTGATGATGTATAGTGCATTGCAAACATTTCAATCAAATGGACTTGCTTTTGTACACAAATACATTGCATGTGGTGTACAATATTTCAGTACAAATTGATTTGTCAACCGGTAAAGATTTTCGATCATTGTTTGCATGATAAATTACAAAAATTCTACTGCAATTATGGTCATATGGAGTGCACAGACCTGCCTTTATGGAGGGTTTCATTTGCAGCATTAAGTATTATATGACCAACAGGAACTGTTATTATAATTATTAAATATTAACATTCAGGGTACAAAAGGTCTGCTGAATGGAAGAGGAAGTATTTAGGCCTTCTTCCACAGAAGTACAAAACGAACGCCTTATAAATGGATAATATTTCACATCCAAAGGTCTATATTATTTTAATATTGCAATGCATATTCCTTGGAAAAAATATTTTCAATACCAGTAGCCAGAGAGAAAGAAAAGAAAGTGTTTGAGAATTGCTCTGGCCATGGCTGTAGAAATGCGCTGCAGTTTGAGGGGTGATCAGACTCACACCACTGTGTAGAGCAACAAAATGATTTTGAGTACTAGGATCATGGATACCAAAGAATGGTTAACAGAATATACAAGAACACTTTTTTTTTTTCATTTGACCAAGTTGTCTATTTGAGAGAAGAAGCAGAGAGAAACAGAGAGACTAATTGGTGCTTTGCTCTTTAATCTGTCCCACTGGGCTGATCTGCTATGGAACATCCCAGGCACACAAGTCTGATGGGAAATGGTCTAGCTCGGTTTAGGACCAGACAGAGTTACACACTTAGCTCTTAGTTTGGACTTTTTTCTCTCAGCATAATAAAGATTCGATTCTGAATTAAAAAGATTAGGAATATGTTCCTGTTTTAGGCTGCTGTGAATCTTTCTGAGCAATGTTGATGGGTTATGGTATCCACCCAGCACTTTTTGAATTTTATCCAGCCCACTCACAAGGACAACTCTCTGTTACCGAGGCTTCCTTTCTTTTAGTTCGAAGGATATATTTAATGATGGAAACTTCGACTTATGTAAGTTGCTCTGGATAAGAGCGTCTGCCAAATACTGTACCTAAACCTAAATGTAATACAAATACTATATAAATCTGCAAACAGCAATGAGTCAAATAACACCAGTGCATTCAGTTTAAGAGTGCTCAGGTTAAACTGACGCATAATCTATTGGAGTTATTGAACTCCTGCAAGTCAAAAACCTGAATACTGATTTCATAGATCACAAATGGAAAGCATAATTAAACTCTCCGAAAGCTAGCACTGAAATTCATCAAAAAGCAAACAGTAGATTAGCAAATTTTTAAAGTGTCATTTTAAAGGCTCTATTAATCTATAATTGCTTCTTAGGCTTTATATATAGTTTCCAACAGCTCATATTTATTCTATTTACATTAATGTAATGTGCTAAACCTATTTTTTTTCCCTTCCAGCCATTACCATTAGTCCACTATAAGGATGCAGCACATTTGACTCAAATAGCAACATAATGTAGCGTGTCAAGTTACATTTCTGCTCTGTAGCTTAATTTCTATGTTATCTCTCCCCATGACGCACAGTTAAGAGCAACTCCAAAGTGAACTCTGTGTACAGTAAACACCTCATTGGCAAATCCTACCTGAAGCATGCCTGTAAGCTTTATAAGCCTCATCAGAACCACTGAGTACACAAGAATTTCCTGTATACTGCAGAACAATCACAGCAAGGGCTTAATGGTGTGTGTAAGGACTAATCTTCCTATTTTGGATTTTTTTTAGCTCGTCATAAAAATCACCATTTTACTAAGAAAATATGCAGGTACATTCAAGTCTCAGCAAGATTCCATTAGACATATTTAATAAAATGTGTGTGTATCTCTAGAAGTAAATAGTTCCAAAGCCTTACAAGTCAAGACAAAATGATGCAATTGTCCTTGACCATATAATTTCATTTGCCCAAGTGATGAAAAAGGCTAAAGTACAACTTGCAAGGCAATAAAATAAGTATTGGACAGGTATAGAAAAAGAAAACAATGATGATGCTAGTGGAATTAAGAGAACCCCAGCATATATTCAGTTTAAGTTGAGGTCCGGAAGTTGTCCTGTAGACAGAATTACACTGGAATGTACTAAACATACTCAATACACTGTATTAGAGTTGTGGTCAATACCGCTCTGAACACTGGTTTGGTATCAAGTACAGGTCAGATCATTTCCATACCATTTCATTTGTGCATTTTATTTTATGAAATTGTGTTAGATTGACGGACAAAACATCAACCATATAAGTACGTAAACACAGGAGGCAACCTGTATTAAATCACCCCTCCATCATGCATCTCAGGTTTAACATAACTTAACACCATTAGCTTGTTCAGATTTATTTTTTTGTCAGGGTAAAAAAAGGCGGCTTGGTGGTTAGCACCCCCGGGTTTCGGGTTCAATTCCTGCCTGGGTTTCCTCCGGGTGCTCCAGTTTCCTTCCGCAGTCCAAAGATATGCAAATTAAGTCTAATTGCTGTTCCCAAATTGACCGCAGTGTGGGAATGCCAGTGTGCGCATGTGTGTGCCCTGCGATGGATTGGCACCCTGTCCAGGGTGTACCCCGCCTCGTTCCCTAGTCTATAGAGTGAGAATATCAGATCTGTAACAAAAGTTGATAAAAAATAATAATAATAAATCATGGTCTGTACATCTTTAGTCAATGTGATGTCTGATAATTCAATACAACTTTTAATATCAGGTAGAGAAGCAACAATGATTAATCTAATGTATTCTGCATGCACATATTTTTCATCTGGGTGGAAACATCTCATAAAAACACTTCGGAGAAATCCAGAAAGCTGCTGAACAAGGAGGAGGCCTTGGTGGTGTTTACTGGACTGTAACACACATGCAGCAACCTGACTTCTTCAAGAAGCTCAGATTAGGCCATACCATGCTTACTCTCTGACACGCAGGTTAAAATGTAGTAAAAGCCATAACTTACTCGAATGCGAAGAAGAGCGAGCAGGTCCCGATGATGAGGAAGAGTGTGAGGTAGAACACTCCCTTCTGTCTTGCCATCATCACACGGCCATCGCAGCAGAAAGTGTTCTTTCCTGGCAGCTTTTCCCATTTTCGGGTGACCTTTTTCGAAATCATTACCGCCGACATGGTGGATCCTTTTAATGATTCTGAGATCCTGGTGGTCACTTGGGGATTTCTCAGTAATCACTGCGGCTTGCGACGGAAATGTGAATCAGTCCGTTGGAAGGAAACAAAGCCGATATACAAACGATTAAAGCAAATGTGCTTTACAGCTTTTCGCAGCAATCCAAAAATGTTCGTGGATTCACATGTTCAGGAGGCTTTTGGGAATCCGACCAGATACTTGTTAGTGTCGATCAGGATCTAAAGTGTGTATTCCTGCCTGTCTGTGGAGCTTCAGTAGATAGTGTTATGGTTTCACGGAATTCTAACCCAGTCCTTTCCAAGCGACGCAGATTTGCTGCCATGTGCCAGGTGTCCAAGCGCATAACCGTGCACCAGTCAAAGCCCTGAAATCCTGCAAAAATAAAATAAAGGGAACAATCGGTTTCGAAACGGGAAAAAAAAAGCTGCAGCGAATAATAAAACGGATGGTGTAGTCACAGCTGGAGACTGGACCTTGACCGACTGACATTCATGTCATGTCATTTAGTAGCGCAGTAAACAGGCGTGATCCCGCACTGGAACATGAACACGCACAGCACTGATCGCCTTCTTCCCTAGGGCGTGGAAGACACTCCAAAAACAGCGCAAGAAAATGTTTCTGTTTTGCAAAAAGAATGAATAATAGGAAGAAGCAGAAGAAGGAGAAACGACAGATTGATCTGTACTCGCGGAATTTTCTGCGTCAGTCGGAAAGCAGGATTGTGAATGGGAGCAGGAAACACGCCTAGACTGAACCGACTCATCTTAAAGGGCCAGCGCTCCTGTATAGCGAGCGTCCAGGAACAAAGGAAACGCATTTCATTTCCATCCTGTCAGAGAGACATATTCAAAACAGCAACCGGCTTTTGCCTGTTAGGTAGTAGCTACAATCAGTGGTGCCACCATTGTTGTTGTTCGAGTTTTTTGTTTGTTTGTTTGTTTGTTTTTGTTTGTACCAATATAATTGATGCAGTGCTTCATACTGTACACACACACACATGTAAATAGCCAAGATCTTTAAATCAATTAATGCATCTCTTAACGCATATTTCACTGTAATCTTATGCTTGTCTTATGACACATCTTGCTGTGTTAGAGGTTATACCACAGAAAGTGTGCAATTCCCAAATTGCCCATAGTGTGTGTGTGTGTGTGTGTGTGTGTATGGGTAACTGTGTGTGTGTGTATGTATGTATGTGGCCTGTGATGAATTGGCACCACATACAGGGTGTACCCTGGGATAGGCTCCAGGCCCCCTAAAAGGCAGTATAGACGATGAGCAAGTGAGTATAACAGCATGGCTGCTACTGTAGCTCCGGCTGCCAAGCAAAGACAGGTTCAACGGTCAGGTACATACAGTACAACATACAGTACCAGTCAAATGTTTGGACACAAGTTTGCATTTATTTTCGACATTCTAAAACAATGTTTTAGGATTCTTTTTTTTTTTTTTCAAAACTATAATAACAAATAACATATTGCATTAGGTAATTAAGTAACAGCAGCAACAACACCAACAGTCAATAGTTATTTTAAGACACGTAGGTCAGCTGTTCTGGAATTCTTTTGGCAAGAACAGTATTGTCAAGTGCATTATAAGAGCCATCCCAGGAAAGCAAGACCAAAACTTACCTCTGCTGCAGAAGAGAAGTTCATTTAGATTTACCCATGTCAAAAATCACCAATTAACAGCATCTCTGATTAGAGCAGTTATAAACCTTTACAGAGCATAAGTAGCAGACACATCTCAATGTCTCAATAATAACTGTTCAAATGAGATTATTGCATATTTTGGATCCCTTCAGCATTGTTTTACAATGTAGAAAGACAAAAAATCAGGAAAGACTATGGAATTAGAAGGTGTGCCTGAATTTTTGACTGGTAGTGTAAGTATTTGGGCAGTGACAGAATTTTCATATTTTTGCCTCAGTAGTCAAAAAACAAGGTGCGATTGGCATGTAGACTTCCAGCTGAAATTCAAGGTGGTTTAGGAATTTTTTACACCGTCCTTCCATTTTCTCACAAGTAATTGGATAAATTGCATTAGTTTGATTGCCAGTTGTGGCCTTTTATTTCATGACAAATGAAGGAGTTGAATTTGCATTTGGTAACTGTTCATGGGGACTCTCAATATTTTGTCAAAAGTGAAAAAAGCCATCATTAGATGAAAGAAAAACAAAAAACAGAGAGATGTGTCCTCTCAACTTTAGAAAAAAGAGAAGAAAAAAAGAAACAGACAAAGGAACAACTCATAATAGCTGCTTTAAGGTAAAAGATAAAAGGAAACATATCTTGCAAATGTGCTACAACCTTGTTATTACAAATTAAAAAGTATAACGTTTATTCCCAATGAATTCACATTTACTGTTCTGTGACACATGCTATTATAGGAGAATAATGAACTATCTCAACTTTATTTTTTTTATAACAGTCCATCCCATTATCTTTTATTCCCTGCTTTTAATGTATAGTGCCTACACTTAAATACCTATCATGCCAGTGGATTTTTGACAACTGTATCCAGATGGATAATTATTCATACATAAAAAACATAAACAGGTATACCAGATACTTTCTAATGAAGTCAAGACCTAATTAGCCATTTAATTATTGTTGATTAACAAATGTAGTCTAAGTCTAATTTGTGCAGCATCATTACATTGTTATTTGTCAACAACTGCACACCATGTTTAGCTGTGTCTTTTTAGATATTGACACTCTGTCTTGTTTTTCTTTGAAATATTCACATTGGGTGGTTTTACATGAACTCTAATATTCCACTAATATTTGGAATAATAGCCCAATCGGGAAAAAATGTCTTTCGGTCAGAACAGTCTGACCTGATCCAGCCTGATAGGAAGAAATTTCAACCTGAATGAGAATGGTTGTGTAAACCTTTGATACTCTGGTCAATAGGTAAAATTAACCATACAAACACAATTTTTCTCTCTTGTTGAAAAAGATATATTCTTTCTCAACATATTTTCCCCATAAGTGCCATAAGTCTCCTGGAATACTCTCCAGACCCCCAAAAGCAGTATAGACAATGAGCGAGTGAGTATAACAGCATGGCTGTCAAGCAAAGACACAGTTACGCAGTCAGTGCAACATACAGCACCAGTCAAATGTTTGGACATGTTTGTATTTATTTTCTACATTCTAGAACAATATTGGATTTTTTTTTCAAGACTATGAAATAACACATATTGCATTAGGTAATTAAATAACAGCAACAACAACATGAACATGTTTTCCTTATGCAGAGGTAACATTAAGTGACTTGATGACATTCCAATAATTAAATTTTGCTTCTATTTCTGATTGATGACACAAAAAGTAAGAACAAATCACACACCAGGGTTTACTTTCATACCCCGGCTCCTTGGCTGAGGAAAGGGACACTGATTAGTTCACATTTCATAAGTATTAAAGTATATGACCAATCATAGAATGAATTCTGAATTGTCATTTATTTATAATATTATTCTATCCATATGGTGAATATTAATGATTACATTAATATTCATATAATATTATTCTATCCATATGGTGAATATTAATGATTGCATTAATATTCATATAATATTATTCTATCCATATGGTGAATATTAATGATTGCATTAATATTCACCATATGGATAGAATAATATTATAAATAAATGCCAATTCAGAATTCATTCTATGATTGATCATATACTGCACTATTGACCAAAGGGCAGTTTAAATATTTTAATGAATGTTTACTTAATGTTTATTAATAATCTCATACCACTAGTGTGAATCTGTCTAGCTAAATTTTCTGACAGTTTGTTCACTTTAGCCAGTGGCAAGGCTGAAGAAAGCCTGTCAGTCGACTGACCTATTCACCAGTCATCACTGGAGCAAGCTGTCAGAGTGTCTATAGCAGTGTTTTTCAACCAGTGTGCCGCGGTACACTAGTGTGCCGTGAGAGATCGTCAGGTGTGCCGTGGGAAA
>JAQMYK010000002.1:15708631-15725096 GCA_030014345.1 Clarias buthupogon
TTAATCCATTTTAGAATAAGGCTGTGACATAACAAAATGTGGAAAAAGTGATGCGCTGTGAATACTTTCCGGATGCATTGTAGATTCTGACTTCTTGCAGGAAGACACATGTTTTACCATTAAAAATATCTACCCCTAAGCATCCATTTATTTTATGAAAACAAAATTCAGCTATTCGATTAGCACTGCAATGGGTTGATACCCCATCCAGGGAGTATTGTGCCTCCTGGGATAGGCTCCAGGCCCCCCGCAACCCTGTATACAGGATAAAGTGATATAGACAATGATATTCAATTAGTATGCACATTATTAAAGTATTACATTTGTTCAATTTCTTCCCTATTTATCTATATCTTTTTACTTACAGAACACAATTTTATTTTCATTGAATACAAGTTCTGACTGAGTATTGAATTAAAAGCAAATGAATATTGAATACAATGATTTCTATAAAAAATATTTGTACATTATTATTAGTAGTAGTAGTAGTAGTAGTTGTACATACAGTATATGCTGTAGAACATTATTCATCAATAATTATTTAAGTCCTAAATATTTTAAGAGGACCAAAATGGTCTTCTATGGCATCGGTCCAAATATCTGCTTACTGGGAAAGTTATTTTCCAAACGTACTTTCACATGGGTTGGAATAATTCCAATTCTATCCAGTAACAAAGTGTTCGCTTAGCCAACTTGTTTTCCCCCACTCACAACAATTCACATGTATTAATATATGATTACAATGGGATCTGACAAAAAAAAAATCAGTGCACAGTATAAGTTAGACAACCTGATATTTATTATACACTGATTTTTAAATTAGGCTGGTTATGGCATGGAGAATGCACACAGACAAATTAAATAATGTTTTGTTACCAGACCGTAAGTGTGTATTAATTTCTTTGCATGCAGTTATTTAGCAATTACAACTGGAAGCTCAAAATTGGAAACTTTGTGCACATTATTCAGGAGCGCCACAGTGTGGCCAACTGGAAACTTGTCCTCGCCAATGTGTAACTGCAGGTCTACACCATGAATTGTAGATGCGATTATAAACTACTCTGAAATTATACACGGGTTGTCTTTAGGAGGGATGCACAGTAGGAGCCTGAGTTTGCTATTTATTCGACTTAAAAAATAATAATAATAATTAACACTCTGCTCACTATAGACATCTGAGATGTCTATAAATGAATTATTACCAGGACACAAGAAGGCTAATCAGACTACCAATTTGCATACCTTGACCAGCTAGCAATCTACTCTGCATCGATGCAATGCTTTGCTCTACAGTCTAATTTATAACTTTATTAAGTTCTAGCTTGCCTCCAGTATATGCATTGAGTCCATTCCTCATTTTGTCAAAGTTCTGTGTGTGCACGATCCTACGTGCTCTTCATAAATAAAAACGCGGAGGGAGAAAAGAAGAACGAATTTTCCATGACGACATTTCCATTCATGTAAAAAAAAAAAAAAAAAAAAAACACAGCGGGTTCACACAAGCTAACTGAGAACAACGTGACTGGGATACAAATATTTAAACCGCTGACAAGTCGAGCAATTTATTATAATCAACAGGGGCCACAACTTTTCTCAGTCAAGGATGAGAAGACCCTGGAGACCGAGATTTGTGCCGGGCCTGTGTGTCAATGCATGACCGAGAAACGGGAAGAAAAATATTTAGGGGGTCATTGGGGAAATGTTCCTGACAATAGTAAAAACCACGCATCTTTTCAGATGCTAACAGAGCGATGCGTTTTGCAGAGAAGATGAGGAGAGAATACATGTATTAGACTAACGCTTGTGGTTGTGTCTCATTTCAGACTGAGAGTGCACTGTGCGTGTTCAGAATACCGTAAAACAGAATGACCCTCACTCCAGCCAAAATGCTCTTCTGGGATTAAAAAAAAAATCCTCCTCCACCTTCTATCCCACCCCCACTTTCTCTGTGCAGATTTAGAGCTCATTCACTGATGCTGGTCCTGCAGCAGGGAGCTTCTCCGTGTGCGCTGTGAGAGGAAAGCCTAAATGAAATCCAAGAAAACTTTTAACGCTTATTAATTTGAAACAAACTAGTCGGTGTCAATGCGACGTTTCGGTTTCCAGCGTACAAGAACTAGACGTACTTTTGGGTACCGTGAAGATTAATAGTAACATTTCCTCTTTTTTCCTTTTTCATTGTAAAAGTTTTTTTTTTTTTTTTTTTTGCCTTGGCTCACATTTTATTTTGGTGGACTTAAATAATTTTTAAAGTCTAAGTCGTGTTCTCTTCCACTGTGAAAGTCGTAAGATTTTTTATTACTATTATTCACTTCACTTCTTTGCCTTGGCTCAAAACTTTATTTCGGCGGGTTTGAACATCGCGTTAGTGGCTTCGGGCCGCTCGTGTATGTGATTGGTTTAACAAGTGCCTTTGTTCTCCAGCGAAGGGAGCATGGAAGCCGAAAACACTGCGGGCGGAGCTGAGGAGCTACAGCTCGAACCGTCAGCACCAAAAGCGGTAAGCAAACACACTCCACCAGCATGCTGCATCTTTGCCATTTTGGGTCATGAGCAGTGATGGGAAAACTTTCAGCCTTTATTTTACATCGGCACTGTGCCAGGTACTGGCTGTCTGTTAAAAATACAAGCAGGCAAATGCTTTTTAGAACTCATTTTAAAATCCTGTTGCGTTAATCAGTTCGATATAGATATTTTTTATATCAGCAGACACATTCATCATTTACAGCTGCTCTAGCCTAGGTGTCATACGTTGTACTTGATCGAGAAGGCAAGAGAGAAAAAGAAAACCAAAGAATTGAGTGGCTCCATGGGGGTTTGAGGCGCCTTCACAGTGGTCACATGAAGGTCTCAGTGTGTGCTGTGACTCTGTTCTGAGAACGAAAGTGCTGAGAACATCTGGACAGAGAATGACCCTGCTCTCCTTTGCAGCTGGGGGGGGACATTAACCCCATCCTCCCACCCCCAATGAGGGCCTTTGGGTCAGTGATTCTTCTCTTTACTGCTTTCAGTTGCATTCACAATATTGCAGCACTGATATCGTGAATGAAACTTCCACACAGTGATAAAAAAGAATGTGTCCGCTGGTCTTGTTTCGTTACTTTACTGCCCTTTTTTTTAAATTATTATTATTTTTTTATCAAGGATTTGATTTAGGGCGATTAATACATTTATGTAATATTAGATCCAATTTATTTCTGGAGACAAATATAATTTGAAGATGGGTAATTTGTCATTTTGGTTGGGTAATTAAAATTTTTTTTTATACTTTTATTCTCACAATAGCGTGCCGGGTCAATGCACAAGCACTGCCATGTGCTGGCTGAATCCTTGGAGGTTGAGCAAGAAGGGCTGGTGGAGCACCAGCCTCTGGAGCAGGACGACCTCAACTTTGAGAGATGGAAGCCCAAGCCAAAGCCCAAGAGGACACTGCATGAAAAGATAGATGACCTGAAAACATACCTATGGAACCCTGAAACCAAGGAGTTTATGGGGCGATCAGGAAAAAGCTGGAGTGAGTTGAATGTAGAAATGTGTGAATGAGTGTGTGAATCTGTTTAATACTTGTTTTAGTGAGTGTGTTTGCAGCTCACCTTCAAATACACCTTGGAAAACAAAATGCTTTAATTAGCAATGTTCTGTCTTTGTCTAACAAGCAAAGTCAAGTGAGTGCAAAGCTTATTATTTTTTATCCTTATTTTTGCATTGGCTTTCGGGTCAGAATGAGACAAGAGGGGGGTTTGAACTATGCCTCCCTCATCCATGCCACTGCACACTCTGCTGGGAAAGCACGTGAATATGTGTGTACATGTGTCACTGTGTGGGTCTGAACTAAGTGTTTACATAGGTGCACAGATAGCTTGGAGAAATCTGGACAAAAACAGACTGCCTGGGGAATGGTTCGCGACGGGAGAGCAACTGTCGCAGTCCCTTTGCTGGCCAGGAATCACATTCCTATTCTCAAAAACCCATCAAACTCTAGAAAAGAATACACTTTCATGTCCCTAGTGCACCCCAGCTTTGCCTTGCGCTTGTCTCCCAGGAACTCTGCCTGCCTATGAAAAAGCTTAAAGCAGACTTTTTTGGCAGCTGACGCTTCCTGTGGTGGTTTGCCGAGACAGTCATGGTGGACCAATAATACACACAATTCCTGTTGGTTTGGCAGTCCAAATGACATGAAATTCTCACAGATAAAATCATTGATACATAGATCAATAGATGTTTAATGCCAATGACCTGTCGGAAATAGGCTAGTTTCATTAGCAGAGTATTTCAGGAGCAGATCAAATGGAATGGTCTGGCAAACAGTGTGAACAGAGGAGGGGCCCCCTCAGTGTATGATGTGATTCTTTTGAAAGGAGAGTGTAGAAGAGTGTGTAGAGGCCTCACAATGCCAGAGTGGGGTGATCAGGCTCCTTGGAGCTGCTGGTAGCTCTGGATGGTGGCTAAAGAGTGTCACTCTGATGGCAACCGGAGGTTCACTGTGTTCCTGAGTGAGGGGACAGCTGGGAGAATTCTCACTGAGCTTGAACAGAGAGGCCATTGTGGCTCAGGGACACAAGACTGACTGCAGCTAGACTCTGCAAAATGCCTGTGCAGCAAAAAATATTAATAATTTAGTCTTCTACGATCCCATTAAGAGTGTTAATTGTAAAACAAAAATATATACAATAACCATATTTTTTCCATTCAAACTCACTTGCCTAACATGCAAACTTGCAAGCAGTATGAATTAAAATATTGCAGTCAGGTTGCTAGGTAATTTGGGTAATTCTATGTGTTTACCCAATTCAGGTGATTGCATATATACTAAAATAATGACTATATAAATAGAATTCCTAACAATTTAAAGTAAATATGTTTGTGTAACTGTTGAAATTCCATCTGACTGTCAACGTCTTACTGATAATGAGTGTTTTTTTTTTTTTTTTGCTTTATTTTAGGCCTCATTCTTTTTTTCTACTCCGCATTGTACATTTTCCTGGCAGCCATGTTTGGGGGTTGTATGTGCTGTCTCATGTGGTCCATCAGTCCTTATGCACCAACCTACAATGACCGGGTGATGCCTCCAGGTATAAAACTTGTGATTTTCTTATGAGTTCTTTAAAATTAAGTTCACATCAGTGACTTCACATCAGTTCTAAATTTTACAGCATTTTTTGCAAATAAAACCATTTTTTGCAAACAAATATATGGATGCAAAACATTTGCTATTAATAAACGATAATGTTCATAAGATAATTATTTTATGTATGTAATACACGCCCTTTAGACTGTACCGTTATATTTGTTTTTTGGTGCAATTGTATTTTCTGTCAAAAGAACCCAACCCTGCTCACTGTGTTAAAGTGTAGATTTAAATGTCTTAAAGATTTATCAAAATGCATTAAACTAGATGTCATTATACTTACTTGGAAGTTATTTAAACTTTGAATTAGGAAGTAGTATGAAATACATCAGGTTGATGTGCATAATTTTACTCAATCATTTGATTGGCCTCAGAAGGAAACTTCATATTAAAGGGACCTACAAATAATAAGATATAGATAGCTCAAGAAAGCTGTATAAAGAAAAATAACTTAAATTATTACTAAGTAATAAGTATTTACTATCATCAACAAAAAAACTGGAAACCCACTGCCATGGATAATCAGCCACTCAGCTCTGCTTTGTTGATAAATGTTTTACTTTTAAGATATGCAACATTTGCATAATAACTGGATGAATTATTATAATGTATTAACTAAACCATTTGATTATTATTAGTATAATTTATAATCATACTAAATTTCTACAAAATAAAATTTGACTTTGTAATAATAACAATAATCATAACAATACTATCAGTACATAGAGAAAGGCTACCCATATGTTCTCCAGTGTAGGTGCATCAGTACTTTATTTTTTGTGTGAGAAAGAAAATCTTAACAGCTTAAAAACATTGTGATGTTGAAATTATTTTAATGTAAATAAATATGCGTATATTCAAACCAACAGGTATGACGATGTTGCCACATGTAGACGTTCTCCATGGATTTGAAATTAACTTCAATGCTTCTGATCGCAGCTCATGGAGGAAATATGCAAAAGCACTGGAGGCTCAACTTAAACGTGAGTGTTGTCTAAAAGCTGTCTTCTCCAAAGTATGCATGAAAAATCTCCCTCCTTGTACACTATACTTTACTGTGGCAATTCTGCTCAACTTTAGAGGAACGGAGGAAAGAGAATCCCTTTTGTACACTAAGCACAGTCACACTGTGCTACTCGGGCCCCTCTTTTGTGCTGATTCTTTAGACTTGGAGGCCTGTTAGGGTGTTTAATCATTGTGTGGTTTATTTAATGCTGCTCTCTCTCTCTCTCTCTCTTGCTTTTTCTCTCTCTCGCTCACTCTTCCCTCTGTATCTCTCTCACCCTCTTCCTGTACTTCATCTCTCCAGCCTATGATGACACACTTCAGAAAAAGCGTAACATTGAATGCAAGCAGGGCACATACTTCATTCAGGACAACCTTGAGGAAAGTGCTGAGAGAAAAGCATGCCAGTTTAAGAGATCCTTACTGGGGCCATGCTCAGGCATGGAGCAAAAAGATTTTGGATACGCTAATGGAAAGCCCTGCATCCTCCTCAAAATGAACAGAGTGAGTGCGTAGTTAAGGAAAGAAAAACACGGTTTGAAAGAATCAACAATCAAAAAAGAAATGAATTGAAAAGACGAATATGTAGAATATGTATATTATTGTATTTGTGTCTAAATCCACATTTTTCTTCTTAAAATTAATAACTACTAAAATAAGTCACACTATTTTCCACTGAGGCATTTGCATTGTGAGTAGTTTACCAATTTGAATAAGTGGATAAGTGACATCAATTTTTTTTTAATTCATTGCTATGTGCTTATAGATTCTTGGCTATCTGCCAGGTCAAGGTACCCCAGTCAGTGTGACTTGTGCTGTTAAAGTAAGTAATATATGAGTGAGCAAATATAATAGTATTAAATACAGTATAATATATAGTATAGCATTCTGTAATATAGTATGGTATAGTTTAATGTTAGCTCTTCAACAATCAGTACAAATTTAGAGCATGCACTGTTTTGTGAACATATGAATGCAAACTGTACATGTGAGTCTCAGCAGGTCATTTCCTACTCTCTTTTTAGAAAGGGACGTCTGAGGCACTCGGAAATGTAGAATTCTATCCAGCAAATATTTTTGACTTGATGTACTATCCTTATTATGGAAAGCTCAGGCATGTAAGTGCACCCCTAAATTTATGATTCTCCTACTTTATATATTTGAGTGTGTACAGTACCAGTCAAAAGTTTTAGACACAAGTTTGGATTTATTTTTCTACATTGTAGTACAATACTGGAGATTTACAAACTATGAAATAACACATATGGAACCACATTTAATTAAGTAACCACAACAAAAGCAACAGTTGTTATTTTAAGACACGAAGGTCAGCTGTTCTGAAATATGTTTTGCAAGAACAATATTGTGAAGTGCATTTGCAAAACCCATCAAGCACCATGATGAAATTGGCTCATGAAGACCGTCCCATTACCATTACAATAACGACAGTTGAAATCCAGTAGGTTGGTTACATTACCGCCTAATGCATCCTTCCAGACACATTTCAACATCAAGGAGATTATTGCATAGTTTGGATTTTTTCAGCACTGTTTTACAATGTAGAAAGAACTCAAAATCATTAAAGACCATGGAATTACAAGAAGTGTCCAACCTTTTGACTAGCAGTGTATGTGTACAGCCCAGCCCAAAAAAGTCACCATTTCAGAAGGTTCACATTATTAGGCTGCATTTAGCAAGAAAACAACTAAGGAGATTTAAAATGACTGAAACTGGGTTAAGAACTCTTCAGCACATCCAAACCTGGAGTGTTAGCACTGAACCATCATCTTTATAAAAGAAATGTACATAGTTGGGGGGGAAAAATCATGACTGGAGAACACTTGGTGAGGTTGCATCATGAAAAATTGCATATTAGAAATCATTGCAATGTTTAATAGTGAAAGTAAGAACAATTCCACACACACAGTGTGATGAGAACTCACAGCACTGGGCCTAAACAGTCATATGGCCATAAGAATCCACTTGTTTGTGAGACTAATCAGAGACAAAAAAGGCTTTAGTTTGATAAGGAGCATAAAGATTGGACTTTGGAGCAATGGAAACAAATTCATGTGGTCTGATGAGTTCAGATTGAATTGATTCTTGAGTGGTTGGGGCATCAGCGTAAGAAGAAAGGAAGCAATGCACCCATCATGGATAGTGCCCAATGTACAAGCCTCTGAGGGCAAAGTTGTGATCTGGTCTTGCTTCAGTTGGTCAGTTCTAGGCTCAGCAATGTTTTGTTGCAACAAAATGACTTCTTGACGCACTGTATTGATGACCTGAGTGTACATAATTACCAATAAATAAATAATAATAAAAATAAAGAACACTGAAGAAGAAGGTGTGTCTAAACTTTTGACTAGTAGTAACTTTTGACTTTTGGACTACTGAACAGAAGGTCCCAGGTTTAAACACCACCACCACCAAGTTGCCATTGTTGGGCCCTTGAGCCAAGCCCTTAACCCTCAACTGCTCAGATGTATAATTAAATAAAATGTAAGTCGCTTTGGATAAGGGCATCTGCCGAATGCGATAAATTTAAATGTAGTGTATATATTCACTTCTTCCCCTTAAGTGTTTATATCTATACATATATAAATAAAAGGTTCCCTCCAATTCCCATCATGTGCATTTTGATAAGCAATCTCTCCTTCCACCAAATGATGAGCTGGTAATCAAATGAAGATATATTATTACCTCACAGTAAGCCATAAAAATTGTGATGATTCTGCCTCCTGTACCAACAAGGTTGCTTGTGACACTCTTACAGTGTGACAAAAATTGCTGATGCTGCCGTCTCTTGTTACATTCAGGTAGATCACCTGTGACACGCTCACAGTATGAAATAAAAGTTGATGATGACCCTCACAGTGTGACAGAAAGTTGATTTTACTTTCAGTGAGGAATGCCTGTGACACTTCTGTGATGAAATGTCTATGATGCGACTACCTGTGCAAACACCGGCCAAATAGAAGGTGCAAATGCTGGCCACTGGCCAAACAGAATTTTTATTAAATAAATAATGGCATGGTGAAAAGAGTTGAAGGCAAATACAACCTCAGATGAATAACTTTTTTTAACCATGCCATTATTTATTTAACAAAAAAGAAAAAGAAAAAAAGAAAGGAAAAACACATTTGGGCAATAATAAGTACCCCCATGATTCAATAGCATGTAGATCCATTGTGGAGGAATTTTGGTCCTTTTTTTTTCTTTTCACCATTGCTTCAGTTCATTGAGGTTTGGGAGAATTTGCATGTTCACAGCTCTCTTAATGTCCTTCCACAGCATTTCAATTGGGTTGTGGTCTGGACTTTTTAATTTAAACTATTTTAATACTGGCGTGCCAGATTTACTTATTGTCCTGCTTTGACCAAGTTTTACCTGCCAGACAGATAGCTTCATATTTCCTCTGGAATACTTGGTATACAGAGTTTTCCACAAGGAAGGCACTGGGTGTTGAGGCCAAACAATTCCACTTTGATCTCATCTGTCCATAGGACATTGTTCCAGAAGCAGCAGTTTTGCAAACCTCAGTCATGCTCCTATGTTTCATGAATATGGATTCTCCCGGCAACCCTTCCAAACAATTATTTGTTCAGTCTTCTTCTAATTGTGTTGTCATGGACTTTATCCTCTAGTATATATGTAACCTCTAGTATATATAATAAACCCAGTTCCAGTAATTTCAGAATCTCATTATTTGTTTTCTTGGCTTCATGCAGCCCAATAATTTGATCCTTCTGAAATGGTGACTTTTTTTGGCCAGGCATTGTATATGTACGTATATTACCAAGAAAATGTTATAAATATAATGATTTCAATATTTAATCATATTTCTGCCCTATTTTTAATTGATGTGTACAGGTAAACTACACTTCTCCTCTGGTGGCTGTTCACTTTCCCAATGTCCAGCTGGATGTTCACCTATTCGTGCAATGTAAACTAAACGGCAAGGGGATAATCAATGATTCACCAACCGATCGCTTTCTTGGTAGTGTGTCTTTCGTTCTACAAGTTGGTGCATAGTGTGGAAGTAGAAATACAGCGAGGCTAAACAAACTTCTCAGTGTACGTTATCTTTAAAATAGTCAGATGTGCTGTCTTTACCCATTTCCTGCCACTGTGCCTTTCACTTGTGTTTAGCACATGTATGCTTACAAAAAAAAATGCCCCAGTAGGCTACTAAGAAGAGCAAACATTGCAGTATATACTGTTTAGAATAGTGTAGGAACATAAGTTTGTTCATTTGTCATCATACATTAATAATTGCTACTTTAAGTCAGGGGGAAAACCGATCACAAATTTAGATTTTGAGCCAAACTTGTTCAACCGTAGATATAAACTGTACAGTAAAGAGGGTCAATATTGGGATTTGGGTCAGTTTACTAAAACATCTCGATCTAAAGTCAATTGTATGTTTGCTTTTATTCTTTTTGTACAAATTTAGAGATGTTTAGCTCATAAGCCATACAAGTGATTAATTGTTTAATAATCACTCTTATGAATAAATAACTAAAACAAGCGCCAAAAAGAAAATTGCAGTTGCAAAATTCCAATATGGCAAATTATCCTCACAAAGAGTTTTCACTCAGAAATATGCACCTACATTGTAGTCCAAAAAAGAATATTAAATGAGTATGAAAAAATATTTATACATTTGGCAGCCAGGATACACCCATGGCACTCATGTTAATTACATTTTAACTACTATGCTTCTTGTAAAAAAAAATCTAGCTTGATTAAACAAGGGGCATTCATGTCAAACCAGGACTGATGAAATTTCTTATGAATGAAGACGTAAAACTGATTGATATTTACAGGCGACTTCAAACAAAGTGCAGTGATGAGACTCTTAGCTGCAGTAAAACATTTGAATGGTGCAAGAAGGCCGTACTTTTGTGAATGACGATCACATCCGAGGTGGCTCAGAGCCTACTGCAGTCGTTCCTGTGAACATTCAGTGATTTGGGGATAACTGGTCAGCAACTTGCATCCCCCATACCGTAATGATCTTGTTCCAAGCAATTGCCACATATTTATGCCATTAAAGGAGTTCCTGGAAGGCCAGTGTTTTAGACATGTCAGTCCTATAATGAGTCAGGTATACTAAGAAAACTTTTGTGAAAGGCTTGGATAAGTGCATTAGTGTAGCAGGGGGTTATATAGAGAAATAAATAAGTGTAGCTCTTACTGTCATAACTGTACTGTTATTCTGCACAACCTAAAGTATTGGTTTGACTTGAACGCCCCTTATGTATTCAAGATTAGTTTTCTCTAGTCAGATGTGTTTAAACAATTATTCAAGCTTGAATGGCCTTAATATGAAAAAAATATGCAATTAAAGTTTCATTTTATATTTTAACAGATTTCTTTAAACATCATGGACTAAACAGATTTTGTCTATTAGTAAATATATATTTTCCTAAAATGTGGAATGTAGTTTGAGATATTATACAAAGTTTTGTTGAATTCACACTGAAACATTACAAAACCCTTCACAGCATTTGACATGATTTCTGGAATCACACACTACAGACTCATTCTAAGGTGAAAAATACCATACTTGTTTGGTTCTCTGTGAGAAGGATATCAACAGTATTATTTATTAATTGTATTTGCATAATTGACATGGTACAATTAGTTATTAACTGTGATTGCTAGAAAGTGGAAAGTGTAAATTCTTTGATGGTAACTTTGAACGCATTGAAAAACAGCACACGAGTGTTTCCACCTCATGTTTTTAAAAAGCACTCCTAATGTTCTAGACAAACAATAAAGTTGGACCAGATTTAACCAAATGAAGTGTGTCTGACATGATGAGCAAAAGCTTGGCTACTTGAGTTTCTTTGTTTGGAACCTACAACTACAGAAGCAAAACTAAAGGTGAGTATGGCAATTTAAAAGTGATTAGAAGTACTTATGCAAAAAAAAAAAAAAAAAAAAAACATACTACAAAGATACCAAAAAACAGGTTCTCTTTTATTGAAACTTTCAATGAACGCAGGGAAGAAAGTGAAAAAGGTACACCATACTTATGAGGTGACATTTTTCATGTTGCTGCTGTTTAAAAAATCACACATTGACAGCCTGCATCAACAGATTGGTGCAAATACAAGAAGCACTATTAGATCAAGTGGGTGTTTTTACCCTGTAAAAAGCCTATAATGTTTAAAACATGACTTAGAAAAGCAGATCACTTGGAAGTGCTTGATTAATATTTTCAAAGGGGAATCCTGGGTGTGTGCCTGTAGAATAAGCTACAAACATGTTAATGTGCAGATGTTAATGTCCCTTTTTAAAAAAAAATTTTTTATATATGTGCCATGTGCAAACAGGTGCCAGTTTATGTATGTAATTTCAACAACCAAATGATCCATGTTCAAGAAAAAAAAGAATCATTGATATGAGAACCAAAATAGGTGCAATAACGCCCCCCCCCCCCATGCATTTTCAACATTCAGTGCAAAGCCAAGGATTAATTTAACAGTATGAGACTCAGCAATGCTGTAAGCAGCTTGGCACACTGCCTCTTCTGAATGGGAAGTTCCATCAGCAAAATATAAGTAATTTAAAACATAGCAATCAATCAAGTGAGGACTTCACAGAAGCGGTAAGTACATGACTAAAAATTAGGGATAGTACAGTGTGAAGAAAGGACAGGTAGCAGAGCATGGGACAAGCTCAAGATAAGCAAGCGCTGAACACAAAGGCTTGGGCAGAGTTATACAGACTGGTAGCCAGTGCGGCTCTTCCGCTGACCAATCAGGTATGAGACGAACACAAGGATGATTAGGAAGCCAAGAGCCACGCCGACAGCAATTGGCACAACAAAGCTTAAATCAGTATCCAGAAAGCACTCCTCCACTGCCAAGGAAAAAAAAGAGAAAAGATTAGGAAATTAAGGAAGAACTACACACAAAAAATGTATATTGGGTTGAGAGAGGAGAGAAAATTAAGAGCTCTTCTGTGTAAACAGGATACATCACAATGAGATTCACATTATAGGTGGGACAAACAGCCAGAATTTTTTTTAAATCTACAATTGTCAAACATGCATGAAAATGTAGTGTACCACTTAAATCAAAACGAGAGCAACATTTAGCTCTTAGATGTTTTCATAGCCAGTGGCTTTGCTTCTCTGCCGTCCAATAAAATATGCCACCAAGACAAGGAGGACAAGAACAATGAGGGCGACTCCAACTGCAATAGGCACGATGAAATTTCCTGCCTCATCAGACTTGCAATCCTCAGCTGGGAAAAAGAGCATGCATGTGTGAAAAGTGATGAAAAAAGGGGGACCATAATCATGTTCATAAACAGCTGTACAACCTCATGCTATGAGGTCATTTAAAAATAAGATGAGCATTAAATAAGTGGCAAAATGTATTAAATATTTTATGGCATGAACCAGAAATCCCTCGTCATCAACTTGCATTTGTAAAATAAGCAAGCCAAAAATTTAACATCTCCATCCACCTTTATTGAACTGCACCTTCATTAAGCAAGGCATGAATCTGCCCAATTATGCTCAAACAACTCCAAACTGATCAGGCAGCAACATGTGAAATAACTTAGCATGAACAGCAGTTTACAGGTCAGAGGTGGGAAAAGAACATACAAAATGATTCTTAGCGACAATTTAACGCAGGCCAAAATAGATGGAATATGCAACATGAAAGCAGATACAAAAGAACACACAAAAGCATTCAAAATGATACCCATTCACCCATTGCTTATGCCACCATCATGAAGTACAAAGCTCCATAGCATGCATTTAATATGGTGCTTTGCAGTGTTCCAACTAAAAGGTCTGGTTGTCCATAAAGTGACAGTTCAGGGGTCAAATCTATAGCCACTTCTACAGTCAAAACACCTATGCATTTTTAAACTTGCCCGTTTATCCCAGATGCCAAATCAAGCAATTGCTGTATTAATTAGCTTTTAGTAAATCCAATGTAAAACTGTACAGAAAGGTTTATACTAAGCAGCTATTTATAGTAAATCAACTAGTGGAACTACAGAGTTTTAGGTTGGGAGTAAGCAACATTAAGAATTGATCTCACAGCTAAGGAAACTCAGACATGCAACAGGCAGCATGAATTCCTCTCCACTCAGTTTGGTTTGTTTGGGTTCAGAAAACTGGACAAAGCCTGGTTTCTAAAGAACGCCTTCCCTTTTAAAACCCTCATTCAAAAAATTGAGAGCAATTTCTTTGGAAAGGTAATGACATTGAAATTGAGCTGTGTAACAACCACCTACTGCACCAGTCATACAACCAAACCAATCTTCCCCAATTAACCTCAAAAATAAATTTACATCTTAAGGTCTTTCTGGCATGGGCAATATGAAAACAGTCAAGTGTAGCCACTGTAGAAGAAGCAAGTGTAAGGTTTAATATAAAGCTACAAAAAAAATGTAATTACCCCATCATCCATATATTGACCAATTTCCCTTAACACAGGGCAAAGTGTCAATAGCTATAGGACTCATTAGCTATAGTTGCAAGCAAAAAAAAAAAAAAAAAAAACCAGGGGGGGGGGGGGGGTTATTATAGAGAGAAACACCACACAATGCAAATGACCTTACACTTGTTTCTAAAATTAAGGAAAGGGAAATGTATATGGGGATAAACAAGGTAGACAGCATCACCAGGGCCCATGATTCTGGAGCAAATCCACAGATCACATTTCAGATGATTTTAGTGCATAGAATTCAAGGAGCTGATGAATGAATTATTCTAAACAATCAAAATTTACAAAGAACTAGCCAATTGGAAAGGTTAACAGGTGCAGTGGCCCAGGTTAACAGGTGCAGTGGTGTTAGAGAACCTGGATTAATTTAATACAATTTGTGATTCAAGGGTGTCATTACAGGGTCTGATATCCAACATAGGTCTTTCGTCGACCAATCACATATGCAATCACTACAATGAGAATCAAGATAGCCAGAGCTGCGCCAACAATGATTGGGATTAAGAGGCTGGCGTCATCCACTGAGCATTCATGGGCTGCAGGCAGAGAAAAGATGAACACAATAAGGCTGCAATTTCACACTACAATCTGAAGCAAACTATCACAAACATGGAAAATTTGATTAAAATGGTAATCTAGGTACAGTACCAAGAAGGAGAGCTTGAGATTGAAACAAGTATTCAAATCTTACCTGTGCTGAATTTGTCATTCATAACTGCAAAAGGTTGGACTTGGAGCTCAAATGTATTTAAAATAAGGGCATCTGTGATGTTGAAGCTCTGCTCCTTTTTGCACATGTACGAGCTTCCCAATGATGCCTCCCACAGAGACAGGGTGCCATTTTCAACAGTGAAGTTGGTGCCTGTGACCAAAGAAAGATTTGGAGGGGGGGGGGGGGTGGGGGTAAACTTTTACTTGACAAAAAAGTGCATCACTACCAATTTCAATTACATTAAAAATGCTTACCACTTCCATCCATCACAGTCAATCTCAAAGCACTCAAGAAGAATTTGCTGGATTGCTACAAGAAACCAAAAGATCAGTAAGATTTGAGTGGATCGATGGGACACCAATATGCCTCAATGAGTCAAGAGTGGTCAACATGGGGTTGAACAGGCCCAGAGGGAAAAATGTGACTATGAAATCTGATCATGAGAATGTACAATGTTTAGAGCGCTTTCAAAATTAAACAGCCAAATGTACACAGGAAGGTGCATATGAGCACAACACTTACATTGGTGAAGGAGAACTGGACAGTAATTTTGTCTGATGTCAGTGTAAGTGCAGAGTCACTGCCATTGTTGCCACAAGTTCCACTCGTATTAGTCACATTAGGACTTGGGTCAAGATTTACCATCTCAAAGCTGTCTCCCTGAGTGGAGCCAATACACACGTTAACATTTAAGGACAAAAAGAACACGTAAAAAAATAATTTAATTAAAAAGACAACGCATATACCATCATAGCTTGTGTAAGCGTATAGCAGTGCCCTACCATTTTGATGCTAAACTGCAAACCCATTCTTGCCATCACACAAGCAGAGGAGTTCCATTCAGCTCTTACAACATAATCACCAACATCAGGCATTGGTGGAGTAGTAGGAATGGATGTTGTAAAATTGGTGGTCTGAGGGGTTGTTGGAGCCGTTGTGAAATTGGTGGTCTGAGGGGTTGTTGGAGCCGCAGTAGAGTTGGTGGTCTGAGGGGTTGTTGGAGCCGCAGTGGAGTTGGTGGTCTGAGGGGTTGTTGGAGCCGCAGTGGAGTTGGTGGTCTGAGGGCTTGTTGGAGCCGCAGTGGAGTTGGTGGTCTGAGGGCTTGTTGGAGCCGCAGTGGAGTTGGTGGTCTGAGGGCTTGTT
>JAQMYK010000002.1:15739032-15758426 GCA_030014345.1 Clarias buthupogon
ATCTCCACATCATTGCATTCAGTTTTTATTCACAATTTGTTTAGTGTCCCAACTTTTTTGGAATCCGGTTTGTACAATATGTAGTAATTTTGTTACAATATAATAAAGTATAAAACAGAAATATATATAAATAAATAATACAAATAATAATAATTCATTATTTTTTTTATTTTTAAGTATGAAATGTCTACTACAGAATTGAACGTCTCAGTGTTTCGGTTGTTTAAGATTGAAGCTTTAAACACAGCTGTTTAAGTGATTATTTGTTTTGAGTTAACTAGTATGGTCGCCAGACTCTGCTGCTCGCTTCAGAAATGACCTGTTGTCGTCTCCTGTGCTGTGCGGTTAAAATAAGTCTGGTGCGCCCCCTAGTGACAGGCCCCATCGTCAGCGAAAAACCCACGCGCACAGTGCAGCCGTTGGGCTAACAGGCGGAGCTAACAGGCTAACCACAAGAGCATAGAAAGTACTTCCGGTAGGTCAACGTGTCGGCCTGTAAAGTTTATCATAACTATTTATCATCTGAATAACTTTGAAGAGTACACAGTAATATAGTTATGAGACTAAATATAAATACTAATAAAACTAACAAAACGTAGAACTGCCGTGGTTTGAGGACAGACACGAGTTTGAGTGAATTTGAAGAATCTCACAAGCGTGTGTCCAAGAGGAAGCAGTAATCAACCATCTTTCCTCTGCCAGCAATAACAAGAAAAGAGAGAGGCTCTAAGTAGGGCTACAGTTCTCAATTTATTGTGTCTGTTTAAATACTAAACAGAGACTGGATCCTGCGTTTCGGATTTCTGCCCCATACCAAAAGGCCAGAGGAATACAGAAACCCCTCCACCGGCACATCCAGGAGCGCAGCGTTTAGCAGATCACCTACTTGATTTTTTTTGGTATTTCTTTTTTTCATGTTTCCAACAGGTTTACCTTCCCCTAATCCCCCAGCGCCAAGCCAAGAGGCCAGAGCGGCAGCTTCGGATGTGAACAGCGACAGCAGCCTCACGCCTTGCAGGAAGAGGAAGCTCCACAGCTCGGACAGAGAGGACACTGATTCCTTCTCTGCGTCTCCCAAATCCCCCAAAGCCGCGTGCAATTCCTCCGCGTCCTGCTCTTCTTCTACGCAGCACATCCAGAAGAAGTTGCGGTTCGAGGAGTGCACGGGGCTGGATGTGAAGATGGCAGAGGAGTCTCCCACCGCATCGTGCTCCAAGGCGAAAAGCGCTTTTTTCTCCGGTCACGCTAACGGACTCACCAAATCCGCCGGAACGGCGACATTCGCCAACAGCAAACCCGGAGCTGCTAAGAAACTTGTGATCAAAAACTTTAAGGGTAAAAGCGCCCAAATCACTGGTCTCCAGATCCATGCCTATTTATTTTACACTGACATTGACAGTTAAGACTATAGACCTTACCATGAGTGTGTCATGTCTGTATACGGTTTGTTGTCACTTGAGAAAATAACTCTGTTTATAATCTACCGTATGAACACTGACTCTCAAGCTGTGTCCATCTACACACATTTCAAGTGGAGGCTTTATGAGTGCTTGCGTATCAGATAAGATGTACCAGTACATTAAGCATGAGTATTAGGGATTGTAAGTGCCATATATACTCTAACTACAGTATGCAAAACCTAGAAGGATGAATGAGAAACAGAAATCCATGTTACAAATTAAACATAAAAATCACTCCCATATCCAGGACTAGCTTTCTTATATTACTGTTATACACACTATTAAATATTTTTAATCCCGAGCGCATATTTAATCTCCTGAAAGTTAGCCAAGTTTCAGATACACCTTATTTAATAGAAATTACTTTTCCTGTTCAATAACTGAATCCTGAATATCGATAATGAATCTTAATGCTAGATATCGTCATCATCTAATGATATATTCGACTCTGTATTCTGTGTTTTGACAGAAAAGCCAAAATTGCCGGAAAACTACACACGTGAGACGTGGCAGAAGTTGAAGGAAGCGGTGGAGGCCATACAGAATAGCACGTCGATAAAGTACAATTTGGAGGAGCTCTATCAGGTGGGCAAAAAAGTGCTTGGGAATTGTAAATGTTACTGCCTGTGTTCTTACAGTTAATGTTAATGTCAGGTCCTTGTTCATTCCTTCTATACTCTTGTATCTTTTATCTTGAATCTTGTATAAATAGATTAAGTTATTACTTTCAGATAAACTAATATAAAACTCATACATTTCTTACAAAATGTATTTTTGTCAAATAAACAAGAGAGTTTTATAGAAGTCATTTTATAGAAAACATTTGTGTCCACCAGATCCAGAAATTAATAATTCAGACGTATGACGTTGAGTCAGTATTGGCCCTTAATACGACCTCCTTGCATGTCCAACTGCAGTCAAACATCATAGAATATTCCAGCATCTTATTGTGTTTCACCCTGGAATAACGCCAGCTGGAGCGTGAGGATTTTCTGTACAATTTCTCAAACGACACCATCGAATTAGTCAGTATTGTCTTGGCGTTGTTACTCTTGGTCTTCCAGACCTTTGGTGATTGTCAGTGAAACCAGTTGTTCGGAATCTGTTTCATAGCCTGGGAATAGTGTTCCTCACAACCGTCTGGTGAAGCATTCCAATGTCCTTTTCTTTGTATTGTCTGTACTTTTGCTACCAAGATATATGACATAAGAATATGTAAGTTAGGCTATCCATGATGAAGTAACGATCTACTGAGCATGACAATTCTTTTACATCATCTGTGTTCTTAATGTAACATGTTAAACAAAATTATGAATTTGTACAAGTTTTGCCTAATTATTATAGTGTAATATTTCTTTTGCCCATGAGTATGAGACAGGACTGTTTCTAAAAAAAATTTGGCTGCAGCAACACTGTTCAGTATGTGTTGTACATGCACGTGTGTTAACGCTAAATCCATATTCTTATATTTTTAGGCTGTTGAGAATTTGTGCTCCCATAAGATATCAGCCAAGCTCTATAAACAACTAAGAGTGGTATGCGAAGATCACATCAAAGCACAGATCGACGAGTTTCGAGAATATCCTTTTCAATTTGTTGATTTTGAGCAGTTTGCTGTGTTACAAGTCCATGATGCTGTGATATGGATGAAGTAGTGGTATGGATCCAGAGTGAGGAAAATTGTGACTGATCTAACAATATATATAATATAATATCTTTTTCCTTAACCCTGCTGTTACGGACTCTCTGGACAGTGTGCTTTTCTTGAAGAAAATAGACAAATGTTGGCAAGACCACTGCAGACAGATGGTAGGAAAACTATTTTGAAACAAAACCATTGGGTGTAATGAATCTTTTGTGTTTATTAAAAAAATTTAAATGTTGCTTTTTCATTATATGAAAACTATGGAAGCACTGTTTGGGTTTCTGACACAAAGACGATCTTATGGGGAATGTGCCATATTGATGTGTAATTGCGGCTGCCGTTATCTAGTCAAACCACTATCTTTATTTATTAGATGTTTACCTTTTACATGTTTACATTTTACATTACTTTCTTGCATTTATTTCTTACATATTTTCTCCTGCATTTTAAGCTTTTAAACTCCTTGTTATTGCTTTGTTTTACCAGATCATGATTAGGAGTATATTTTTGTTTTTGGACCGCACTTATGTTTTACAAAATTCAATGCTGCCATCAATCTGGTATGTATCTTTATTTGCTGGAAATTTAAAGACTCACTACAGATGTTCTTGGTGTTAAGAGTTAAAGTCCACGTTTTTAAAAAATATATTTTCAGGGACATGGGACTGGAGCTGTTTCGTTTTTACATTATCAGTGATTGGAAAGTACAGAGCAAGACAATTGATGGCATCCTGCTCCTCATCGAGAGAGAGCGCAACGGGGAGGCTATTGACCGGTCTCTCCTGAGGAGTCTGCTAAGCATGCTGTCTGACCTACAGGTACGACTAACATTCGTTCCATATGCGTTAGATAATGAGTAAAACTTGACAGGATGTACTGTTATTAATGTGTTGCAGACGCGTGACTACCGTGACGTCAGTCACAACAAAAGCACTGGTAACTAACATTAGGCTGCCTTGTTTTTTTGTTTGTGGTGTATCTCAGAGCCAAAAAGTAACAGAAGTATTACCTCATTACCTACTAGATTACCTGATGTTTTGTCACACAGATAAATGAGTGTACTAGCAATTGATGGCTTCTGATCTGCTGACTATTTCATGTCGTAAGTTGTGGTGGACTTCAAATTATTATTATTATTATTCAAAACAGAAATGAGGCAATAAGCATATTATTTTGCAGAAGTTTGATTTATCATTATAATGTGAGTACCTCAGACTGTGTGCAAATACATGGATTTGCAGTCATTTACAATGTTATGGAATATGCTGTGCTTTGCTCTTTACAAAATGGTGTGCATCTAACTTTACTGACATTTTAAGCTTTCTAATTAGTTGCCATGTAACTGTTCTGCGGTTGAACCCCAAATAGTGTAAGATGGAAAGAAATTTAATCCTTTTAAGTCCATAGTTTTTTGTTTTTTTTGGGATGCATCGATACCAAACCAGTGTTACTGCTATCATCTACATGTATTTATAAAACTTTCTGATACAACTGCACCGTTAACACTTCACCACTTCAATACACACTCACTACATAGTAGTGGAGAAATTAGAGGAGAAAACACAAGTGGACCTGATTAATGTTCCCACAGTTCACTCTCATGGTGTTTTTCTTTTCATTATTTGTTGTTGTTGTCGTCTGCTTCTTTGTTCGTGAAAGACAGATTGTTCCACTTCAGTCTCTTATCAAAGGTGAGCGACCTGCTCACCCTTACCCGCTTTGACATGAGGAGCTGGAGTACCGATAATTCGGCTACGCCGTACTGTATAGCTCACTCTTAAGATTGTTAAAACTTTTAAAACTTTATTAGTCAAGGACACAACTAAATTCACTTTTTGGGAAATGTGCAGGCCTGTTTTAAGATTTTTGTGAAGAAGATAAGGTTGATTTGGAAATATTAGTGCCACATGTTCATCTATTTGTTTGCTGAACCAAAAACAGAAATGTAAGCGCACACAGTCCTGTGTCCTAAGGTGGAATGTAATACCATAAAGTCTCTGGTGCAGCAGCTCTGTGTGCAAAGCTGTTTTCAGGCTCAAATCTAGCTGTGATTAAATGGATGATATTTCTTCCATCAGATAAAAAAAAAATAATAATTTTGATTAAACATTTTGTTTGATCCTGATCTGATCAGATTTGTGTTTACGTGCTCAAAACATTTAATCAGAATATAACATTATGACCATTACCATGACCTTATTAATCTTAAACTTAATAAAGCTTGTTAAACTTCCCGTCCCTTTGGGTCAGAGTGGAAAAGTCAGTCAGTCTATAACAGATAGGGTTAATAGGGCACTTGTGGCAACTTGGTGGAGCTGGGTCTTGAACCGCTGACCTTCTGATCACCTTAACTCTCTGAGCTACCACTGCCCCTAAAATATGCAGTAGGTAGAGTAAAGATAGAGGTTTCATTTAAATTGGTTGTTTTATCATTAATCATTTATCACTAATTAATCATTAGAGATTAGCACAAACCTCATTTAAGCTTGAAATAGATTATGGTTAATTATTTACACAAGTAATTAAAAATTAAAACGTTTAAAAAAAATTATGTTTTTCACAACCACAGAAACATGCTACTTATTTTTTTTATTTATAATTTTTTATTACTAATTATTTATTATAATTATAATCTATGAATCCTCAGGATCATCATACCTGCACATGTCTTATGAGTGTTTCTAACATTATGTAAATGTATACCTGGTTTTTAACCCTGTCTGTATCTCAAACTTTTTTATTTGCAATCCATATTCCTTTCCATTCCCCAGCTACCCAAGTCCTTATATTATTCTATCTTTGTCCATATCTATTTATCCCCGTCCATATCTTAACCAGTATTATTACCAGTATTATCTATAATTCAAACCTCATCCTTAATGTATTTTTAATTAATTAAATTCTTACATCAATCTCATGATTTACAAAATGCATGCTGTGATGTTTCCGAATTTGTAGCTTATTGATCTAGATGTTAAATATATTGAAATGTCTTATACTTTTTATAGATTTATCAAGATTCATTTGAACAACGCTTTCTAGAGGAGACGAATCGGCTGTATGCTGCAGAAGGTCAGAGGCTGATGCAGGAACGAGAGGTGATGTTTACAAAGTCTGCTTCTAATGGATTAGTGTGTGTATTGTGCAGCAGAAATCTTAGTACATACAAGATAAAGCTACATGGCTATTCAACACATCATGGGACACATTTTGACCACTTTTTAGTAAGGTTGGGGATAAATGTTTGCCAAACCCAAGCTAAAATTTTCCACCAGATTTAAGTTTGGCGAAGGCTTATTTCATTCATACTTACTTGTGCATGTTGATCACCTGTAAAGTGTAAATGATGTTCAGACACAGTTACAGTTAGACACCCACAAAACTCCATAAATGTTCAAAAGCACAGACAGCTGGGAGCACAGAATGAACAATAAGGGTTGAGGCTGAAAGATGAGTGGAAATTATTTCCCCTCAATTCTATGCCAATAAAAATATTTCATTGTTTCAGGTCAAATGTCTGTATCCTTATGCATTTTTCCTTTATATGTAGTACTGTAATTATGTGTTGGTGTGCATATTATAAAATATGCTTTTTCATATATAAAAACAGCAACAATAATTAAAGTAAATTTTTCTTCTGAAGGTGCCCGAGTATCTACATCATGTAAACAAACGCTTGGAGGAGGAGGCAGACAGGGTCATCACATACTTGGACCAGAGCACACAGTAATGCTTAAACTTATAACCAGTCATCAGGAAAAAAATATTACAGATATGGGAAATGTTACAGATTTTGTTGTGATCTGTCTTAGAAAACCTCTCATTGCGACTGTGGAGAAGCAATTACTCGGTGAACATCTGAGCGCAACACTTCAGAAAGGTATTAACCTGGAAGATAACACATAACACATAAAGAATTTTTATTTTTCATTGTTAGGAGCAATTCAACAAACATCTTTTTTCTTTTTTTTTTTGTAAATGTTTGTGATGGGCTAGGGTTGAATCATCTACTGGATGAGAACCGTATCCAGGATTTGTCTTTGCTGTATCAGCTTTTCAGTCGAGTTCGAGGTGGTGTGCAGGTCCTTTTGCAGCACTGGATTGAGTACATCAAGGTAAACCGGAGATCTATAATTTTTGATTGACCTTCTGTTTAAAAAAAAATTCTGAGGGGAAAAAAAAACCCTTTGTTACAGGCTTTTGGTAGCACAATAGTTATCAATCCTGAGAAAGACAAGACAATGGTGCAGGAACTGCTCGACTTCAAGGATAAAGTGGATTCCATCATTGATATATGCTTCATGAAAAATGAAAAGTTTGTAAATGCCATGAAGGAAGCTTTTGAGACCTTCATCAACAAGCGGCCGAACAAACCTGCAGAGCTCATAGGTGAGTACAGTTTGAAATCTCTTGTATGCTTGACTTCATATACATGGACACTCATTAGAAATTACAATCTAGCTTAAAAGTTCAGTGCAACATTCTTGTGTAAATATTGCCATGATTTTCTTGTAGCAAAATATGTGGATTCCAAACTGCGGGCAGGAAATAAGGAAGCCACTGATGAAGAACTCGAGAAGATGCTGGACAAGATTATGATCATATTCAGGTTTATTTATGGTGAGATCTTTATTTTGTATATATGTCACACTTTTCCCACAGAACTGACAGATGTTTTCATATTACAAATGAGCTTTTTTTGTTTAATAGGCAAAGATGTATTTGAGGCCTTCTACAAAAAAGACCTGGCAAAGAGATTGCTGGTCGGAAAAAGTGCCTCTGTTGATGCTGAAAAGTCCATGCTCTCAAAACTGAAACATGGTAATTGCTGCCCATATCATAGCTTATTGTAAAACTATAATTAATTTAAGCATATTGTTTGTGATCCAGCAACTGTTACTAATAATTACCTAAAGAGAGTGAGTACTGATTACCTGTTTGTTGTTAATTTAGAATGTGGAGCAGCTTTTACCAGTAAATTGGAAGGAATGTTCAAGGACATGGAGCTCTCAAAAGACATCATGGTGCAATTCAAACAGGTACTCGTGTTTTTTTATTTTATTTATTTATTTATTTATTTTTTTAGGTCCAGTTGACTGGTTAAGTTCTTGCATGACACATTTTAACATCTCTTTATCTTTTGATCTCTCACCTCAGTACATGCAATGCCAAAATATCCCAGGTAGCATTGAGCTGACTGTGAACATTCTCACAATGGGTTACTGGCCCACGTACATCCCCATGGAAGTTCATCTGCCCCCAGAGGTTTGTTGGGCAAATAATGAAAAGACATAAGAAGTTTTCAAGAATCATTGTTATAATTAATTGATAAATAATTATTTGTGTTCTTGTTTTCCGCCACTAAGATGGTGAGGCTACAAGAAATCTTCAAGACCTTTTATCTTGGGAAGCACAGTGGAAGAAAACTACAGTGGCAATCGACATTAGGACATTGTGTTTTAAAAGCTGAATTCAAAGAGGTATGCCACCTTTGAGGAACACAAGTCTAATAATCATCTAAATCATTATCTGACACACTGTAATCATAATTTTCATTCTACTAGCTAATAAAGTGTATCCTCAGAACCTAAAGGTAACAACCTTATTTCTGACTTTCTTAAGGGGAAGAAAGAACTTCAGGTGTCATTATTTCAAACACTAGTTCTGCTAATGTTTAATGAAGGAGAAGAATTTTCTTTGGAAGAGATCAAACTGGCCACAGGAATAGGTATGTGTGACCTATATAAGTCTTTTCCATATAAATCCTTATTTTAATGGCTGTGATTTGTTACCGGGAATGATAACAAATGTCTGCTATTAATATGTTGGAACATTTCACATTTAAGAAAACATTAAATATTTCACTGTTTAACTGTTTAAGTCAGGCCTAGGCCTTCTCCCTACAAGGATCACAGTGATCAAGCATCCATTCAAGCATTTTTTTTTATTTTATTTTATTTTTTTAACCACAGGGTTTGTTACAGATGTCTAAAACCTTTCTGGTTAAGTCATAATTTTCACAACATGAATGTAACAATCAGAGTCAGACTTAAAAAAGCAACAAAAAGCAGCCCAGGGATTTGTTGTCAAGTGGCCCTGATTTTAATTGACACAATATGTTTCTCAATCAAAACATAATTAATAAAAATCACAATCTTTTAGTTTTTCATTATTATAATAAAAAAAGATTTCCTCACGATGTTTATTTAAAAAAAATTTAAGTTGAAGTAATGTTGTCATCATCGCCTGACGCCTAATTTGACTTAACTTAGCTTTTATTATCGGAATTGTGTACGATAAGAGTCTGCCGTGCTTAAACACAGAACTAATTAAGGCCCAGTAGATTGCATCCCAAGGAGCACACTATACTGGCACTACATAACCTCTCTTCATGAGTCTGCATCTTAATTTTTCCATATACAGTAAAAACTTGCCATACAAATTAAAAAAGTTCTTAAGTCAAAAAAGATTTTTTTGACTTAAGCGAAACACATTTTCCCATAGGAAATAATGTAAATGCAAATAATCCTTTCCAGCCACCCGAAAGATATTACCAATATTAACATTTTCCAAAATATTTTCCAAAAATTTTTGAGTTTTATACAATATAAAATAAAATATGACTAATAATTTTTATGTTACCATGTACAGAGGATAGTGAGCTGAGGCGAACCCTCCAGTCCCTAGCTTGTGGCAAAGCAAGAGTTCTCACCAAACTCCCCAAAAGCAAGGATGTGGAAGATGGAGACAAGTTTTCCTGCAATGATGATTTCAAGCACAAGCTCTTTAGGATTAAAATTAATCAGATCCAGATGAAAGAAACGGTACACACCTGCTCACTGCTCCAATTTCCTTCAAAAATAAACTCTTGTCTTAGAGGTTCCTAATCATTTATTTTTATGCATGGTGCGTGAATTACAGGTGGAGGAGCAAGCTAGCACTACAGAAAGAGTTTTCCAGGACAGGCAATACCAAATTGATGCTGCCATTGTCCGCATTATGAAGATGAGGAAGACTTTGAGCCATAACCTCTTAGTGTCTGAGGTTTACAACCAACTCAAGTTTCCTGTAAAGGTGAGGCCAGATGTTTGTTCAGTTTTAATTAAGTGCTTTAAGCTTATGATGTTTTTCTATGCAATAATAGTCAAAACAAAAATTGGTAGTTTATAATAATAATAATAATAATAATAATAATACTTAAAAATATATACATTTAATATTCACAAAGTTGTTGGTTCAAAGCATACTGTATGCATACATATAAATGCAAATGTGTTTCTGCCTTACAGCCTGCTGATTTAAAGAAGAGGATAGAGTCGCTTATTGATAGGGACTACATGGAAAGAGACAAAGAGAACTCCAATCAGTACAACTATGTGGCTTAGAGAGAAAGAGCAAGAAAGAGTGGAGAAGAACAAGACAGAGGAGGCTGTTCTCAGTAAACTTGTGGAATAGAATCCTCTAGTTATCTTTATCCTCTTTAACCTAGTGACCGACAACTGAATGGAAATCGTTTTCCAGGGTATGTTCTCAGCTGGATTGCATGCCCTTTACAAGAAATATATTCTTCAGTGTCAGAGCTCCTCTCTTTAAATTGGACAATCCCATATACATGATTTCCACCCTCATCTTTTTTATTTACTTTAAGGAAAAGTGTATTTATTTTTCAGAATTGGTTCCAAGTCCATTTTGTTCAGGACACCCATTTCTGTTTATTTTTAAGTCACATTTCCTTTTACTTCACTGTGTATTATGTGCAAAATGCTATTGAGTGTGGAGGAAAAAGATATTACTAATAAACAGATGTTTGTTGAGTGCTGTAGCAACATGAGTATATAACATTAAAAATAGAATTTTACATTTTTAATGGGAAAACTCTACAGACAGAAACAAAGCTTCACTACTAGAGTCTAAATACATCAAGGGTTATTTGAAAATGGACAACAAGGTTTTAAGACATATAGTGACAGGCCAAATTGGAAGTACTAAAACAGTGTGCCAAAATAGATAAAACAAGCACTCGTTATGATGTGAGCCTAATTCATGCTGCTAAACATGTCAGTACGTCATTTCTACACAGGTTTTTTTGTTTTTTGTCTACTTTTGTGTTTGTTTATATATATATATATATATATATATAATGTGTGTGTGTATATATGTGTGTGTGTGTGTGTATATACATTACATATACATATGACCACACCCACCGTGCAACTCAACTTGGGCATGGATTTATTACTGCGGGTTTAGTCGAGCCTTGGACAAATTGCGAAAAATATTACAAAACAAAATCTTGTTTCACTGCAGTTGGCGGGTAATCCTTCCGTCTTTTAAAGCTGATTGGGAAAATGAAATTAATGCAAACTAACATTTTTTCCAGAAACTGAACAGTACAAAAGCACAGTGGTGTCATTATTATATTATCCTAGTAACTCTAAGATTTGTATATCCTTGGCATATTACACTGAGAAGCTTCCTGTATGGCATCACTGGATGACTAGACTTGTATGATTATAGTGTTTGGATAAATCCTAAGTGGACAGTTATCCCTTGTCTGAATACATCTGCTTGTTTTTATTGCTTCATATTAAACGGCTGTGTTTCCATGATCATGTCGTTTTTCTATTTTGTAGACTTTTTTTTTTTTTACTGTTAATATTTTTCAGTAGTTCCATAAAAGACACAGGAATATTAGTTGCATGAAGCCTTTTTGATCATTAAGAGACTGGAGGAATACTCTAATTACAGTAATTCCCATTCAGGTTTCCTCCCAAAATATGCAGATTAGGCTACTTGGCGTTCCCAAGTTGCCTGTAGTGTGTGTGGCACCCCATCCAGGGTGTACCCTGCCTTGTGCCTCGGATCCTTAACGTTACAAAATGTTATTTCTTTGAATTTATATTTAGTCAGGCAGAGGATTTTGGTTAAGAGTTCTGGGGCACATACTGACTTGATGGCACGCTGATGCTTGGAGATTTTCCGAATTTGTGGATTTTTGTTTGTCTACCCACGTCTTGAGAAATGACCACTTTTTTTTTTATGAGACTCAGGTCTGGCAAAGAGGGACTCTGCAACTAAGTGTAATTCATCTGATCACTCTTCATAACATGCAAATTGCCATCATAAAATTATATATACTGCTCAGTAAATTAAATAAACACTTTTTATTCAGAGTATAGCATCAAGTCAACTTCTGGGACATTGATCTGATCAGTTAAGTAGTTGTGTCTTTGGTGTTAATGAAAATAACAACAGGTGCACTATAAGGGCAACAATGATACAACCCCCAAAATGGGTGGAGGCCCCTAAGTTTTTTTCCCCTCTTCATCTTTTATGACTGTCTTTCACTTGTTTTGTTGAACATGTGGTAACTAACAATAAAGATAAAAATTATCAAAAATGTCTTATAATGAACTTTCCTGATGAAACAAAAGATAATGGATGGTGATTATGGTTGAAATAAGTTCATTTGAAATGAAGATAGGTCATATGAGGTGACCTCGAGGGGATCCACATCTGCCCCACGAAGACTCTCTACTGGTGTCCCACAGGGTTCAGTCCTTGGTCCTCTTCTGCTCTCCCTCTATACCCGGTTTCCACCCGGATCCCAGTATGCCTGGCAGACATCTTATCCTGGATGGCAGCTCATCAACTGAAACTCAATCTGAGTAAAACCGAACTGCTGTTCATCCCTAGTGATTCCATTCACCCTGTCAAAAACTTGTGATCTCCCTGGACAACAATCAGATCACTCCTTCAGCCACTGCCCGCAATCTTGGGGTAATTGGACAATCGTCTGTCATTCACATTGCTAACCTTACTCTGTTATTTCAAGACTGGACTATTGCAACTCATTCCTGGCAGGTCTGCCTCTGTCCACCATTTATCCTCTGCACTTGATTCACAACACAGCTGCTCATCCCATCTTCAATCTTCCCAAGTTCTCCCACACTACCCAACCTATCCACTCTCTGCACTGGCTTCCTGTATCTGCCCGCATCAAATTCAAAACCCTGATGCTTGCCTATAAAGCCAAAAACAACCGTGCACCTAGCTACCTCTTAACTCTAGTCACACCTCGCACTGCACCACGTTCCCTCTGATCCTCCAGCAGTGCTTGGCTGGTCACACCATCTCCCCAGAGCTCGAGGAAGATCTTTAAACATGACTTAAGACATACAGTATCTGTTTCTCCAGTACTTGGGCCTCAAAAAAATATTTCAATATCCACTGTTCAGGGGACACTGCATGAGTCAGGCCTTAATGATCAAATTACAGCAAAGAAACCATTATTTCGGAAGAACAGCAAGCAGAAGAGACTTGCTTGGGTCTGATGAGTCCAAATTTGAGATTTTTATTCTTATTGCCCTGTCTTTGTTAAATGTAGAGAGGGGGAACAGAGAGTTCCTGAATGTGGAGTTCCCACTGTGAAGCACAGAGGATGAGGTGTGATGGCATGGGGGTCCTTTGCTGGTGACATTGTTGGTGAGAACATATTGAGAGCTCACTTAACCAGCATGACTATTACAGCATTTTGCAGCACCATGTCTTCCCGCCTGGTTTGCACTTAATGGTACCATCACTTGTTTTCCAACAGGACAATGGCCCTAAACACACCTCTAGGTAATAGGAGTGTAGGAGTGTTGCATCAGCTGACCTGGCCTCCTCAATCACCCGATCTAAATCCATTTGAGATGGGTTCGGATGAGTTGGATCAGTTGGAGAATGAAGAAAAGCAGCTAATAAGTATTTAACATCTCTGGAAAATAGATTAAGTAGAATAAGATTGTTGGAAAAACATTCCAGGTGACTACCTCATAAGGCTGACCGAGAGAATGCGTGTTTACTTTGAAGAATTGAAAATATAAAACATATTCTGGGTTATTTAACACATTTTTGTTGAATACATAATTCCATATTTGTTCTGTCATGATTTCGATGTCGTCTGTATTAAAGTAAAATGTTATGCATATTCGTGACTCATATATTCTCATACATTCGTGACATATTCTCCTGCTCTGAGTCGGTCCTGCAACACTGGTGGAGAATGCAGCCTGGAAACACATACCCGGGGCAAACCCCCCCACCCCCGCTCCCCAGAAGAGTTCCTGGGACACCTGTACGAAACGAACATCCAGCAACAAACGATGCTACAACAGATCGCCCAGGGACTCCAGACAGCCACACAGGAGTTAGTGCACATACAGCAGCAGTGATCAGGAGACGCCCCCCTCCCTGAGCCCCGCAGGGAGGCACAACGACTCCTGACAAAGCTAACCCCCCACGATGACATCAAATCGTTCCATACAAACCTTCAAAAGGACCGCAGAGATCGAGGGCTGGGCGAAGGGAGAATGGAGCACAATCCTAGTTCCATTACTGACTGGGGAGGCACAACGAGCATACTTCGCTCTCGCCACTGACGAGGTGGATGACTATGACAGGCTGAAGGCAGCGATCATGGCCCGCTGTGGGCTTTCTAGTGGGCAGGAAGCGCTGGAGTTTCAAAAGTGGACATACGACCCTCAGACCCCCCCTCGCGCACAGGTGGACCGTCTCATGAAGATCACCACGCGCTGGTTACAGCCAGACCTTCTGTCAGCTAAAGAAGTCGCAGAACGCGTCGCAATCGGCAAAGTACTGCGCTCCCTCCCCAGAGAAGAAAGAAAAGCCGCAGGGATGCGCGGGCTGGATTCCATGCGGGACGTAACAGAGGTATTAGAGTGCGCCATAGCAACAGTCTCAATAACACCGGAAAAACGAAGATTTCCAGACAGGAGCCCTCCACGCTATCTGCCGCCTTGTCGCCGCGAACCACAAGACGAACCCATGCCCACTGAACGGAGCCTGAGCAGAGCTACCTCCTCACGGGGGCTTTGGGCCGATAGCCACACTGATAACAGCTCCCCAGCACCTACACACTGGGTCAAGGTCGGGGGAGATCCACTCCCAGCGCTGATTGACACAGGAAGTGCTGTTTCACTGGTTCGCCCCTCGATCATCCCGAGCGTGGCACAGCCGTGCGGGCCTCTCCCGATCACCTGCGTTCATGGAGACTGAAGGGAGGTTCCCGCGGCTCGTTTTACCGTAGAGGATGGGCGGAAGAAATACACAATAAGAGCTGGCGTCGTTGCTAATTTACCTGTCTCTTTAATTCTAGGTAGAGACTGGCTCGGGCTGAATCTAAGGCTGCAAGGGGGGAAAAAGAGGATGCCACAGGCGAGACGCCGTCTGAGGCCAAATCCCCCAAGACCAGCATGCCTGGCACACACAGCGGACGACGGCGAAGAGGCCGAGGCAGAAGGTGAGACAACTAATCCCTTCAAGGTCTCCCCTACTTTGTCACAACAGGTCCGAAAAGGAAGCGACTTCGCACATCTACAGCGAGAAGACCCTCGCCTAAAAAACTGCTGGACCCAAATAATAGAGATAGAGGGGAAAACCGAAAAAGGAAGGCGAAACGAATCAACAAGGGGTTTTCTGATTAAAAATGGTCTTTTGTACTACCGCGCCGAAAGACGAGGAGAGCTGCACGATCTTCTCGTGGTGCTGCAGAAAAAAAACGAAGCGGTCATGCATCTAGCCCACGCACACCCCCTTGGAGGACACCTCGGAGCAAGAAACACGATGGAGAAAATCCGTTAGAAGCAGAGGTGAAGAGGTTCTGCCAGCGTTGCCCCGAGTGTCAAAGAACGGAACCACGAAACCAGCCCCTGCACCATTAATACCACTACCGATCATCAGCATCCCGTTCGAGCGCATCGGAATGGACCTAGTTGGCCCACTACCCAGGTCATCGAAAGGGCATGAACACATACTCGTCATAATGGATTATGCAACGCGCTACCCAGAAGCTGTGGAGCTAATCGTGCTATTCCGTAGAGTCGGCCTGCCAAAAGAGATCCTAACAGACCAAGGCACCCCGTTCATGTCGAAACTAATGGCAGACGTCTGTCGACTGCTACAGATTAAACAACTCTGCACATCAGTCTACCATCCACAGACCGATGGGCTAGTGGAACGATTTAATCAGACTCTGAAGAGGATGCTACGGCGGGTAGTAGACGAGGGCGGCCGAAATTGGGACCAACTACTCCCCTACGTCCTATTTGCAGTCAGAGAAACACCACAGGCGTCCACCGGCTTTACACCGTTTGAGCTTCTTTTCGGCCGTAGACCACGAGGATTACTAGATGTCGCAAAGGAGGCTTGGGAAGAACAGCCGTCCCCATTCTGGTCAGTCATCGAATATGTACAGAACCTCCAACAGAAAATAGACCGGGTCCTCCCAATCGTACGGGAAAATATGGAACGAGCACAAACAGAACAAAAAAAAACATACGAGCGACCAGCGAGAACCCGAGAGTTTCAACCAGATGACACCGTAATTTTACTACTCCCCAGCGCTGGCAGGGCCCCTACAAGGTAGTGGAAAAAACAGGACCAGTGAACTACCGCCTACAGCTGCCGGGTAAGAGAAAACATACTGAAACTTATCACGTTAACCTACTAAAAAAAAATGGATTGAACCGATGCCGCGTGTCTCAGCACTTGCCGTCTTTTCATCCACAGAAAAAAACAGGAGGCTGATAAATTACGGAGAAGACATAACAAACACACAACGGCAGGATCTGAACGAACTACTGGATCAGTTCCAGGATGTGTTCTCCACTGAGCCGGGACTAACCCACCTGGTACGCCACGTTATAAAAACCCCGCCCGGAAAGATAATACGGCAGAGACCGTACCGAGCCCCGGAGGCTTGCCGCCGCATCATCGAAGCCGAGGTACAAAATATGCTACACAGCGGGGTCATAGAAGAGTCGACGAGCCCCTGGTCCAGCTCATTAGTGACGGTACCGAAGCCCGACGGGTCCGTCCGCTTATGTAATGATTTCTGCAGACTCAATCAGATATCAGAGTTCGATGCGTACCCACTTCCATGAGTAGACGACCTGATAGACCGGTTGGGAAAGGCGCGATTCGTGTCCACGCTGGACCTCACAAAAGGCTACTGGCAGGTAGCACTAACGCCAGAAGCAAAAGAAAAGACAGCCTTTAGCACAGAACACGGACACTGGCAATATCAAGTCCTCCCCTTTGGGCTCCATGGAGCTCCAGCCACATTCCAGTACCTTATGGACATCGTCCTACGTCACCATCGCACATATGCAGCGGTGTATCTAGACCTGGTCATATACTCGTGTGACTGGAGGGACCACCTATACCATCTAAAGAGTTTACTCGAAGAACTGCGAAAGGCGGGCCTAACAGCTAACCCAAAAAAATGCCATCTGTGACTCACAGAAGCCAGGTACCTGGGATATCGCATTGGTCGCAGCTTACTAAAACCACAGGAGGAAAAGGTAGAGGCTGTTCGGAACTATCCACGACCCGAGACAAAGAGACAGGTACGTGTGTTTTTGGGATTAGCCAACTACTACAGAAGATTTGTGCATAACTTCTCCTCCATAGCAGCACCTCTATCTAGCCTACTTAATAAGGGACAACCAGAAAAAGTTCGCTGGACAGAGACGGAAGAGACGGCGTTTAACCAGCTGAAGACTCATCTCACTAGCTCACCTGTCCTCAGAAACCCTGACTTCGAACGTCCTTTCCTGGTCCACACAGACACGTCGGAAACCAGGCTCGGAGCTGTCCTCTCACAGGATTTTAGCGGGGAAGAACACCCCATCATATATGTGAGTAGGAAACTTACCGCCACTGAACAAAAATATGCCACTGTAGAACGGGAAGCCCTGGCCATTAAGTGGGCAATAGACGAGCACAAATATTACCTAACCGGTAGACATTTTACTCTAGTCACTGACCACGCCCCTCTACAGTGGATGGCAAGAGCCAAGGTTACAAACGCACGCATTACACGCTGGTTTTTGTCTCTGCAGGACTTCTCTTTTTCAGTGCAACACAGGTCCGTCACGCAACACGGGAATGCCGATGCCCTCTCCAGATGTCATACGTTCTTCGCATCATCATTGACGGCGGGGTGCCAGCCCACACTTCACATGAACTCGCAGCTTTTCGCTCGAAAGCAAAACGGAGTGCATTCAGCTCAGGGGTTCGGCGCCGGAATGCTCCATGGCCAGCAGCCCGTATTCATCTACCCTCCAGCAGTCACCGGCGCATGATAAAAGGCTCAACCCTGATGGCCCCGGTGAGTGGGGGGATTCAGATGACTATGCTACTGACACCTGTCTCCTCTCTCTCCACAGATTCCGACACTACCGAGAGTCAAACGCGCCAAAAGACACCTCAGAGAAGCGGCCGCACAGAGTCTCCAGCCACCGCTGCTCACCTGCGTAACTGACCGCCACACGCAACACAGGACACTGCCTCTTCTGCACGGCTCTACCTCCCTCACCTCCGAGGAGCCCCAGTACATAAGAGCACTGTGTTTGTGTGGACGTGTGTGAGAACAAGTTTTTTGCATTTTTTCTTTTTTGATCTCTCCTTTTCGAATGCAAGCTGAAAGGAGAGAAGAATTTAAATAAAAGAGCACAATTTTTTCCCCTGCATATTCGTGACTTCTGTCGTCTGTGTTCTACTGCCCTGAGTCCGTCCTGCGACAGAGGCAAAAGCAAGTGTCATTAGTGAGGTTCCTTGTTAAAGTTGCACAACAAGAAAAAGATTCCAGAAAGCCAACAATGGGCAGTGTTTCCATGTGTGTGTGTGTGTGTGTATGTGTGTGTATTGTGTGTGAGAAAGTCATCCTACACAATAACCACAATCCTCTTCCTCCTCTCCTTCCTCTCGCCACCCTCACTACAGCCATAATTATTTTCAAAGGTAAAGTGCAGTTTAATTTATTTTATGTTTACTTCATATTTTGTATTAATCATTTTAATATGAATAGTTTGGGGTTATAGAACAAATCATCTCAGTTTCCATTATTTCTTATAGAGGAAATTTGCTTTGATTTACGAGTGCTTTGGATTACAAGTTTTCTGAACAAATTATGCACGCAATCCAAAGTTTAACTGTAATGAACTTAAATACACTTTGATAAATGTCAAAATCTAAAAGCCAAAAAAAAAACAAATTTATTATTTTTTTTTATTTTTACAAAATTTAGAGAATGGCCTGCATTAGAGGTCCGCGCGGGACTGTTTTTTTAGTCCCGCTCCCGCCCGCTCCCGCGAGGTTTTATCCCGCACCTGCCCGCTCCCGCTATATATCACTCTTTGTTCACCTGCTGCCCGCTTAGAATAATTTTCTTCCCGACCCGACCGCTCCCGCTAAAGGTCTATGTGTTTCCAGAATCTCACATT
>JAQMYK010000002.1:15780048-15795379 GCA_030014345.1 Clarias buthupogon
TTAAACAAAACATACTTAAGTAAAAGTAAAATTACAGATTTTAAAAACTACTTTAAAAAGTAGAAGTACACAAAACAATCTACTCAATTACAGTAATGCGAGTAAATGTAATTCATTACTTTCCACCTCTGACCACTACACCACCGTGCCGCCGTGAACAGTAACTGAAGCTGTTAACTTTTATCAATTTATGCACCGTTTTGCTATCACATAATCTGATTTGATAACTTCATAAACAAACGAATGTATATGTGTTTATAATAAAGTGGTCGGCGAGTGAATAATTGTTTTCTGTATTTGTATGTGGTTTTCTGCATTTCCAGTACTTTGGCTCCCCCTTTTGGCCATCGTAAACAGCACATGAAGCGATGCACAAAGAATGAAATGGGGCGGCTACGACGTAAGCATTAATGTTTCAGTGACGGTGGGTTTGTAGCTGTTGCAGTGACTCGCCGCTTGAGGTCGCTGTGTTTTCGTGAGTTACTGTAGCTCCGCCTCGTAAACTCGGAAATACAACACGGCTGGTTCTCGGAGTTCCTTCTCTTCAGCCACCGCCATTGTGGTGCAAGGACTGTGTGTCTAGAATGGTGAGAAATAATCAGCAAACATCCGAATGGATTCAAGTGTTATGTTGAACTTTTCATTACTGTTTTATTCTACAGATTGTTAAATGTCTCTGTATTTTATAATTTAACCAGATTGGCGCGTCTAAAGAGTTTAAATAGCTAAATTTACATAACGGGGTAACGATTACAGGCCCGGAAATAATGTGGTTAAAGTTTCCCCCCGTTTAACTAAATTTATTGAGTTAAGTTCTCCAGGCATAATGTTCACAGTAAACATTAAACATCAAAAACAAAAGGTTTTTTTTATTTTTTTTATCTGGCATTGATGTGAATTTGTACGTGTAGCTAGCTGGTTGCTAACTGCTAACATACTGCTAATAACGTTTCAGGCGTCACACAAGACTTTCAGGATTAAACGCTTCTTGGCCAAGAAGCAGAAACAGAACAGACCGATCCCACAGTGGATCCGCATGAAAACTGGCAACAAGATCAGGTGAGAAGCGCCAACATCACACATGCACACATCGATTGTGAGAAAGCAACGCACAAGTAAGTTTAGTGCTGATGTTTATTCATCTTTAAGCTCGGGTCGTGGTTCTGGTGCGGAGTCTGTGGTCAGTTAAATTAAGGTAAAGCAGGGCGCAATTACAGTACTTCATTTTGTGGAAGCACTGCCATTACCCTGCTGAGAGCAGCATTCTGATGCAGAGATACATCATCTCACCTCTGTGGGATAGACACTCTGCAGCAGGAACAACTTTTCATATGTTTCAGATATACAAGACACAATAAAAAAAAAATTCGCCCCTGTTTACACTTAACTACATTTAATATATTTATAATTGTCACATGGTTTCACTTGACTATTTAGCCCATTTTCATTTAAATTATTACTCGACAGCAAATATTCAGCCTTTGCCATTCTGGGTGCTTACATGAATCCTAATATGACACTAATCATTGGAATAATAGCCCAACTGGAATTAAAATGCACCATTTAAATCTGTTCAGTTGGAACAGTCTAAACTGATCAGAATGTGAGAAGTGGTGTAAACCGTGATCTGTTCAACAGGTGAAGATTACCATGTAAACACTATCTGGTTAATTTTCTCACGTCAGCATTAATGTACTTATTCTGCGCATGTTTTCATGTTAGGTGAGATGTTTTTCGGGGGTAATTTTGCTTCCATTCTTGATCACTAAACTCTGAGAACAACTTTCTGACCCATCTATGCTTACGGTGGACTTTCATGCAGGTGAAAAACATCCAGTGTGTTATGCTTTATCTTGCCTTTGTTAAATGTGCAAATGTGTCGTACAGGCTTCACTGATGCTAATTTGAAAGAATTGGTCTTAGAGAAAAATTAAGGGCTTAACTTTTACTGTGCTATGTTGCACTAAACCTTTTAACTCCCTCATATGTAGTTTTAATATTGGTTCAGGTTTCTTGCCATGGTTCTCTATTTAGTGCTATGAGAGGCGTTTTATCTCACAGAATGGGTTCAGGAGCTTTAAATTTATCGTGGTTTATAACTTTTTTTTTTTTTTTTTTTTTTTTTTAACAATTTCAGGAAGCAGATTGAGACTTGGTTACTGAAATCTTATTGTGTTTACTTGTAATTACGCACATGCTATCTGATTAGCTGTTAAGTGCTGTTAAGTGCTGTTGAGTGCTACAGTGTAGATAATTTGTATAAAAGCAGCTTAGAATAATTAGCATGATTAGAAACTGAAATTCTGTTTGTGGTCATTCTTTGATTTTAATGAACTGATGACACTTCTCCAGAGGCTCATACATGTGGGGTTGTTTTGCCCACAGTGGCTTCTCACTTTGTGTGATGCACATTTATCTTTGCTTTATTTGTAAGGAAGGGATAATGTTACTTCCCCCCCCCATGTTTACAAGTTTAATAAATAGATCAAATGTATACATGTTTAATCTATTTATTAAACATGTATACTTAACCTTAAAAATCAATATTTAGGGTTGCACTAAAATTTTGTTTTTGCCCACAGGTACAACTCCAAGCGCAGACACTGGAGGAGGACAAAGCTTGGCTTGTAAGCTCAGTGCGATCAGCTTTGACTACATCTGCACCCTGCAAGCTTCACCACCTCGGCCCAGATGTTCGAAGAGATCGTCTGTTAAATGGATCAAAAATCTTTTTTGTACAGATACTCGGAAAATGCCCTTGGTCTACAATAAATGATCACACTATATATGAGTGCCTCTTGCCCTTTCTTTCTGAATGATCTCTATTTAAGGGGAAACTTTGTGTGTAGGTGTTTCTTCAAGTGTTGTAGTGCATTGATTGTGATTCAATAACATTGAGATTGCACATCCAGAGTCTAGGTTAAAGCAGATTGCATGCCATGTGATTTATTTGACAAAAACATTCTTGTGGGGCGAATATGCAAACTCATTATTTTTACATTTCTTTTATTTACCTCCCTGACTATAGAAGAATAAAATGACAACTTGTTGAACTGAATCATATATATGCTTGAATATATGAATGCAGGCATACTGCCAGGATTTTTTTTTTTTTAACTTCCAGTAATATCTTGAACATTAACCTGTTTCTGATGTCCTTTAGTTTTTACCTCCAGAGAAAAATGGGGCAAGAAACTTTCTAAATGAACCAAAGCGCCATAGTCCACTGCTAGTGCCAGTGGTTATGCTGTTTGTCCCCTTTTGGCAGTCACCTGTAGGAGCTCCTTCAGTGCAACTTGCATTATTGTTATTAGCATTTAGTTGCCACGTTGTGTGTTCTTCATCCCATGCACCAAGGAGTTCCTTCATCTCTGTTGGCGCATTTTCTTTGAGATATTGCCATGCCCTTTTTCCATTGTAGTCCATGGCATCTACGTTGGCACTAAATGCGCCGACTAGGATTTTTATGACCATGTACTGACTATGCATAGCAGCAACGTGAAGAGGTGTAAGACCCCCACTCCCCTTTAAGTTCACGTTCACACGGTACCCTTTTCTTTCTGCATCTTTTAGGAGCTTTAACAGCGTCTCGTGTTTGCCCTTCTTGGCTAACCAATGGAGTGCTGTGTAACCGCTTACAAAGTCCTTCTTGGTCAGTAAACTGGGGTCCTCCGTGAGAAACTCGGTCATAGTGTCATAATTTCCATCCACAACCGATAGCATCCATGCGTGTTCCGTGGGGTCCAGCACCCAGAATGCATTGCTCTCGTCCGCACCCTGCGACGGCTCATCCACGCAGTCCTTCGACGATCCGCTCGCGCTTTTGAGGGATAAGAGCGTTGCCAGGCCACTATGCGAATTATAGTTCAAAAATAAATCCTTCAGGTATTTTTTGCGCATGGCAGGCGTGATGGATCCTTTCTCCTGAACATCGACTGATGCTTTTGATTCAGAAGCTTCCAGCTGTCTCTGAAATCTGGACCTGCGCGTGGAAGCGCTGAGTGGGAGCGACCCTGCACGCGCGACAACTTTGGGCGCGCGCTCCTCGAGGCTCGGTTCCGCTGTAAAGCCAGAATCAGCCTCGTTCGACTTCTTCGTTTGGGTTTTAGTTTCAGGTTTTTGTCCATGCATTAGCGCTTCGGATTCATCCATCTGTGCACCCAGGGGAGTTTCGGATTTGATGGCGCCGCTTTCTGACATCTTGCAGCTGCGCGCGCGGTCACACATGTTTACGTTACCGGACTCGTTTCCCTTTGTTTATATATAAGCTGAAGAAGTTTACATGTCCAGAAACTTTCCACTTCAAAATCCCCCCATTCTGTGTGTTTTCTGTTCAAGCGGACGGTCTTTAGGAAGTTCCTCATTAAAGCTCTCTATTGTTCCTCTTTTTTAAGTCCAGTTCTAAACTATCAGCCTAATTGAATTACATTTCCAACCAGTTTAAATTGTCCAGAAAGACTTGTTAATCTTGTTAATCACTTTTAATCATCTGTGCCATGATGATGAATTCCGCTCACCTGTCCCACCTGTGCAAAGATTTCCTCCGCGCTCAAGCGAGCCCTCAGCTCCTTTACAAGCATACTCGCACAACTCTGCGTTAATATAAATCCATAAGCCAGACGATATATAACCACAATCTCTAGACACAGTCTATTAACCGAAGTACAGTTTTTTGAAGCACCGATGTGTGTTCAGCCGGCTCCGACAAACTGTACCACCCCTTAGAGTTGCTGGACTCAAAGGTCACATGCAATATCTCTGACTACACAACCGTTTGACACGCGGGTCACATGACCATTACAGAAGAGGAAAACCTCGCTGTAAATAGGTTACTGATTACTGGTTAAATAATTACAATGGCGTTTTGTGATCGGAAGACTGCGACATGTTTTATTTTGTCTTACAGGAAACTAAACTGCTATCCAACACCTTACTGTTGACCTCCTCCAATCTCAGTAGAAGCCAGATTCATTATCTAATATATTTAATAAAATGACTATGTAATTTTGTAGGCAGGGATCTCCTGAATGGAAGATCAGAATTTTTTCTAGATGAATGGAAAGTTTGATACGGTCATTTCTGGGGTTCCTAATCAGTGATTTGAAATTCAAATGCATAGCCAGATCTAAGGGAGGTGCTTATTTTTGGGAAGTTCAATATTTTAATCTAGCTTATGAATTAGATAACATTATCACAATATTGTCATTTTTATGTAATGCCATCTTATTTAATATTTAATAAAATCTAATATTTAACACTTTATTATATGGAAAGTTGAATTGTAGCATCAATGCACCTGCCAACTAGCTGCTTAGGCTGATATGAAAAATTTTAGGTCCACATCCCACAGTGGACTTAGCCAAAAAATTAAGTTGGTCTGTAAATAGTGGTTAGTAGACCAATAACACACCAACAACTGTTTTTTCCTTATGGTACAAATGATGAATGAATTAACCATTATAAAATAATGATAAAAATATTTTATGTAATCATTTTTAGAACCCCCACACAAACACCCTTGCTTATTCATGCGATTATGCAACCTGTCAATGCAATATCATGCTGTAGCTTTAATATTTCTCTTGACTGGAATTAAAGGGACCTAACCCAATATGTTTTATATTACAAGAAAATGTGTGGCCTGCAAAGGCAGACATTTGTATGTTTCTCACATTGTGCCAACAATTTGGAGGAGGTGCCTATATATAAGGGATTCTCAAACTTAATATTCAAAACTCCGGATCTAATTTCTATGTCTATAATTCAAGGTCAAAAGTCCGGAACGACTGATGATAAGCACGTTTTATTTTATTATATTTGCTCATACAACAACGTGTATTCGCGATTAATGCAGTCTGAGACAAAGTAAATTCTAGTGAAATGCGACAAAACTACACTAACGTTGAAGCAACTTACATAAAATAATTGTCAATGATTCAAAATACGTTACGAGTTAGTGCAAAAGCATGGAAAGCGCGTGAGCGTTGCGATGGTATCGCTTTATATTGTGAGTGCACTTGCAAAAGACGCGACACGTGAACGACCCCAACGACAGTCAAAATGCACAGCAGTTTAGTCTGAAAAACAGAACTGTCTGACTTCAGTCAACTGCGTAATCCTTGGCACAATAAAAGGTGTGGTCGGAAGATGAGAGCCACTTTGCATATTTGGATCGTTACATCCTCACCGCACAAGTGACGTAATGTACACTGACATAAGGCGTCGAAGTCTTGCGTTTCCATGACCGTTGTCATGACAACGGGGAATCCATTTCATTCCACTAACTACAGGAAAACTATTACGTTTAGCCTTAATCTCGGGCCAGGATCTTAAAATAAGCTACAATTTATTAGTGTGTATAACATGATTTTATATGTTGTTGGTCTTTCGGCTGCTCCCGGCAAGGGGTCGCCACAGCGGAATACCCAGTATTCTTGGCACAGGTTTTTACGCCGGATACCCTTCCTGACGCAACCCTCCCATTTTATCCGGGCTTGGGACCCCGGCACTGCATCCAGTGGCTGGGGTTTGGGCACTGGCTGGGAATCGAACCCGGACCTTCCGCATGGCAGATATACAGATAGGAAACATACATTCCTTTTACGTGCCTCCCGGCACATCTGGCAGCGGATATACATCCGCCGTTTCTGTGTAAATACACTTTATTTCATTGTATTATTGTATTGCTAATTTGAGGTGTGGGCTAGGTCCGGATTGATTTGTGTAACAGGAGCGCATGATGGTTTCCTTGGTAACCTATTGGCACCGTGTATCGGCAGACTACGTAGTTCTGTTTGTATCAAAATTACGAACACTTAACACTTTAGGGAACCTTTAGCCATGGACTCAAAGGAGCAGCCTAGGCTTAGGGTTTACTTTGCATGCTTCTAGGAGTCATAAGAACTGTGCCTCCCGCACTTGGTGCTGCAGAAAACCAAGTTTGTGAAGACCTATTGATGGGCCGTAAATCCTGCTGTCAAAATGTGACTTTGATCAACATCATAGGGTAAGTACTGTACATGCTTTCACAAAATGGAGCAGCTGCTCAAATCTGACAGAAAAATCACAAAACAAACAGAAAAAAAACCCGTTTGTTAACAAGTTGTCTACGTCTAAACTTGGCAAAAGTGCCTTTTTGTGTTGCACTTCATCTGGTAAGAAAGTAGCAGCTATGCAAAATAGGGGCGTGTAACTCAGCCTGATTCAGGTACACTACTAGTCACTGGGCCTTGGTATGGGAGGATAACACCATAAACACAATACCATAAAATAGCTGCATTTAAGCTACACATTGGCTTTATAGAAATTAAATGAAATAAATATTGTACTCGCATATAGTTTTGTGAAGAGAATGTTTGACTGCATACAATGGTCTGAAGATAAAAAATAATAATGTACGAGTGTTTCAGATTACTTGATTTGATCTATATTATTATTATTATTATTATTATTATTATGTCATAGCCACTTTAAATCCCATTGTCTTAACTTTCTGCACTTCTTTTTTTTTTAAATAGAGAATGGACCATTGTAAGAAGGGGGGATCATACACAGGACAAGCTTTTTGTAAAAAGAACTCGTTTTCTTTCTATGTTTATTTTACCATTAAGCATTTACTACAAGTGCATTTTGTGTATATTTGCGATTTTAGATGTGAGACAATGCTCCCCCGCGGATTTGTATTACATATTGTAGTTGTCGTTCCCTCATGGGGAAATTGGTCCACAGGTTTCGCTTTGTGTGAGTGCGTGCGCGCGCGCGCGTGTGTGAGCGTGAGCGCGGTGCCGTTTCCTGTGCAGACTCTTTATCCAGAGACGGAGCATGGCGGCCACTGAGATAGCTCGACAAGCGGTGAGCGAGCTTTTACCTTCTGGATGATACTTTGTTTCTAGATGTGTAGCCAAATCATTGCGACAAAAGTGAACAGTGACGCGAGTGGTTTATTTTGTGATTTAGTTTATTTCAGGGACACAGTTTGGTGGTTTTCTTACAAATGTAGCGGTGCTGCACAATAAACAGCACGCAGGTCGTAGCGGAGTGTGTGGAGGAAACGCGCAGGGGATGAACATATACCAGAGGCCTGTAACTGTTACATAATTCGACAACTGAATTAGATTTACATTTATTTTTAATTAAATGTTTAAGTTCGGTTTTCAGGGTCGAACTCGCACTCAACATGTTGATGGATTTATATGTCGATGTAGCTGCAAACCAGCGAGCAGTAGTGAAATGCAGCATTTGCAGTGACTGGTATGATGGTAAATATCGAGTGGTCTGGCTGTGTAAATTATAGGGATTCTCTGTCTCTCTCATGCACACAGCAGATCTATCGATGCTTTAATGGCGTCCGCGGCCGCCAACCAACTGTAACGGAAGAACAGCCGGCCATGTCCTGCGCCTCGGTACCGTTAGTTTATTTTCCTCATCCTCATCCTGTCCTGTCGGTTCTGTGGGCGTTGTCTTACTGCTGAGCAGATGATGTGATGAGTGATGAGGGGGGGGGGAAGATAATTTCATTTTCCGAGTAATATTCCATACATGGCATTCGATGAGCTTTGTTATCTTACTGATCACAGCTTTGATCTCAGGCAGCAAAACATTATGCACTACTTTTCCCAATTTCTAACTCTATACATTAAATTAACTCAATTCTACACCACCACCAAATTTATAGTTTATTGTAGCCTGCATGAATTTTTTAATGCATACTTTACATTCTTGGTATCAATCTAAAACCAGATTTAATGAACCCTTTAACCTATAACTGCTGTTTTTTGTTGATATGTGATTATATACATTAAATTGATTTCATTAAATTGGTTAAATGCTCTGATGATAACATTATACCCATTTACTACAAGAACATGTTCTATTCTAACAATTTGACTTGGTTTGTACATTATTGTATTTTACTGATGCATTTTGAATGAATTTGACTTTTTTTTTTTTTTAAGCATTCCTTATTTCGAAATTATCTCAGAATCTCTTCAGAGTTATATATATAAAATGCATGTTCATTCTCTGTGCAACAAACAAATTGGAAACAATGTTCCCAGGTTTCTCAGCGACAGCATATAACATTTATGGTAAATGTGTTGTCAGACATGATGTCTGTGTGGTGAGCTCAAGCACATAATTTCCTGTCAGAGTTTGTGTAGGCCAGGTGCAAACCTGCTGAAATCGTAACAGTGAAAATGCAAAAACAGCCAAGCCAAAAACAATAGTGTTGAGCAGATTGATCCATGGACTAGTTCGTTATAGTTGCATATACAGTATATGTATAATAAATTTAAGCTGAAAATCTTTGATCAGTATTGCTAGTTTAGTGCTGTATTAACTCTATGCTGTGCGGCAGACTTGGTGATTTTTTTTAGTTGTGGTTTTAAACCGTTGCTGTTAGACAGGAAGGAGGAAATGAATGGTTCCCTACCTGATTTGTGCTTCCTGTGCATTTTATCAAGAATGAAGTTATAAGAAAAAAAAGATGAAAAGAGATTTACTATGTACGTGCAATTATTTATTCTTTATATTAATTTCATTGCCTTTACCATTCTGAGTGAGTGTTGCTAGCAATGGAAAAAAAAACATAAATTGTATTGTTTGAGACACATTTATAATGACAATTGGCCTTGTTCATTCTTTAGGGAGAGGGCGCGCGTGCAGTGCCACTTTCTGGCCATGTTGGCTTTGACAGCATGCCGGACCAGCTGGTCAACAAGTCTGTTAACCATGGCTTCTGCTTCAACATCCTCTGCATTGGTAAGTGTGGCATGGTGCATTCTTACTGTTTTTAGTCTTCAATTATCTTTTTACAGTTGTTGTATTTCCTGCTAGCAGATTTCTATTTCAAAATGTCTTTTAAAAAATGATCCTCATATTACTTTGACCTATGGCAATTTTGCAGTTTTATGTTGGATACTGATTTCTTCCTGACACCTGATGATCTTGATGACGTACATTCTGTCTATTTAAAAGGGAGCAAAATTGTTACAATATGTGGTCAAAATAATCCATTGAGAGCATATGTGACCCAACTATTAAGTCACATTTTGATTGATTTCAGTTATGCATATTCTTCTGGTTCAATAAGCTCTATTCTGATGCCAAATTTATTAATTTGTCATATAGTTATCAGTGATATGCCAGTTGCGAGTTTTTCCATGAAGAGGGCCTCTGGAAAAAGTCGAAAGCCTATTTTTAAAATATTTAAATGTGGTTTCATGATGTACTAAGAAAGCAGGAACTTTCAGCCTCATTTTGACACCATTTCCCTGCTACCCCTAAAAATTATTTCTCCAGCAGTGCAGTTTTACAGCAAAAAAAAAAAAAAAAAGATTTTCTATCACTACTGGAGTAAGTAGCTTGTATAGTTTGCATTAAAGTTCTTTAAAACGGTGTTTAAGATAAAAACTTTCTTGAATCTTGTGGTATCAGAAAGATAAGGTATTTGTCAACCAAATTTTCCTAAAATGTGATGTGTTTCGTATACGCACACTATTAGCCGAAACTAACCCATGCGACTTAATCCCTGACTTGATATGATTGGTCACATTTCACATGCACTTTGCAATGCGGGTCACATATTTCACAAATGCACTTTGCAATGCCATTAGAAACACATTGTTGATCTCTTGGAGTAATATGGTTAAATTATTATATGAACTGTGGTGGCTCAGTAGTTGGACTACTAATTGGAGGGTTGAGTTTAAATCCAATCTCCTCTAAGGAGCCACTGTTGAGTCATTTACCAGGTCCTGTCTCATTTGTAAGTTGTGTAAATTGTTAGCAAAGTGAGCAAATGTAAGTAAGGGCCATGACTGATCCAAACAGGACACTTCTCTGGAACGTGTAAGATTGGTCACATTGCTTGTTAGAGGGTTTATTTGACATGATCAATGCTTTTGTGAGCTCAGGATATTGCAGTCCAGGTAACACATGATCTATTTTGTGGCTTGTTTCAGCATCTTGCAATTATATCACAAATGTAATATCGCAAATGATATGAGGTATCATCATCGTACCTCGCAACCTGAGGCCTTAAAACTGAATAAAGTACCAACAGATGTTAAGTAATTTCTGCTACCTAAATACTACACTTACCTTAACCTTAAGGGTAAATAAAATAAAATAATTAAATTATATAATTTCACAGAATAATTACGTCTCCTGTCATAATTTCCTAATTTATTTATGGGAGAATTCTCCACATCCATCTTAATGTTGGTCTGATTTGGAAACTTTGGAAACACCTTCTGTGTCTTGTTTTTAATGGTCCTCTGACCAGAGTGTATGAACATATCAACAAAGCAATGGGTAGCTGGGATTTATTTTTAAGATGATTTTTATAACTGCATATCATATTTCTTACAGCGAAAAGTCAGATATAGTATAATAATAGCATGTTTGAAGTTAAGGTCCAGGTATGCTGGTGTTAAATCTTAAAATATTTATGACTGATGCTCAATCCAACCATAAATTTTACTTTGTTGTCCTTGTACAATTTGTGATTTTATCACTCAGATTTGTTTAGACTAGGGTAAAGCAATAAAGTCTTCTCTTTAATGTAATACTAACTATCATCATGAGGGTAAGGGATACCTCCCTGTGCTTGTGTCGCAGCTGGGGCAAAGGCATGAGAAATACTTGGATTCACCATGGCATTTGTAGCTCAGCCTTTTGTAACCTTTACCTTCTCTGTAATTTATTTTGTGGCCTGATGCTGAATGGGTCAAGCCACAAAGTTTGTAATTAGAAAGTGTTTTTATTAGAAGACTGGATATATATATAATTGGACATTCTTCCAACTTCTGTAATTGTTCTAACAGAATATTCGATCATAAAAGAAATTCCAATTAAGCAATGATCATTAAACTTAATGCGATCTTAATGATCTTGATTTTTAATGACATTTTACAATAAAACAAGGATAAGGGAACTTGACTGAGAAAACACATCCATGTCTGGGTCCAAAATAATCAGGTCATGAGAATTTCTCCATTACTTCTTTTTTCTAATTATAGGTTAGCATAAGTATATGGACAGTGAAAGATTTCCTGTTTTTGCCTCTGTACACCACCAGAATGGATTTAAAATGAGACAGTTAAGGTGTAATTGAAGTGTAGGAGTTCAGCTTTAATTTGGTGGTGGGTGCTTTCATTTTAGGGTTCTAAAAAATATTGGGGTAAAAATATAATACTTAGCAGTTTTCCCCCACCAGTTCCTCCATTTTCATAGGCTCAAAAGTAATTGGACTGTTTCTTTGTTATTTCATGACGTGTTAAGGAGCTGAAAGGTCTAGAGGTAATTTTAAGTGTTGAATTTGCATTCAGTAGCGATTCATTATTCTCACTATGCAGTCCAAAAAGGTGGCAATGCAAGCGAAGGAGGCCATCATTAAACAAAATAACTTTCGGAGAGATATTTTAGGGGTGGCTATATCAACAGTCTGGTAAGTTCATAAAAAGGACTGCACTGGCAATCTCAGCAATAACAAATGCCTTGATGATCACAGAAGACAACTATAGTGGATGAAAATGGAAAGAAAAACCCCTCAACATCCACCCAAGTCAAGAACACTCTGGAGGAGGTAGGCATATCATTATCAAAGGCTGCAATCAAGAGATTAGGCTGCAAATCCTTAAAAAGTATGCCCATTTTTGACTCGGTATTAATTTGTACCAGTATGATTGGAGAAGAAAAGGAAGGGCCAAAGTATACCACATCATTAGGGGTATAGTATGAGCTATGTGTAGCTGCTAATAGAACCAGGCTTCTGGTGTTTGTTCATGATATGACTGCTGATAGAAGTGGCTGGATGAATTCTAAAGTGCATAGAGCTCTCTGCACAGATTCAGTCAAATGCTACAAAACTGATTTTGCAAAAGCAGTTTTTCACTTTACAATAAAGATGGAAAATGGCCAAAAACATACTGAAAATGCAACACAAGGCAAACAAATGGAATCAATGACTTTGGAAACATCATCCATTTATTTAACTTTAAATAAAACAGCCTGGAGTTGTTCAATTGAATTCAAATTTATTGTCATTGTTATCAATAACCGAGTATAAATAACAACGAGATATCATTTAGAGCATCATCTTCCCGGCATAAAATGTAATAAAGTGCGACCATAGTGCAGCAGTACAGTAACCATAAAGGGAGAAAGAGGGCACGAACCTAAAAAAGGGTGTCTATTGTGTGTGCTGCAGCAGTGCAAAGTTCACTTCACAGTTTTTGTAATAGTGATGTACGATATGTAAGAATAGGTGGGGGCAAGGACTGAGGGGGAGGTAGCTGCTCGTTCAGCAGTCTCACAGCCAGACTATGGATATATAGTCTATATAGATGTATGTTCGGATTTATACCTTCTGCCTGAGGGCAGTAACTGGAACAGATGATGTGAAAGGTGATGCTGATCACGTTGGATACTGTCCACTCTTTGAAGGCAGAGTGTTTTGTAAAGGGTGCTAACCTTCGGGAGACTAGTCTTGATGAGCTGCAGCGCCTGCTCTTTCGCCTTAGTGCAGCTGGAAAACCGCACCAAGAGTCCAGATGTCAGCACACTCTCTATAGCACAGCAGTTAAAGTTCACCAAAAGCTGCTGAGAAAGATTGTCCCTCAGTTCTTAGTTTTTTTTTTGTTCTCAGTTTCCTCTGGTAGAAGAAGCGCTGCTGGGCCTTTCCTATGGCAGATGTAATATTACCCCATGTTAGGTCCTCTGTCACAGTTAGGCCAAAAAAGTTTAAGCTGGTGTCCCTCTCTACCGTCCCATTTTCAATAATAAGTGGTATGTGAGTGGTCCTTGTGTTCCTACAAAAATCCACAATCATCCTCCTAGTCTTCTTGACATTTAGGGTCAGGTTGTGGGCATCGTACCAAGCTGCCAGATGTTCCACCTCTCTTCTGTTTGAGGATTTATCGTTGTTAGTGATGAGGCCTAACACCGTAATGTCATTGCCGGATTTTATGATGTAGTTTGAAGGAAGGGAGGCGCAGCAGTAATGTGTGTATAATGTGTAACGGACTTGGTACACACCCCTGGGGGACCCCGGTGTTAATACACACTGTGGATGATATGTGTTTGTCTATTCACACACTGAGAGTGATTTGCTAAAAAGTACAGTGCTTAATCCAAGCTCACAAAGCTTAGTTTGGAGCTTTTTGGCAAAATGGTGTTGAATGCTGAACTAAAATCGATGTGCACCATCTTGTTCACCAACCTCTCCAAACATTTTGCAGATACAGGTGTAAGTGCGCCCAGTCTGTAATCATTCAGACAGGTGATATGGGATTTTTTTTTTTTTGGATGGGAACTATTGTGGATTTTTTAAAGCATGCTGGCACCCATGATGTGGATAGCGACAGATTGAAGATGGTAGCGAAGACCTCCACCAGTTCAACTGCACAGTGCTTGAACACCTGACCAGGCACTCCATCAGGTCCGGCAGCCTTCCTGGGATTAATGTTGCGGAGGCAGTGCCTTATTTCATGGCTGCTCAGGACTGGGGCAGTATCACTAGTGGGAGGCTGCAGCAGTGGTGGATCTCTGTAGCAGGCATAAAAGTTATTCAGCTCCTCTGCTAAGGTGTCACTACTGGTAAGAGATAAAGGTGGTTCTCTTAGTGTCTGATGACCATGATTCCCTCCCACACCTGCTGGGAGTTGGTGGAGTTGTTAAAATGGGCCTTAATCAGCCGTTTATATTGCATCTTGGTTGATTTTATGCCCCCCCCTGAGGTCAGTTCTGAGAGTATTGTATATTTTCCTGCTACGGATTTAAATGTTATATCCCAGCTCTAATCAACAGCTGGACCTCGTGTGTCATCCAAGGTTTATTATTTTGACAGTGAAAGGTAGAGATAAATACCACAGCCTAGGTGAGGGTGAGTTTAGTGAGTGAGTTATCTTGTTTATCATTGTTGGAAAACAAAATTTTCATTGAATTTGAAATTTGATTAATTGCACAGCCCTGCAAGTCGGTCAATTGACCTCCACCCAATTGAACATGCTTATTAATCACTGAAGATGAAACTGAAGGCAGAAAGCACCACAAACAGCTGGAAAAGGCAGCTTTTAGTAAAAATAACCTTAATATTTATTGTTAGTTTGTCCTATTACTTTTGAGCTTGTGAAAATGGAGGGTTTCCTTAAAAACGAGTGTAGTTCCTAAACCCTTAATGCAGTGGTTCTCAAACTTTTTCTGTCATTCCCCACTTAAGGGGGTGAGCGACTTATCAAGCCCCACTTGTCAAAAAAATAATAACGAAATCGGCCAAGTTTACTGTTTATTGAAATATAAATTTCTAAACCAATAAGATCAAACAACACCA
>JAQMYK010000002.1:15808009-15836719 GCA_030014345.1 Clarias buthupogon
GTTAACCCCCCCCCCCCCCCCCCCCCCCCCCCAAAAAAAAAAGTGATGACGAAGCATCACACAACTGCTGAAAATTGAAGTTTAACATTAACTGACTCATTTTCACCAAAATCATTAAGCATGTTGAAAATATTTCAGTACAAACATGATGTCGTTCAGGGTGGAATTGTTCATTTAAATCACAGCATTATAGTTTACACACAACATGCAGTATTTTGGATGTATTGCAATGACCCTGAATGGACACATTTAAACCTTTCCTCCTTTAAGATGATAGTAGCGTAAACTGCCGTCAAAGTGATCACTGCTTCTCTAACATGTTGGTAATCACTCATGGTTGTGTATTCAAGCTGATTTGGCCATCTCAACAGACCGATATAAAGGAGGAAGACACTTACACTGAGAAGGTTTACATTTTTTTCTTTTTCATTTTTCTCACATGGCTTTTTTTTTTTTTTTTTTAGCTCCTTGAGCAAATCTCCACAGGTTTCCTCAAAGGCTGCCCACTTTCTTTATACATTTAACTTCATATTCATTTCCTAGGTTACTGAGGAAACACTGTTTATTCTTCAGAATGTGTGTTTGTCAGTTTACGAAATACACAGTTCTCCTCAGTAACCAAGCAGGGCATGGCATGTATGATGGAATATTCTTGTGCTCTTCATCTTGTGTAGTGAAGTTTCTGCATGTTAAATCCATGCTTTTTTTCAGTTAATTCCTCATCTGCTTGCTGCATGCTGCATGAGACACCTTAAGCTGGTAAGGCTTTTAAACATTAAGGCAGAGCTTGGTCCATATCTTAAAAAATCCATTGCAGCAAAGTCTTTATGGTTAGTAAAAGTGATTTAAAGGTGTAAAATACATTATTGGATTTAGCGACATGTTGTCACAGATGCATTAAACAAGTCTAAATGTAGCCTCTGGAGTTACTTTTTAGCCAGCATTCATGCTAGCCAGTACCCCAGCCACTGGATGCAGTGCCGGTTCCAAGTCTGGATAAAATGGGAGGGTTGCGTCCGGAAGCGCATCCGGCGTAAAACCTGTGCCAAGTTGTTGTGCCGAAAGACTAATGACAAAAATCCATGCTAGCCAGTGAGGCTATATTACCAAGCAAGAGATGGAAAACATGTATGCAAATGAACACAGGTGCACCCTGTTTGATTAACATATGGCTGGTCAAACAAAACCCAGTTTTGCATATGTCTCCCGTCATCAAAAAAGAGAAGCCACAGACTTTGGTTAGTCTACTTTAATATTTATTGTTAGTATTTTAAAATCTTGCACACAATGAATATTTATGGGGAGTGCTTTCTGTTTCGTTTGTGACCGTGTCACTATTTTATTATTATTTTTTTTATTTCCTCAAATTAGTTTAAAAATTATTTAGCTGGTAAAAATGGGTCAACAAAAGTAAATTAATGTGTAAATCCCTGTGGCCATTGATCTCTGAGCCATAACTACCGTAGCTATGTTGTGTGCAGTCAGTAATCTCAGTCAGTCCTAGGTGCTGCATTAGAGTAATTGCTGAGTAATGTGTTGTACATTGATGAACAATTTCCTCTAATGCAGTGGAAATCTTATTACAGGCTCAAAAGGAGTCTGAAGTATGTTGTTAAAGTGAACAAAGATATACAAAGACATTTTTAATATCCACCTTCAATGATCTATAATCATGTTAAGTCTAAACTCTGGCAGAGCTGTGCGAGAGGCAGTAGTTCTCCTTGCACTATTTCTAGGCTCTTAGTGTATTGCTGACATTATTTGATGTGCTGTCTCATGACTTCACACAAGCTGCTGTTTCTCTGCTGTAAAGCAGCTGGATGACACTTGTGCAACTCATGACCCTAAAATAACCCTGTGCTTGGGCAAGCTGTAAATTTAAATCTTCTCTGCCATCCACCCATTTTGGAATAATGAATAACTGGGAGGGTGTGTATAAATTGTTTGAAGAACGGTAGACATTGTGGTCATTATTCTGTATGAGGCAGCACTGCTTTGGGGGTCAGAGAGGTCTCTTAGTCAATCAGACTTTGAACTACTGGACCAATTGTACTGAGGTTCAAATTTGCACAATTTGAATACCCCTTTACATGTTTAAGAAAACATAAAACAGAAAAAATTAGGATCCATTTTCAAAAAATGTTCCACTTTGCACTTTTCCCATAACCCCTTTTCAACAGCTCTAACGCATTGCATTAAGCTTTTAAGATTTGTGTACAAGTGAACATAGTATGAATGTAACCCATAGAGAAAATAATCCTCGTTCTCTCTCATTTTCAGTTCAGGGTTCCTGTAGAAAGTGCTCTCCCAGCCAGCTGTGAATGAATTCCTCCCCCTCAGTGCTACTGAGCCATGCTGCTCCGTTCCCCCTTCCCTCTTTTCCCCCACTCCCAAGCCACATACATAACCACGCTGAAGAGGGATCGTAAATGTGAATGGAATTGTTGACTTAAATGCATTCTGTTTCCTTATTTTCATTTTTTCATTGCATTTTAAGAGCCAGTGTTTCTCTTCTTTATAATGACTTGTTTTGATTGACCTGTAACGCATGACCAGGTTTGCTATTAACGTTAATGAGTATGACTACTGTTGTGTTAATAGCAGGCTAAAATGAGACTGACAGCTGAGCATGGTTATAATTGTGCTGGCATTGTTGGTTGGGCTCCAGAGCTTTAACCATAAGCCTCTGTATACTACTTGTACTAAAGGTGTACATCACTTGATTTAAAGGCTTGAAATAGTTAAAAAATAACTAACTTATTTCAATAGATCAGTGCATCAATGTGCACCTTTAGGATCTTGGTAGTACTGACTTTGGCATGTGGTGTTTGTTTCATTTTATCCTGATGCATGTTATCAAAATGTTTTCTGGTCATCTTTTGTACCTCAGTTTTTTATTTTTATTTTTTTTATACACATGTCATGAGCACACTTGTAGGGCATTTATGAAGGCAAGCTTTTGCTGTGGAACAGTTTAAATACCTGCTTATACCTGCTTCTTGAACTATTTTGTGACGTTATTACAAAAAGTAAGTTTTGTATTCAGATATTTTTAACAAGTATTGCTAAGGGATCAATATTGCACTTGTCAGTGTACAAAATAGTCTTCTAAAACGAATAAAGGGCCGCTTTGACCAAACATTGAATCTGTGGGCAAACTCCTTGTGTTTGAATATCATGACAGAAATTCTCCATTAAACATATTTAAAAGACATAATATATTGCATATGAATATTTATCTTGATTATAGCAAAATTCATAATTAGATTTTTTTTTAATATGAAGAAGTTATGCTTTTCTTTTTTAAATAGATTTTCAATTCATTACTTTTTTGTTTTTGGCATCATACTTTGCTTCATTCTATTAGGTTTTTAAAAAATCACACATTTAACATCTAGGTTACTTTGTATGTGGTTACTGCAGCGGTATACAGTTAGTTAGTCCTCAATGCCATCATTCAATGGAAAGGGACCACTCTTGGTTACGAAGTGTTAGGGGATGGTTAACAAACTGTGGATCAGAGACCACCTGTAGTCTGTAACTGTACATTTGAACAAGGTAGGTGTCTAACACTGTAAACAGTACCGATTATACAGCAACACTTCTCTGTCTGATTCATGTTCTACTGAAACCACCACTGGTATCAGTGCTGTGGTAATGAAATACCTACTGTATATAATGTCTTTTCACAGCTGTTGGAGGTTGGTGAGGCTGAAAAAAGCAACATATGGCTACAGTCAGTAATTATATATGTTAAAAGTGCTCATAAAAATGTTGCATGTATACAAATGAAACATGAAATTAAGTGTACATTGTCATGTTAAATGAATGAAGTTTATGCGTGCAATATTTTCAGATGCAACAGGTCACATTTCTTTATATTACTTACTGTTTCTATCACAAATATACTAAATACACTTCCCATCTACTGTAATAGTAAAAGATAATCATTCAATCATGCGGAAGCAATCCAGTGCATAAAATATTGCAGATATAGGCTACGGATTTCAGTGAATGCTTAAGTCAAAAGTGTGATCTCAGTGATTTTAACTGTGGCATGGCTGATAGTGCCTGTTGGGCTGGCTTGGATATTTCAGGAACCCCTGATTTTCACACACAACAGTCTCTAGAAATAAACCAGAACCAAAAAAAATCCTGTATGCAGTAGAACTGCAGTCTAGAACACCTTGGTGATGGGAGATCAGAGAAGCAAGTCTATAATAACTCAAACAAGCACTCTTTAAAACTGTGGATAGCGGGAAAGCACTTCAGCACATGCATTAAACCTTGATGCGGACAGGCTACAACAGCAGATCAAATTAGGTTCCATTCTGTACTTCCAAATCATGGTCGACATCTTTTTTTTCCTAATCTTTAACTGTTTAATTTGTCCATGATAGGATCAGATTCCTGTTCTTGTCAGACAGGAGGGGAAACTTCTGCTGTTGTACCTCCTCACGTGAGGTTTGATGTTTTGTGTGTGATGCAATGCTTTCCTGTTCACCATGTTTGTGTGATTGTATGGATTACTATATCCTTCCTGACAGCTTACAAAAATCAGTATGGTTTCCACCCACAGAATGGTCACTCACTAAATTTTTGGTCGTTTATGCACCATTTTGTGTAAGAAAATGGCAGGAAATGAGCAGTTTCTGAAATACTAGCAGCCCATCTTGTACTAACATGCATATCATGGTTAAAGTCACTGTAATCACACATTCTGATGTTTGATGTGAACATTCACTGAAGCTGTTGATCTGTTTAAGCATGGTTTCCTGCATTGTGCTGCTGCCAAATGATTGGATACCTGAGCAAATGATCAGTGTTCAGGTGTCCCTATTAAAGTGGACAGTACATATACATATAGAAACAGTATTTTGAGTCTATTAAATCGTTTTTTAAATGAAGAATGTTACCAGGGATGACTCTGTTAACTAGTGATTCGAGGAAACGAAGGTCTGATGTATTTTGATGAATAGCACTTAGTAGCTGTGTCCTTTTAAATCCTAGGTGGGATGGGTGTGAGCAGACTTGAAGTTATTCTTTAATTTGAAGCATCGTGTGTTCTCTGGTGGGTTACTTGTTGAAACTGACTACACTCTTCCTGCTCACTGCTTTGTGTGTATTTAATTTCCTTTGCAGTAATCCCTGGCTCTGCACTGAGTAATACCTTCGCACCCGCACAACTTTGCTAATGGAGCTGACCATGGGTTTTTGGTTATTTGCTACACTAAGGCCATAGGAAGACATTGTGGTTGCCAGCTCTTGTTTTTTTTTTTCCATATAACGCTTCCTTGTGTATAAAAGGCCTCTTCTTTTGTTACTGCAGCAGTTGCAAAGAATACTTTGTATGCTACTAATCTAATCACTTGCTTAAGGCTGTGCTTACTTCGCTTGGAGTGTATTATATGCAGTGCTGTGTGACTAGTATGACTAACCCTGTTCAGCCTCTATAAGGAGATCCCAAAAATACACTGAGAATATCTCTGAGGCCAATTAATACATGTATAATTATACATGTATATACAGTATGTATCAGTTCTGTCAGTTGTTCTTTTGATGTTTATGAATATAAACAGTATATGAACTTTTATTGGATTTTAATAAATAATTTTTTTAATGTACAGCCCACACATCCATGACGATTATTCTGATTTTAACTGTTATTCCACAGATGAAGGTGTTAACAAGTGGGACTACACTTAATTCATTTTTGCAAATGCAGTAGTGAATATTGGATATATGCACATAAACTTAAAATATTTAGCGCTTTTGGCTGGCAAGAATTGTGAAATAATTTCTGATGAATTTTTGTCTGCTCATGGTTAGTTATTTCTCTTTCCGGCTGCTTGACTCTTTCTCTAATCTGCATTTCTGTCCCTTTCTTCTAGCTTCTTTTAAACCTCTCGTGGCCGCCTGTCAAAAGAGGGAATTGCAGCTTCCTCAAGAACTAAGCACCTCTTTCCTCTTCCCACCTTTCACTCTGTCAGCTGTTTTTTTTTTTTTCTTCTTTTTTTTTCATATATATTATTCTTTTTTTTTTCTTCTTTTTTTTGGAAACTTTGTCTGTTCAGTTGAACATGGTCATATGTGGGCTTTACATAGTATTTTCTGCAAGAAGTATCCGCTCTTTTCTATTTAGTCACAGCTAACAGTACCACACTAATATTTTTTATAACTTTGTGATGATACTGGAACCATAGTTCTGGTAGTAAAATAAAGCATGAATGGGGGGGGGGAGGGATAATTTATTGTCAAAACATCAGTTTTTATAAATTATAAAAGATATATCACTTTGCATATATAGCTTTCATTTATGCCCCAATCTTTTGCATTTACACATCTGGTTTTCTCTTATGAGGATGTGTTTTGTGCTGACTCTGACTGTGAGATAGAAAGACCCAAAGAAAAACTGCATGTTACATGTTAAATTAATTAGACTCTTAATAATTAAACAATAAAATAAATCTATAAATTGCTTGCAGTGCACAGTTATATAACAGGCTGATTTTAAGTTCCAGCAATGATGAACTGATTTCTTATTTTTAATCCATCCCCTATTTTGTTGAATTTTAAAGGCTGTGGTTTAAAGAAGCCCCTCTGAATACCATATAGGTCACATTCAGAGTCCCCTTTTTCCCACTTCATGCTTTGCCTTATCCAATCAGCCTTTGCATGTTTTATATGCTTCAGTGTAAAAGCTTTCTCTGTTGCCCCCTTTTTTCCCCCATGTAGGTAGATATTACAGGTCTATGGGCACTTATACATTTCTGCAGATTTCACTTAAAAACCATGTCCTGGAAATAGTACACTTTTAGATATTATTTTGGCAGTTAAATTGCGATGGCAGGCATAGTGCATATTTATGTATAATTTATAAGGATATATTTTGTGTATTGAGGTAGAAATGTGTTGATCAATCACACAGTTGGTAGGTGGTCATTCTGGTTGTCAGGCTGCATTGTTATCCTAGCATCTTTCATCGGTTAACCTCTGCGCCTGTACTAACAAAATTGTGAAATATTTAATTGTGGCAAGGTTTCATCTGTGTACATTTTGAATAATAAAAAAAAGAATGTCAGAAATTGTTGTTTAGTCATTCATTATATATCCTCTGGAGCTTACTGTTTGTGACAAAAGAGAGAAATTGATGACAAACAAGGTGGAATGATATATACAATATTTGCAGTATATTATGACACTTTTTTTTAGACTATAGTTAGTTATAAAGTTTATATTTTGTTATTTATTAAAAATCAGTTAAGTAGTCTAATGTTTTCAGGGCCGGTTGCTACAAACCCTTTTATACTACTGCCACAGTACTTGAGATGATTTAATACGTATTTGCTAAAGTGGGCAAGCTGGTGTCTTTAGACTCCTTCCTGGCATGCTAAATAAGTAATATGGGTGGTGCATTAATAGTAAACAAATAAAGTAAAAATTTTATATACACTTAACTTATCAAAATAGCTTTTATGGCATACATAACCCTCTAAAACAGGCACAACTGAAGGCTCAGGGGATCTACTGTTGTGTGAAACAGGCCTGACTAAAATGTTTTGTTCAGGGCCTTATTTCCTGATGGCATCTTCAATTAAAAACATGCTGAGATTATCGAAACAAGACTATTCTAAACATCATAACCAATGACTTTTTGTATTAAATAAATAAAAATAAAAATGGGCTTCAGAATGCACCATTGTGTAAGGTTTACAATGTAGGTATAACTAACATACATAGTGTATATATACTGTAAAAGGTTTGTAAATACCTGATCATCACATATGTGCATTTTGAACATGCCATTCCATATTTAGTTCTTAGTTGCTTTTATAATAACCACTACTCTTCTAGATTTTGGAGTGTGTGCCTGTGGGAATTTTACACTTTGTGCATAGATGCGTTGTCAGGCTGAAACAGGTCTTAGTTGATTAGTGTAGCTACAGCACTTGCAGACATTCTAAATAATTTGGTGGCGTAATGGTTAGCACTGTGGCTTCACACCTCCAGGGTTGAGGGTTTGAGTCCTGTCTTTGGGTCTGTGTGCATGTTCTCACTGTGCTTGGTGGGTTTTCTCTGGATACTTTGGTTTCCTCCGACATTGGTGAACGTGGTAGTTTTGAGTCTCAGAAGGCCTGGGTCTAATTCCCACCCAATGTCGACTGAATGCAGTGCTGAGATCCAAGCCCGGATAAAATGGGAGAGTTGCATCTGTAAGGGCATCTGGCGTAAAACCAGTTGTGGTCCACTGTGGTGACCCCTTGACGGGACAGATGAAAGACTAACAACAACTCAGGTTTCCTCGAACAGTCCAAAGACATGCAGATTAGGTTAATTGGGAGTTCCTGAATTGGCTGTAGTGAGTATGTGAATGCTTTTGTTCAGTGATGTGAGTCCACTTTGATAGTCCCCAGGCCTCCTGCGACCCTGTACAGGTATGTAAAGTATATATAGAGAATGAGTGAGTGTGTGCTTCGAACTTTGTGGGGGATAGTTTGGGGGATACACACTTATTGGAGTGATGGGCATGGGTCTACAAAGTTTCTGTGAAAGAGTGTACATTTGATGTTAAAATTTAAATCCAATGAAACAGAAGTAGTAGGTTAAGAGTTAAAAAATATTGAAAAGAGCACATGTATTTCAGATTTTGGTCACTATGTGGCGCTAAAGCGCAAAAATCATCGTCTGGCTCTCAAGCTGCTGCTGCTGGGCTGTACAGTGTCCTTCGCCTGCACATTGAATCACGTCTTGTATAGTCGCTGTCTGTTTTGTTTGATAAATATGTCTACTACCACCGGTGGCGGAGAGTTCGGCAATCCTCTGCGAAAGTTCAAGCTCGTCTTTTTGGGCGAGCAGAGCGGTGAGTGGCTTCTGACAGGAAATATTCCCCAATGTAATGCGGAGACAGTGTAGATTAGACAGGCCGAGTAAGAGAGAGAGACAGACAGAGAGAGAGAAAGAAGATGCTCCAGCTGACAACCGGGGCTACATTAGCGAGTGTGCTAGCTAGCTCAAGGCCTCATAGGGGTAAAAATGGGTAAATATTTGCCTCTGAACAGTTAAAAACACCCTCCGCCTCTACAAAGAATTATAATCCTTCATAAACACTTAATAAGCCCCTGGTATAATGTGCAAACAATATGTTAACGTTAATTCTATAACGTTAATCATTGCTTGTTGTGTTTAACCCTGCCCACATACTGCTCGACATTTCCTTTAATTTGAAATATTAAATAGTTTATATGACTCGCCATTTGATTTCAGGGTGTGTGGCAGTAAACCTTTGTTATATATTTGCGTTAACAGCGAAGTCTAATTTCAGTTAACTAACAGAGGTGGCTAAACGCCCTGGCTAGCTTGCTAAGTTCCCAGACAACGCAGATAGCTAACGATAGTTAGCATCAGATCAGATCATATTAATGGTATCACGATGTAAAACATGCATGTCATTATTTTATATTCAGGTAATAAATATGTTCTTATGAAAAAACAACAACGTCTAAATACGCGAACTAGATAGGATTCGTTTATATTTAGCTAAGTTTAATGCCAGTGTAGCTAGCTGGCTACAGGTGATTGCTAAACCGTAAGCAGTTAGATTTCTATCAACGCCAGTTGGTGGCTAGCATGATTAGCTCTGTGGTTTAATCAGCGACGTGTCCGGTGGGTGATTCATTTCATATTACACAACATCTCCATTTTGCCTCCATCATTTCGAAGCAACTTATCAGCGGTAAATTAATCGCGTAATATGTTTTTTTATTATTATTAAAATGATCCTTAGCTGAGAACTGACACCACCCATGTTGCCAACTCAGCGACTCGTGTCCACACAATGTTCCCCTGATCAGTGACTTCATGCTTTTGTGTTGCATGATGATGTGTACGCGGAAGAACGCGAAGAACATTTCATACGGTTTAAAATAAATGTGTTTATATATTTTTTGTTTTTGCAGTTGGGAAGACTTCTCTAATTACCAGGTTTATGTATGACAGCTTTGATAACACCTACCAGGTACAACAGAAATACACATCCATTACTGCAGATAGTGAATAAGTGAACACAGCAACATCGTGTGTTTTATATTAAGCATGATTTTATGAAGAGCTTGTGCTTGAATACCAATACATGTAAGAGTAAGCAATCAATATTACGTGTTTACGTTAAATGTTAACTGCAAAAAGGATATTGCATTGGCAAAAACTGTTTGTTTAAGCAGTATATTATTACACATTGTTTGTTTTTTCTTCTATCATCTTTCAAGTCTTCAAATATGAAATAATAATAAAATGCACCTAGTTGTCTGTTTGATGCCTTTCAAATGGTAAAGATTTACCTGCCTAGGTAGCCTGTAGTACTAGTAGCATTCAAGTCAATCTGGGACTTTTGATTCTGCAGAATTAACAAACAGTTATGACTAGCACTGCACGATTTGATAAAAAAAAACAACACTCAGATTGCAGTTATTTTGACACACATTAAACGAATGCAGTGGGCTTCGAGCCACTTCCGCTGGGATCATTATTTACGGACATGCGCCCTCCTTTAAAACGCCTGCACCATTCAGATGCTTGAATGCCTTCATTTATGAAGAATTTCATCAGAAGACCCGGTTTGACTTGAATGCCCCTCATATTTTGATAACAGTACTGTGCTTTTGAATAAAACATTGTTGCAATATTATAATTACAATTATAACAACATCTGTACTGTAAGGAGTTTTACTAAGTTCATCAATTATTGTTTTTTAGGCAACAATTGGTATTGACTTTCTATCAAAAACTATGTACCTAGAAGATCGTACGGTAAGCAGCTTTCATTCTTCATAATGTTTTCATACCTGTCGACATCTCAATTTTTGGTCTGTAATGTTGTGCATGACACAGATGTTGATTTGTTTACCAACCCTGAAACACATGCTGACTTTTTTTAAGCATTAACTATATCCCAGAGGAAATAATAGCATGTAAATGGCATGTCACAGCTTAATTTTTCGTATCCATCAAACTGGGCTATTTATTAATTCTGTAGAACAACACAGCAGAGGCATTCCTGTTTTCATTAATTTCACATGTCCGCATGTACCTTATTTCTGCCATTGTGTTATGCCTTTTTGTTTTAGTCTTTCATTTTTGGTTTGGTTGTGTTTTTGTCCATTCATGGCTATTTGCCCAATGGGGTTCTTGTGACTTGTGTTGCGTGGATGCTGATAGATTCGGCTACAGTTGTGGGACACGGCAGGGCAGGAGCGCTTTCGTAGCCTCATCCCCAGCTACATTCGTGACTCAGCAGCCGCTGTGGTGGTCTATGATATAGCAAGTAGGTAGCTGGGGCTCCTGCTTCACCTCATCATGCCTGTGGTACATGGTGGAGTAGATTTGGCAGCTGGCTGGGGTCAATGGCACTCGCATAGCTTTTGAGTATGTTGGACCACTCAGAATGTCTCTCTGTGCGACTCTGGATAAAAGTTTAGATATTTCATCCAAACTGATCAGACAAACTAATTGATTTCAGTGTCCAATAGAGTAACAACGAGGAAAAAGCCTTTATTCAGGAGAGGAAAGCCAAAAGTTAATTTCACAGCAAAAACCATACACCCAGATGGTGTTCATGTATGACAGAGCAGTGTGTCCAGCATTACTTTAGCACAGAGAGTGCTGTTTGTAAAAACGCCTTGCCAGGAACAGGAATGAATAAATTCATCACTGAAATCTTAACTGCTTGTTTGCATGGAATGATTCCTTCTAACATCTTGAAATCTTTGATACACTGAACTGTGCGTCTGTCCCAGTTATAAAGATTTGTTTCCTCAGGTTTCTGATTTGTTGTTCTCTTTTAACCAAGCTTTCTTCCAATCTGTTCTGTTTGTTGAATACTCATCATTTCGCTGCCGCTATTTTCTCTTGCATGCTGTTGACTGGGTCCTCAGGTTCGGCTGCAGCTGTGGGACACTGCAGGCCAGGAGCGCTTTCGTAGCCTCATCCCCAGCTACATCCGTGACTCCACTATCGCTGTAGTGGTGTATGACATCACCAGTGAGTCAGAGCCACTCATTTGCTCAGCAGAGCTCTGTATCCCCTACGCTAGCATAGTCTAGCAGATAGTGTCTGATCTATAGTCGTATTAATATCAAAGCATGACATATAATATACTACATAAACTAGAATTGGTCTTTACACTACATAAAACATATTAAACATTTTCAGCTTGTCAAGATTTCATGCTCCACCTAAACTGCTTTTTTCACTGTTCACCCAACTTTTCTACTAATAATCTACATTCTCTGTTTCCTCTGAGAGCGTGCTTTACTCGTTATGCAGTGATTAATCAAAGCTGAAATAAATGACACGTTCACCACAAATGAACTGAAAATAATATTTCTTTTCTGTAGATCTTAACTCTTTCCAGCAAACTTCAAAATGGATAGATGATGTCAGAACAGAGAGAGGAAGTGATGTCATTATAATGCTGGTTGGCAATAAAACAGACTTGGCTGATAAAAGGTATGGCAATGATAAAAAATATTTAACTATTCAGACAGCTGTACCATTTATTAAAGACTTTTTCACTTGCGAGAAAATCCTCTCAGCCTCCAGCTACAAAGGCTTCATGTGTTACATTTATTAAGTGTCTCATTTCATTTTAATTGCTTCTTTTGCTGTTATGATTTTGACGCGGCTCATTTTCATCACCAATTATGAGTCATGTTAATCTTTTTTTAATCATAATTAATTTTTCTTTCATATGACCTTTTGATTTGATTTATTTTCATTCCCTTTTATCACTTCTGTCTTTCCATTCTCCATTATGATTTGAACCATTACCTCATCCTCTCCCTTTACACTGGACAATGGCAGGCAAGTTTCAGTAGAAGCTGCAGAGAAAAAAGCACGGGAGCTCAATGTGATGTACATAGAGACCAGCGCCAAGGCTGGTTATAACGTCAAGCAGGTGGGTCTTACAAGTGCAAGTGTGTAGACAGGAGCTGATCGTGTTTGTCACCGTCCCATAAGATCTTAATTTCTGTTGTGGATTTGAACACATGTCATGATGTCTTTTTTTGTATGAACGTTCTAATGATCATTGTTTTACTTTTTTATATTGTTTCTTTCCTGTTTCGCACCGCCGTTTCTCAGCTTTTAAAAGCTTATTATAGGAAAACTAATCTTTCCTTTTTTCTCTCTTACTAATCTAAAGTTTAGTGTTTCTCTTTTTCTCTCTCCTCCTTCCTGTTGTTTTTGGCATTTTCCTCTTTTCTTTTTATGGTCCACCCTCCCTGCTCCGACCTGAGCAGACAGATCACCACGGAGGAGGGCGAGCAGAGGGCTAAGGAACTGAATGTCATGTTTATTGAAACCAGTGCAAAAACTGGCTACAATGTCAAACAGGTATAGACTCAATGAAATGAGACAAGCCCAGCCCATCAGCCAACCTTTTCTACTACTACTTTTCACTTGCTTTTGTTTTGCTGTCCCTTTCAGCCTCACCCAGTGCTTTTTGACACTTTCTCCACAGTTCATATGCAAAAGGACTGTGCTAAGGCCTACAGCTGGGTTTGCTTTGCTCTTGCTTGTAGGTTTTGGTTTGTTTGCTTGTCAAGAGGGTCCTCTGCATGTTAGTACGGCATGCTTGAATTGCTCAGTGAAACACAATGAAAGTCTTAAGTATTTTCTTAGATAGCAGGGTTTTTAGGTTATGCAGACGTTTTTAAACATTCTTTTTAATTTTACTATTCAAATACCTCTAAGCGTTAAGGAAAGGTAAACACGTTATGAGTAAGGAGAAGGGAAACCATCTTTAACATAGTGAAATCAAGTATCTTCCTGTGGACTCGCATGTTTTGATAAAGAAGTAATGAATGAAAATATGTTTTTAATAAGGACTTATTAAAATAAGTCTGAATATTCAGAATGTAGAGCACTCTGGCATTTTTAAAATTCAAACTGGCGCCTAAGTTAATTAATTAATTAGTCTGTGGCAGTACTGTACATATTAATAATAAACTGTTTCTAAATATAGACTTTTACTTGTTATACTTAGTGTCATAGTTAATTATATATAGATAAGAATTTTTATAAAGTTGTAGGTAATATTTTTTGAAAATGATGTCTTGCACATCACGATGGTGCGTCTCTGCACTGAAACATTACTCGAGGAAGTGTTAGTGTTAAAGCGGATTTTGTGCATAACAGACACCTGCTATCATGTATCTAGGCACATCCCTAGTTCCCATATTACACATATTCTAAACAAGACAATTCATATTGGTATGTACTGTATGTAACTTAGCCTGTCTATGCTTGTGTTTAATATTGTATAATAAAATGGTGAATTTTCCTCTTCGTACAGCTGTTTAGACGCGTTGCTGCAGCCTTGCCTGGGATGGATAGCGCACCAGAGAAAAGCAAGGAGGACAGTATCCTTTAAAATGCCTCTAATTGCGCATATGTGCAATTATGCATTTGATACCCTGTGTGTTATCTGTGCTCACAATGTACTGAAACAGCTGTCCTATCATTTTTGACAATCACTTTGGCAAACAGAAACATCAAACCATGGTTTCAGCATTTCTGATGTAAAAATATTAACAAACCAAAAATTATGTTGCTCTCCAAATTATGGAGACTACTGATGGCTACGTTTGGTCCAAGTGAAGCCTGTGGGTTTTTTGTATTTATTTTTAGTAAAGCTGTAGACTTTGTCAGAATGATATATCCATCCTTAACTGCATTCTCTCAGTGATTGACATCAAACTGGAGAAATCTCCAGAACTGCCGGTGACCGAGAGCAGCTGCTCATGCTAGTAACCGCTCCAGACTCACGCCAGCTCAGCCTCCTCCCCACCAACAGCTTGTCTCTCAGTGGCCATGTGCCATTAGTCAGAGCCTTTTATTTCCCCTTGACTCAGTGACTTTTCGGAGTAACCGTGTGGATGTGCTATTATTCTGTATTAAAACAGATTATCAAAAAAATAAAAAATATATATATATATGTTAAAGGAAAAACAGTCAAGAAATTTAAGCATAGGTTATACCCTCATTGGATTCATATCTATCCTGACTGCATGGCATTGTGTATGATTGCAGACTGACACGGCTCAATTGCTCTTGCACTTTTTTTTGAGCATCAGTGCCGTCACGCTCATTATTGTCAATTTGTTTCAGGTTCCCTAACTCACTTATATTGGACCAAGATCCTCATCTCAGAATGCCTTGCTATTTCAGTGAACAGAAAAGCGAAGGCAAATTAAATAAATTGTCTATTGATGAACTGTAAGCGTGTGATTATAATCTAATTATATATTTTTTAAGTGGTAGATTTTGAGGGTTTTTTGTTTTTTTGTTTTTCATGACAGCAGTTCTGACAAGGATATTGAGGGACCTCTTCTAGCTCTAGATGATCGTGAGGGCAAAATGTTTCATAATATGTAAAAAGAAACATAAACTTATGATTGAATGTTAATGAATTTGGCATTAGGGATCAGTACTAATTGAGTCTTTTGTTTCAGGGTATAGGTGTTGGCCAAAGAAGACTTGCTATAAATAGGATCATTTTAGACATACCTCTGCATTCTAGTCAGACTCTCTCTCCCTTTTTACAGACCTCATTTATAAATTGCATGGAATTTAAATGCACTTAAATGGGGCTGAAAAACTCTGGATATAAATTTGAATAAGTTCTTTAAACAAACACCATGTATTATAAGTACCCATAAATTGTAATTATGAAACCTAGTGAACTGTAATTTATGAATACCTAGATAATACCTTAATGATTTCTTGAAAGCAAGGAAATGAATCGCACATTAGTGGGTGTACTGAATTTCAGCAGCTGCATCTGGTGTCTGTGCTCTTTTCACCCTTGTGTTCAGTAAACTGTTGCAGGATCAGCATGCTATCTAAGGGTGGTTTCAACAGAAAAAAGCACCAAATCACCATTGTGGTTGAGAGAAGCCTGCTGATTTGCATCGGTCTGCAGAGGTTTCTGTTGAGTATATGGATTTTCCCCCCTTATGCACAGCTATTGCTTAGTGTAGAGAAATGTCTTGAAGAGTTTAACCATGTGTTGCTAATGCTCGTTTTAAGACTGTTGGTTTTATATGTTAATTTATTTATCTCACTAAGAACAGAAACGTGTTGTGTGCTTGGCCTTAATGGCAGTTATTAAACACTTTGGGAAACAGTCGAATTATGGCTTGCATTTCAGCTTTGGCTACTGTATCACACAGACCTGGTTGTGTAAATTTCTCCTCACTATGCTCATCTTCTCTCGGTTGTATGCTCTGTGTGTAGTTTTGAAGGATCTAGCCTGACTGGCCTGATCTGTAGTTCTGTACATGCACTTAAATGTACATTCTTTGACAGCACCACTACGCAGTAAGCTTGATTTTAAAATACTAGCAATTTGACATTGTTTCGGTATGTAAGTATTTAATTACAAGAAACATCTCTCCTGAACAGCTGTACACTTATTGTCACTGATTGAATACTCCGCTGTGTGCTATTCTGAAGTGTTTGTCTATTTGAAATATGCTGTCTTACTAGTGTTTAGCTAAATTTATGTGGAAACAAATGCATTATCTGCTGTATAAAAAAAGTTAAAGAAACACTGAAGTGTATCACATGAAATAAAGATACTTCACCAGACGTTAATCATGATCAAGGATTGCATTTATTTCATTTTCTAAAGAAAAAAAAAATGTGTTTGCGGGGGGGGGGGGGGGGGTGTTAATGAAACGGAATGTTACTGTACATGAGGTCAGAAGTCTAGGAAGTACGTTATCTTTAAAATGTGTTCTCACAGCTGAAACGAGGAAAGCTGTGTAAAAGTAGGTTATAAAGTGTAGCGTAGTGGTGTTGGGAAATTCTTTAACAGGGGGCCATCACTCAGTCTCATCAGTCCACCTGAACGCCGTTTCTCTCCGTCGGTTTCGGTTGATGAACAGCGCACAGCGCTTCAAAGATCATCACCGTGAATTTACTTCCGGAACGCAAACACTCGAGCTAATTGGTGCGTAAGCCAGTATCACTGACTACACCCACTGACTACACCAAAACTCAGTAGACACGCCTTACATAAGGAGGAAGTCAGAAGTGGCCGTAGTCGACCCATAAAAGTGGCACATTACACTGTAGACTGGGTAAAGTTCTTTTTTGTAAGTCGTGAGAAGCCTCAGTGTGTTATATTCAGTGGTAGCTGCGTGTCACACGCTACACCTGTGCGAAGCCCGGAAGTCGTGATAACCAGCGGAACAGTGAAAGCGCGTGAGGAACTGGAGCATCTCGGACAAGCAGGATTCACACACTGACTCTGCTGCCTCGTGTCCAGCACCGCGTGAAAGTGTGCTTAAAAAAAGAGCACTCGCAGATAATTTGCTGCTTGTTTTGGAGATTTCAGGTCCGCTTTAAGCCATGTCTTTTGGCTCAGAAATTATCCCCGGTGAGGCGTCTTTCTCTGACTTTAGGAGACAGTGTCTCGCGACGGAGAACTGGCTGAACAAGTACAATAAGAACGGCATGGAGGTGTGGGTCGAAGTGCCTCCTCTAAACAACTCGCCTCAAGGGAACAAAAACTACTACTCCAAAGTGCACAAAGTCAAGGTAAGGTCCCTATGTCTAGAAAGGATGAATTAATTTGTATGTATTATTATTATTTGTCAAAGATCAGGACACTTAAATGTCTCCCCACAGTTCTTAGAGTTTGCTGTGTTTTATTCATTCACAAAGATTTCTTTCTTTCTTTCTTTCTTTCTTTTTTTTTAAACAAACACCAGTGAAGGTTTGGAGAGTTTTTAAAAAATAAGTTTTGATGATACTTGTCATTATGTCCACTTGCCAAACTGGACAAGGGGCCTGGTTTTGTATTTGTACACTAGGAACACCTGGAAAAGGTTGCCTTGGGTATGATTTGTATAATATGAAATGTATTGAATGAATTTGTAGAATGTTAAAAAAAAAAAAATTGTCCTGGTGTGTCTACTTCTGTGAATTTACACATTATTCTGCACATTGGCTGACTCATGTCTGGACTTCTGTATTTCACTTCAATTCCATATTATTTTATTAATTGTACATAATGTATTTTTTGCAGCTGAAAGTTTTTCTATAATTTTCGATATTTCTAATTTGTAAAAAAAAAAAAAAAAAACTTATTTCATACTTTATATTCTTATTGAAAACCCTTATTTTAAAATTTTAGGTCATCGGCAGTCGTATAAGCATTTCACTTCCTATCATACTGTGTATAACTTTATATGTGACAAATAAAATTTTAATTTGATTACTTGTGCCAGCTCCCAAAAAATACATCTCCAGGTAGATGGGTCTATAGGTGTGTATATTGTGCATAATGTGTATGTGAATTTTTAATTGATTGTTTTTTCCTCCACACAGTGTAAAATAACTATAAACGATGTGTCCGCTGCTACCATGTACGATGTTCTTCATGACAACAAATATAGAAAAACATGGGACCCTGCAATGCTTGAGAGCTTTGAAATCGCCCGCCTCGGTCCCAATGCTGATGTGGGCTACTATTCATGTGAGTCTTATAATATATAATATCTAACAATCACTTTATGCTTTGGTATGTTTCTTTCATGTCTCTATGGTCACTTTATCATGCTTGTGATCATGCCATACATGCTGGTGCAGGGGTTTGCAAACTTTCTCAGCCAGTGACCCATTTCACCGCCCCAAAATTCTTATGCTACTAAACATGCCTCATGAGAGGACTGGCATTGTGTATTGACCTCAACTTATAACAGCTTTGTTAATTTTTTTAATTATTTTTTTATTTTTTATTTTACCTGACCCCAGAAAGTGTTCTGCTGGAAGCTACAGAGTCATAGTGCTCAAGTTCTGTTGAAAAATAAGGACAGCACAGTATAGCATAAATGTTTGTAGTGTTTCTACAGTAAGTAGTGCCTTAAAAAAAAAAAATGCAGCCAGTGTCCTGTGTAAAGAGGATGTTAATTAATGGTGGTGTAATTGTTATTGTTACTACTATTTCTTGAATTTCTGTAACCTCTGTTAAATATTAGAAGTTGAAAAATATGGCCCATATTCTTAAAAGGTTTTGAGCATTTTATATTTGATCCACAGGGGTCTGTCCTAAACCACTGAAAAACAGAGACGTAATTACCGTCCGCTCTTGGCATGCCTCTGAAGATGAATTCATTATCGTCAACTACTCTGTCAAGCATCCGGTATGTTGGTCAAATTTATATAAATCCTTGTCCTCTCTGTGCATATTACAGACTTTAATGTTGCCGTTATATTGTAGTTTAACTTGTTTCATTAAAATTTGCATACTGAATTTAATGTTGGTGTTTTTCTAGATGAGTGGTTCATGTTGATTCTTGTTTATTACAGAAATACCCTCCACGTAAGGACTTGGTGAGAGCCGTGTCTCTTCTGACGGGTTATCTGGTGAAACCAACAGGGCCGAACAGCTGCACCTTCATTTATCTCTCGCAAGCAGATCCTAAAGGTATGAGGAAATCTATAGTTCTGTCCAAACACCTCACATCCTGCATGCAAGTATAAAGAGGATTGAGCATTGTATAGTGGTGTAAAGTTTAAAACGAGTGATTGTATATTATGATAAGCAAACTGGTTATAGTGTCTTATGTCATCATGAAATTTTACTTGCATCAAAATAAGGTAGCGCTTTGATCAAAGAATAAACTAAAAAGGTTTAAATGTATGAGAAAATACATTTAATATACAATGTTTGTATAAATGTATTTTAGCACTTCCGTAAACCAGATAGTTTAATACTTGCCCTTCTGCTGCTGTATCATGTTACGTTTAGTTTAAACTATCTATAAAACAGTGATCACACTTTGAGTTTTTGTACTGGCCACTAGTATTGACCATGTCTCTTATTGATGATCTCTTCCAATAGGTTCTCTTCCTAAGTGGGCAGTGAACAAGGGAACTCAGGTCCTAGCACCCAGAGTAAGTACATTTTATGAGTTTTAATTTCTCCTTTTTAGCCTGGTTTGACCGTTCTGAAAATTCTGGTGTGAACTGGGTAGAAGGAGAACCAGTGTGTGGTTAGATCAGGCTCATCAGTAGTGTGATTCTTAATTCTGAACATAATTATCCAAAAGCTGTTTTTCAATTACCATATTTTCAGTTCCCCTTCAAAAAAACAATCTGCCATTTTCTTATTTCCCTGCTGAGCCAGGCGCTGAACTCATTAGCTCAATATTAATAAATAATGGAATGTCAGTGTGACTAGTGATAGATCTGACTGTAACCATGCTACAATCTGTAACACAAACATTTTATAATATTCTAGAATGGGAGTAACTTTCCTGGGCAATTCACAACAAGTGTAGAATCACCTAGAAACCTTCCATTCTTTTGATGATTGGCCGTATCTATAGAGACTCATCTCACGTTTTTGTCCAGTAGGTTTCTAAAACTTCTGTAGCATGAAGCTGAACCTGACTGTCTGGTTTCTAAGATGACTGCATTCTTACTGCAATCTAAAAATATTTAGATGAAAGTGTTTTTGACCAAACTGAGATCATGAAAATGTTAGTTCTCACACTCAAGTTCAGTCTTGTTTCATGATTTTATTATAACTTATGAAATGATGCCTACTGTGGGAGTCATAATGTCTGTTTGTTTGTGACTGTACCATGAATATCCTCTAAATCAAAACATAAGATCAGTTAAACTGTTAGTCAACCCCAGCACCCCCCCATAAAAATTCAGCTGTAATCCATATGCGTCAAGGCAAGGCCTGAAAAGCAAGATTCCAATGTCATAGGTCTTACTCAACCTTTTAAGCAAACAGAATTAACTAGTGTTCATTGTTATATGTGCTACAGTCTCAGTCCCTCCCTTGCTCTGTCATTGTGCAGGTAATGAAAAGTGTGTATAAGGCGGGTCAAAACTACGCCGCCTGGAAGGCCCAGAACTCACCAGAACATAAGCCATGGCTCTACCCTATCCAGAGTGAACTTCCCATGATGGACCCGGCTGAGCTGAGCATCCAACGGGCAGACTCATTGGAGAATGTGGACGAGACCTCTACTCGAGATGCTGCGGAGAATGAGGATAGCAGCTGAAAGATGGCTAATGAGATGAAGAAATGGACATTTACCTTTTAAGCTTCCAGTTTCTGTCACGTAGTTGGTACTGTTCAGGCGTATTGGTTCCCTTTTTTTTTTTTTTTTTTTTGTGAAGACCAGAAAAGGTTATAGGCCTTGTGGTATAAATCTGTGGTACAGCATTAAGCTGTACCATAGTTTTACATAATGCAAAATCATTTAAAGACTAGACTGGCCATGGATTATAACTATGTACTCAATTGAAAAGTGGGAAAGTTTGTTCTTTCAAAGGGAGAAAATGTTCTTTGTTCTTTCAAGCGAAAATGTTTTGGCAATAGATTAAATGCTTTAATTTAAATGTAACATTTTTTTAAATGAATGGAAGTGAATAAGGTGTGATTTTTTATTTTTATTTTTTATTATTTTTCCTGAAAAGGTAAATTATTTTATTAAATTATAAAGTGTTGATATTTTTATTTATCTCTCTGTTTTAATGAAACTTGAACACTGCAGAACAGTAAGAAGGTTATGTGGACTAATGAAGGGAGTTCAAGAGACCTCTATAGTTGTTTGTACACCTTGTCTGAGTGTCTTTGAACAGTGAACTTGATTTTCCATGACTATCAAGGGAAGTTTAGCGATTAGTGTTGCTTTGATTGCATATTTGTCAGAACATGACATGTTTATCATGGCAGATTTATTTATTACTTTTTTTTTTTTTGACTAGTGCTTCCTGAACCTAGCTATTGTAAGATGCACATTTTTTATGCTCTGACTTGCATTACTCAGCAAATGTCTGCAAATAAGCTGATGAGTTTTTTTTTTTTGCATGTGTTTACATAAACACATGAATGGCATGAGGTGAGGGTAAGACTGATAACACTGGTTTACACAAATGCAAGAGCTTGATGACAATGTATTATCTTGCGTACAGAAATACTGTGATGTCCCTTTATATTGTTTTGTTACATGAGTGGATGTTCCCTACTAAACATTTAATCTGTACACAAAAAGGAGAATAGGGCGGATGTGTAGAATATATTCCTAGAAGACTTCATAGAATATTTTTCCTTTGTTGCTCATTGTTTTATCTAATTGTTTTAAGTGTACTGCATCTAACATGTTCTCTATGAATGTAAAGATTACAAGGATATTTTAAAATAAACCAATCAGTTAAGATTTAATAAGACTTTATTTATTTCACAATACATAATACAAACATACATAATCCGTGAAACACTAAGGCATCTTTGTCTGGTAATAAACACACTGCCTATAAAACTCTCTCTGATAACAGATTCTCTGCAGGAGGGCATAAATGATTTAGTGAAAGGTACTACCTGTAGATATGAGTTTGGCAGTTAATGCCACATACAAAAAGGGCAATAAATAGAACAGAACTGTTTTAATATCAATGAGTTAATATCAAATGCAATGTGCACCAAAGTACTGTCTCAAATCCAAGCATTGTAGATTTTAAAAAGCCTGAATGAATTATTCATCACAGTAGATACCAATGCTATATATGTGCTGTGTTATTAGTTGTCATTGATTAAAGTTCATATTTCAGTAGTACAATGTCAGTCAGTAGAATGTTAAGTTGCAACTTAATATTGAGAGGAAATCATTGCATCATAAAAAGAAACACATGCTGTAATACCACAGAAATACAAAGTAAAATGTCATCACCATTGATTTAAAATGATTTCCCTAAATTTCTTTTGATTCTGTAAAGAACCACTTGTATACAGCCAGATATTGTTTATAGTAGTAAAAGCATGTATAAAACTACTGTCAAACTCCAGTCCCAGGGGACCAGAGAGATGAGTGTAGCAAGTATTTGAAAAATACATAGCCTTGTCACTAGTGGGAAGCAAATGAATTTTAGTAGCAATGCAACAATATGAAGTCTATTTATTATCTGATCTGTAAATGCATTACTTAAATTCATTATAGCCAAAATGTCTATATTTTTCATTAACAAGCCTGATATTAATCACCATTTTATCTGTTTTGCATTTTGGATGTGTACAAACTTTGGTATTAAACTATGACTAGGTGAAAAGCACTAACAGCCTGGTTATTCATCAATAATATGCACAATGTATTTCAGTCTGGCTTCACCTACAGAACTGGCTTAAACATATCTTGGTACTGGTGGTGCAGTAATTGACACAACTGACCAAAATACACTGACCAATCTAAAAAGGTTTTTGAACAGTCCAAGATTTCATTCACCGCCTTTACCTTTGATGACACTGCACAGTGTGCTCAAACGATTCAACTGCAAATGATTCCTCATGATCCCATAACCACACTTTCAAAACTTGAATCCTAGAATTTGCCTGTGTCATCAGGGATGAAAAAGAACTCAGTTGATGTGATAACCTGATCATTCAGGTCATCAGCTGACTTCATTTTATTGGCATATAATGTTGCTGAGCTTAGACCAGAATCACCAGATCACAAGCAATCCTAGATACCAGAATGCATGATGGGTGCATCGCTTCATGTGTTCCCTTCTTAACCTGATGTACACATCACTCTACAATAGGGTCAAATGTACATCTTCGCTGTTAGTTGTTCAGTTCTTGTCATATTGTGCATGTGGACATGCTCTTACTTTCATTATTAAACATAGCTGTGATTTCTAGTGTCAGTTTCTGTTTAAGTGATCACGAGTCTTTTTTAATGTCCACACTTCCACAAAGTTGAAGCTTCAGCAGTCATTACAGGTTTTAATAATTGCAGTAATTTTAACTCTTCGTAATTGACTTCAGTTCATAATGCAGGCCCATAATTTGTCCCTTCTGAAATGGTGACTTTTTTTTTTTTATCTGCAGTATATTTTGCAGATTACAATTATATTACAATTAGTTTAACCTAGATTAGGTTTCGCCAGTTTGCTTGTATCAACTGAGATTTTTCAGACTTTAAGAAAAAATTATACGGATTAAACCAACTGCATGATGTGTATCTTTGGTTGTGGGAGACATTTGTCTGTAGAGATTAGGTCGAACAGCAACAAAATTATCAGTGGATACCCCACACAATGTTTTAAACTAGCTACAGGTCAGGCTAAAATTTAACAAGCACCTAAGCTAAAGACTCACAATTCCACACATTTCCGGTTACCACGTCATATTTTAAATGTGGTATTAACTTTTCCACATAAAAGGTACTTCAGATTAGATTGAGATTAGTTTGAGAATAGATTTCATCTTTATTTCATAATATCAGAATACCAGGAGGTCAAATGTTACATATACCAAATTGACTGTCTCTAAGCAGTCTGGAAGCTTCCAGAAAGTGATGTAATGACTTTTACAAGATTCTGTTTGGCCAGTGGCATAATAAGGAGTTAATTGTGTGGGAGCCTGTGACTAAATTTAAGGATCTACTTTAAGTAGTTCTTCTGCACCAGTCTGATTGAATGGACCAGTTTGTAAACTTGGTCAATTTTCTCCTTGGTTTGGTTTAGTTTCTCCACAGAGAAATACCAAATGAACCAAAATGCATTTTCACAAAAGAACACTACCTCTGCTCGTTGGTAAAATGAGTGTGAGGCAGAAACAAAAACATCAGCACAGCAAGAAGATCAATGTTCTGTACTAGTGAATATTTCTATCAAAGAAATTTGCTCTGGAAATTTGCATATAACTGTGGTAATTATCTGTGCAAATTAAACTGTGCTAACAATGTTTAATGCACTTTGAGAAACCTTCTTGAAAATACTCTATAATACTGCATCACAGTTTGCAAAGAAAAAGATGTCTAGTCTACAGTCGACTGAGCAGAATAAGGGAGTAAATATTGAGCACGTACAATGACATGCTGAACTTCAACTTGTTAACCCAAAGACATGTTGTTAAGCATGCAAACATGCAAAGCGCACCTGGCTACAGGAGCTCAAACTCACAAAGAACTGCTTTGCTGTTGGTCTGGATTGAGGTCAAATCCTCATTTGGGAGTTCATTTGGGACCAGACCGAGACCACATCCACCTAAATGAAATTATTGTATTCAGACCTACCCAAATGCACAGCACCAAGGGGTAAAACTAACCAGAGATCCTTTCAACTGGCATTAATAACGCTTTGGTCCAAAAGTTTCAACTGAACCCTAAAGCAATAACAAAGGAAGTGACAGAGGGGTCTGAGGCAGCAAGCATCCAAGTATGTACAGCCACTCTTAAGAGAGTCCTACATCATCATGGACTGAGATTCTGTTCATTAAACAGGGAGACATCACTCTACGACTGGTATTAAAAAAAAAAAAAAGAATAAACTTCAATGTTTTGAGGAGTGTTCTCTGGTCAGATGAACAAAAAAAATGGTCTTTGAGACCATAATGATCAGTGTGATGTTTAGAGGAAAAAGTTAGACTTTTGATTCAAAGAAACTATCTCAACTATGAAGCATGTGAGGATGTTTTTCAGGAAAAGGAACTGGCACATTAAAAAAAATAAAAATAGGAATGAGGGTTAGCGAGAAATAAATGAAGCAAAACCTCAATACAATAGCCAGAAAGTTCAATCTTTGTCCATACTGGGACCCTCAGCAGGACAAGGATACTAAACATACCTTAAAATTTGTAATAAAAGCGCTTAAAGATAAAGTATTAAAGGGACAATCACAGTGCCCTGACCTGAAAAATATCACAAAAATTGTGAACTGAAAGTGTCTATGCAAGAAGGGCCATAGACCTGACTCGGTTACACCAGTTCTGTCATGAGAAATAAGCAAACAATTGTGGTAAAGCATTGTGAGACTCCCGTGCAAGCCCCCCAAGCATTTGATCCAATATTGACTGATTGACTTAACACAGGAAATATATCACACTGAGCTTGGATGTCTTTAGTCTAGGTGTAAATAAACCTTTGGCTTCCGCTCTATAATCATCTAGGGTAATTTATAGACAATCACCTTAATGTTTGCTGAATACTTAGTAAAGCTTTGTGAACTATTCAGTAGATGTATTTTACTTGTGAATTTTCAGCTGTACCTGCCCTTTGAAACATTTTGCTCCATTGTTTCTATAATTGTTTTTATAATTACATGCAGTGAAGAAACAAACTCTCTCTGATTCTTATTCTGAAACCAGAATAACGTGGAAACGCACCCTAAGGACACTACTGTGTCTCTACAATATCTCTCTATAATGCTCAAAAAGCAGAAAGCATGTAGTACTTTTAGTAGTACAGTAGTATTAGTATAGCATAGTTGTATTAGTGTTAGCATTCATTTATTCTTTTTATTTTACAAACTAACAATTGGACATGAGTTAAGTAACGCTACTAACTCGGCACTGAGGAATGTAGGCTAACTTGTAGGTGCCACTGAAAGGAACTGACTGGGTCATGGAATTTCCTATTATAAGATACTCAACTGCACACTAAGGCATTGACATTTTCCTCAACACATTTGTTGAATGTCTGGTTGAGATGACATGACAGTTTTTACTCACACATCTACATAATATTATTCGACAGACTTACTGCTGTGTTACAAATTGCTTTTTATATTTGATACATTTATATAGTTTGATACAAGAATGAGGCCAAATGTACTACAAGTCTTGCTTGACAAGATGTTTTGTGTGGGTGTTTGATGACATGGGAGAGTACTCCATGGTTGAATGCATGGGTGTTTGCATCCTCACGTGTCAGTATTACTCACGGCAACAGCATTAGACAGTTGTGTTCCTCCTCTAACATAAACTCAGCCTTTGTAATCAACTGATTAATGGCTAAAGAGAATGCTGTGGTCCTCCCAGACTGGAGTCTAACAAACCTGGGCTAGGTTAAGAAATACAGTCCCCTTCGAAAGTACTGGAATGCAAGCATGCATTGATAAGGATATTACAAATAAGAAATATGCAACCAAAGAGTGTTATTTACATTCAATACTTCTGCTCACTCGAAAAAATGGGTCATTTGCCATAAAAAAAATGCCATGTTTTACTATAAGTTACTTAACAGAGCAAAATGTTATACCCGAAAAAGGTTTGGTGTGCAGTCTGCTTTCCCTTATCATCATGCTGAAACAGGTTTGGAGTAGGTCCATTAGAGCCAGAGAAGAGAACTTGTTTAATAATATTACAACATACAAAAGATGACCAATACAAGTGTGTGCTTCAGATGGTTTGGGGAAGGCCAAAATAAAAGTGTGATAATCGGGTGTTCACAAATATTTATCCATATTGTGTAGTTAAAATCGTTGTTTCAGACAGTGCAATAATCGCATCCAGTGCATCCTCATGGTGTAGCTGTTTCCTCTATCAAATATTGTTTCTTACTTGCTTGGGTAAGTAACAAACAATACATTTCCATTACGAGTAGATGTGAGTACCTGGGTAGTGTCTCAAAGCTGGGGGGATTCCCATGAATGCCCCAGGTATATACTCTAATATATTTCATACCTCTGAAAGCACATGAATGTTGAATGCAGCATTAGTCAAAGAAATCAGCTGGGATGCTGATGGTGTGTTTCATGTTCACCAGCTCCCTGCTCAATTTTCTGTACGTCTCTGCCACCTAGTGTACTGTCCTCTCCTTCTGCCTCTGGTAATCTAATAGGTAGAAACAAGTGAATAGATAACAAGTAAAATTCTAACAGATATTTTGATTATATCTTTTACATTAGATTTATAAGAAGAAACCACCATACTGATGATGGAATGAAACGAAGAGAACTTACTGTAAGGGAAATAGCGCACCCTCATCACAATCTCCCTGGCTGTCTTTAAAATCTCCACGGCCTATAGCACATAAACATAAGGGACAATCAATTATTGCGTGGGAAAATTACCTAAACTAGTGAAAAAAGCCCCACACCAAATACAGCCCTTTCCGTCACCGTTACCTTTTACTTCCATTACTATTACTGTTACATGAAGGCTAGAGCAAGCATGGAGGCTTTTAATATAGTGCAAAGAACATCTTCTTGTCCTACATTCTTGGTTAATTCCAAATAACTAAGAATCACGAAAATAAAAAGTACAGACTTAAATAAATAATTAAATCCTCTAAAAAACATTTATCACAGCGCTGATAATTGTTTAATCTGACAATCAGAAGGTGTTAATTTTCTACACAACAGCATTAGACACTTGACTTCTAGATGTGCAGTTAGAGGAAAAGAATTATGTTGTCCAGAAGGTTTGGATTACTTTTGGATAACAGCACAGGTAAGTTTGATTGTAACACGAACAAATATAAATATGCTCATGCTAATAAATTTTCTATAGTAACTGCTTGTACACGGGGACTTGTATGATCTGCTATTAATAAGCAGATAAAAAAAAGCCTGTTGCTCAATGTTATGATGAAGTATTTTGTTAGAAGACATTTATTCAACTTTTAAGGAAGGAGTAAGATATAATAACACAATAATATAGCTGCTTTAAAAAGATTTAAAATGTCCTGATTATTTACCTTTGAGTGTTCTATATCCTGAAAGTCCACTTCATTAACTGACAGTACCTGATCACCTTCCTGTAATCCTGCTCTGTGAGCATCAGAATCCGGCACAACCTAATGAAAGAAAAAAAAAAAAACCCAGTAAGATACAGTCCCGATCAAAAGTTTAAGACCACTTGAAAAATGGCAAAAAAATCATATTTTGCATGGTTGGATCTTAACA
>JAQMYK010000002.1:15841280-15853886 GCA_030014345.1 Clarias buthupogon
CCCCCTGAGAGAGCTCGGCCAATTTAGCTCTCTCTGTGCCTCCGGCTGTGAGAGGAAAACAGCATCACCGGGATTCGGAACCTGCGATCCCAGATGATAGGGCGAGTGCTTTAGCCCACTGCACCACTCGGAGGCCATAAAGATTGTATTTTTAACATTTGAAAATATTTTTGAACAGCAATTTGGTAACTTGAATATTTTTGCATTGAATTTTAAATGCTTGAATTACATTTTCATTTGAAATATACAACCACCAATTCTGGAAAAGTGAGGCACCTAGTGTTTATCTTATATTATTTATATGATGTAAATTTCTTCGTTTGATGTTTAGACAGTTTGGTGGCTGTCAAGGCAGTCAGCATGCACCACCTGAACTTTTAAGTAGGCATGGGACACTTTCTTTTGTTTCACGTGCCAACTGGGTGCTTCAAAGAAAAGCTTTAAGGCTGGCTACTCGGAGCAGATGAGGGAATCCCAGTACGGTTTATTACAGTATTTATTTAATTAAAACTTTTCATTTAAAATTTTGTTGCATCTGTCCCTGGTTTATGGATGTGGACATTATACAGGAAAGTGGTAAGTGTTTCAATAGGACTGCTCGATACATATGAGTGAAACACTTCAAAAACTCTTTGGCACAAATTCTGTTTCCTGTAAATTCTGGTGTTATTCATGTGACACTGCCTTTAGTGTAAATATATGATGAAAGTAAACGTCAGTGTGATTGAGTGAATGTGACTGCAATGTCTGGAGGAGGCCTGTAAACCAGGCCTTTAGGTACAAGTCTCCAACCACTAGATGGAACCATGTCACAACACCTACACTAAACAATGGGCAAAATTTGTCACAGTCAGAACTCTTAAGTTAGTGTACACATACAGTACAGGCTGAGAATAAAGTCTTTCCCTGGTTACGTTCAATCAAATGTTGTAAAAAGTAATAATTGTCTATTAACAAAAACAATGAAGGATTTGTCAAGGCCAACTAAAACCAAATTTGATGTTTGGGAAATTGGGGGAGGTTGTTTGAAATGCTATATGTTATATGTTAGAGCGTGAGATGTGAGAGTTACATATATTATATGTAACTCTCACTGTTGGAATAAAAGTGAGTCAGAATGAGACACAGTGTGGTCTTAATTGGTAGCACAACTACCACTCACTCACTCTTTCTATACCACTTATCCTGTACAGGGTCGCGGGAGGCCTGGAGCCTATTTCAGGGGGACTCGGTGCATGAGGTGGGGTACGGAGTCCAATACTTAGCAGTGCACCCCAGCAGTAATTATTTAATTAAATCATTAATGTATAATTAATCCTAATTAATTATTAATCTTACTAATTCTTGGATAGAAATTGAAAAACATGAAGTCTTGACAGCATGAACCATTTCAGGAGGTGCAACATGTATTTAAGAAGTGAGTGAGATTTAGGAAGAAAGGTAGGTGAAGATCATTATGTGATTTCTTGCAAGAAGGTGCTTGTAACAGTCAATTTCATATGGAAAGAGCGAAGCGCCGCAAGTTGCCAAGCTGGTCAAACTGGAAGGCCATCATTGCAAGCAGGTACTGTAAGTAATCATAGAAAGGACATTTTTGCAGTATCACCATTCGTAGATGTTTTTTTTCATAACAGTATGGCTGTTAAAGGATAAAAAACATTCATTAATTGATATTAGTCAGGTAATGAAGCTAGAAAATGACTCATCAGCTAACAAAGATGTAAATTCTTTAGAGCATATTCCAGCACCACCGGGTGTGGGGCAAGAATACAGGCAGCAACCTGCCCAGGTGCGTCAGTCTTGCTAAGTATGTACTGCACCACATATTGAGTAATAATATTTATAACATGAATACTGTACCATTATGGCTTACTCAGGCAAAGCTCTAATCAAATGAAAGCCAACAAATAAGCCTTCAGTGCCGCTCTGTTTGGTTTGAATGCCTGTTAGATAAGAGAGATGAGTTCATCATTAAAAATCACTTTACATTTATCCTCAATTATATGTTTAAAATGCTATATATTATATGTAACACTCACTTATAGGCATCAGTATATCACATTTTAATGAAATTGAATGGTCTTAATTGGTAGCACAACTACCACTCACTCACTCAATCATGCTCACTCAATATCTTTCTAACTCCCACTCTCTCTCTCTCCCTCTCTTTTTCTTTCTGATACTTCTGGTGTCCAAATAATGTTCTTAATTAATCAAACATTTTTTTATCTTAAAAAAATCACTGCTCTTACTTGTCAGTCACCACCACATTAGTCTCTCACCACACCATGCGCATATGTAGGCTAATGTTAGCTAGCTAGCAATACTAACTTACTCACCAACTAACCAGTGACCCATGAAACTAACAACACAAATGCAAAACAAACAAATAACTTCAGTTACTTTTCCGCTGTCAAAACAGCATTTCCCAAAGAATCATCCAAGATGCTGAGGATACTTCATTTTGCGATGTCTGTTTAAGAGAGAACAAGATAATGAATTTTACCTATGTAACCTCATTGTTTTGTTAGCTACATTTTATATTCATGAATATAAGGTGTTAAAAACCAAACCATTGTTTTGAGTCTTTAAAAAATGGAACCGTTTTACTTTAAAACTTTTCCTCCTGTAACAGAAAAACTGCTAAAACATTTTAAAATGATCCAAATTTAATATGTGCATTTGATTCCATTTGAATGTCTTTATGGATATAAATTTCTACAGTATATGTATGTATCCTTTTTATGCCTGTTGTTATCCAAAAACCCCTGGTGCTATGTTTTTCTGTTTACTTGACTGCTTTCTTGCATGCACACGACACGTACAGGCCCACCAGCTGGGAATGGGATCATGGCTTGCAATACTAACAGGAGGTAGTCACCTGGAATGGTTTTCAATTTACAGGTGTGCCTTTTAAAGAGGCAATTTGTAACATCTCTTGCTTTGTTAATGTGCTTATTATGTGTGAGTGACTTTTCTCTTTTTCCTTTCTTGTTTTCTTTTGACTCTTTTACTTTTCAACACTTCTTTTTTCTCTTCTGTTTTTTCCTTTACCAGATTGGAATAGATCCACTCTCATACTTGGTGTGGAACTAATGTCCACATGTCAAGTGCAGAGTCTAGGGGGCCTGTATAGGCATGCACCCAGGTGTAGTGCATCTCCCCTAATTACCTCTACGGCCGTGTCGCCAAGCAACTGTGTGCAAGCAATCCAGATCCAGAAAACCAGGTATCCAGGAATCCACAGTGTAGCTGTCAGCAGATTTACATGCCAAGAGACCTGCGGCGGTACAGAATTCCCCGTAGGGGAATGAACGTTCCCATGCCTGTTGCTCAATTGTTACGGAACTCCCTGAGGAGATCAGGGTTTAGTATGTCCTGGGCTCAAACCCATAAGCCCCCTTTTGGTTCATACCCTCCCAGCTCCCCAAATGTAGGCAGGTTTAGATTTCTCGCTGATAGACTGTCAGAGTCGTACAATGATTTGTGCTGCGGGGACCCCTATTTTGGGTTCCCTGGGAGCATGGGTGGAGTGCCAAACTGGTACTCAGGTTTTATGGGCATACTCCACTTAAATCTGACTGTTACACAGATGTTGCTGAGAAATGGGATACTGGGTACTCCTGCCGCGGCATAGCAAGCATCTGGCGTTACAAACATCTGATGCCAATGATGAAAAGATTGTGACATCGAAGAACCACATCATATTTGCAACTTGAAACGTCCAAAGTGGATTTCAAGAAAAAAACGCACAAATTTGCAGCGAGACATTGAGATACATTGAGATACGAAATACACAACTTTGCCTCACTGGGTCTTGAGTCAAACAAGTGAGCCACCTCGGGAACACTAGGAACATGCCAAGTAATTCTTGGCCAGAGTCTCAAGTGTGTTTGAAATTTATGTACTTTCTGATCTCAACTCACTTTCGCAATGCTCACCCCCACCCAGGCAGCTCACGGTAAGAAAGCAGCTTGTTGAATTCCAAAAAGGATGTCAAACTTTGTATGCATTCTGTAAAATTATTCCCAAGCTGACATTTAAAGAACACAAGGGTTACTGAGTTGCTAGGATGAACTGAAGAAATAAGGAAGTACATGCTGTTAGAAAAAGACCAGGATAAAAAGAAGCAAGACTGCTCTCTGTTCCTCTTCAATTATTTTATATCACTTATTTCTCCTTTGCCTGATTTCCAACACATTATGAGCGTCCCTGAGGAAAAGTGCCTTTTTAGGATTTGAATTGCTGGGGAAATTCCCACATATCTATTTTATTTGTAGCATAACAACTTAAATTAAAAAATAAAAAAACAGGATGGTTAAACTAAAGCTCACGGATACACCTTTTCTGCATACCAATCCTATAGGTCCCAGATGTACTTTGAAAATATCCAAAACTAACAGAGACCATTATTCTCAGACACAACCACAGCACATTGGAAGCTTGTGAGGGAGGTAAGCTTTTTCTGATTTGTAGCTGATCCAGAGATACTGTACTGTAATGCATTACTATTATTAGTATTATTATTGGCTGAAAGTGGCTGAAAGTATTATTTAAAATACTGGACACCCAAATAAGAATAAGAAATGAGGGTGAAAGTGTTAATAAGAGACGTATGTTTTCATGTTTTCAGGAATGGGAATGCTGACCAGAATGTCTTGCAGGTGATCATAAGGTGATTGTAAGACATGTTGCATTTCTGCTTTCTTCAAGACATTCTGTTTGTGTCTCGATTCTCATTGTATCTGTGGAAATACTTTCACTATTAAACAAAGGTGTGTTTTGATTTTTTTAGACCACATTCCTACCTTTCTGTACATCACTATCCTTTATTTTAACCCTAACTGCATCAGATAATTTTAAGAATTTAATTTTAAGAATTTTTGCCAGCTGACACATATTAATCATTGAAATAATTATTCAGTCAAAATGCTAAATAATTTACTTACTAAATGCCAACTTTTTGGATGGGCAGTGTGGTTCATAGATTCCTTTAGGGATTTTGGCTTCACTACTGGGCATCCACTATCATACACATCACACCAGTTAGACTACTGCAACTGCAAGCTTAATCAATGAGCCGACAGAAGTGTGCTTCAGCAGGCAATCCTAGGAATTTAGTGGAGATCATTGACAAGTGATTATAAGTTTATTAATGATAATTGTGCTCCATTATAAAAGGTTTTCTTTCGGCCACATTTTAAAGTCCTAGTCCTGTTCTCTTGTGAGTTATTATCACATTGTGATCAGAAATACTTTTACTTTCACTATTAAATGTAATTCCAACTGTCATTTTTATTTTTACCATGCAACTTCAACAAAAGTTTAAGAGATCTAAAATCATACTCATTCATGATCGTTTTTCTGATCTCCTTTGTTTAATAAAGCTGAAGGTTCAACACAATCCTTCCAGATTTTAATAATGTGTTAGACCATTTTAACACAATTTCTTTGCTTGGGGTATATAGGGAAATATTATGAACCATCTGAAACACAGTAAAAAACTATTTTTTAAATGACGGGATACATCTTTAAACATGGTTATAAAAAAACTAGAAGTTCCTCAATGCATCAGTTAGGTTTAATTGATTTGTTTTCAGCCAACTGCAGTAATTATCCAATTAGAGACTATTAAATATTTATACTGTTAAAATGAATATACTGTTTAAATACTAATTTAATTATAACTTCAATATGAGTGAATTCTAAATATGACTGGGCAGTGTCTTTTTGCAGTGATAGGGTATTAATTGCTAATTTCATCGTTACATTTTAATGAATTGATGTATAGTAAGCTATACAGCAGGGGTTCTTAGACTTAATCTGCAATCAGATGCTTAAACCAAAGCAACTTTAACCTTAAAGCAACTCACATAAGTGTCAGAAAGATTAAAAAAAAAGTTAGTGAAAAAGTAATGGCACTGTTAGCCTACAAATTGTTGCTTATCAAAATCTAAACAGCTCCAACTGTCAACAATAAAAAGTTTACAGATGTTAAAAAAAGAGAGAAAAGATCTTCATTAACTGATTATCATGCCTAAACAAACTTAATAAGCAAAGTGTATTTTTTTTGCCTGAATACACTGATTTAACTAACTGACCTTAAAAGACAACATAACAAGGCATGTAAAACACCAGTCACTTTCCCATTAATGTCGCCATGACAGCACTGTCAAACAGGTAATCTATTAAGTTTTGCATTTATCTTGAGCCAGGATCACTGCAACAATCTTCAAAAAGACTACAAAACTAACAATTTATTGATGAGTATAACACATTTTCATTTAAAGGTAGGAAAAATACAATTTATTTCCTTGTATTATTCCATTACTAATTTCGCATATGGACTGGGTCCGGATTTACTTGCTGTGGGAGTCTGGATCCAGCCCAGAGCCCCGAACTATGAGAAGCCCTGCTATTCAATATGCAACATGCACAAATTATATGGTCTGGGATGAACAGAAATGTAAGAGAATGTCCTCAGTTACTTTCACTCTATTCTGTATCTGCTCTGCCTAATTCAAATAAATAAGAATAAGAATATAGTGATAGTGTAAGAAAAGGTAGCAAACTGAATTATTTTTTTCCGGGTTAGCCTCACTGATAAGTGGTTTTCTATAAGGCTACACAGCTTTTTAGTCACTATCCCATGGTTGTCTTCACATTCTGTGTGTGGAAATGCTTTTATCTTCACTAATATACGTAGCCATGAATTCTCTACATATTTTTTTCATTTTGATTTCACTAAGCATTTAAGTGATCTTGCACATCTCCCATTCAGGTTGTTTTTCTGACCACATTTCTTTCTCAAAGTTGATGGTTCACCACTATCCATCAGGTTCTATTTACTCAGTTTCCTTAGTTAAATCCAGGTGGTGACTATTCAGTGTAGTGCATCCGGAAAGTATTCACAGCGCATCACCTTTTCTACATTTTGTTATGTCACAGCCTTATTCTAAAATGGATTAAATAATTTTTTTCCCTCAGAATTCTACAAATTTATTAAAATTAAAAAATTGCCAGCCTTATTTACATATATTCACAGCCTTTGCCATGAAGCTCAAAATTGAGCTCAGGCCCATCCTGCTTCCCCTGATCATCCTTGAGATGTTTAATTGGAGTCCGACCTGTGGTAAATTCAGTTGATCGGACATGATTTGGAAAGACACACACCTGTCTATATAAGGTCCCACAGTTGACAGTTCATGTCAGAGCACAAACCAAGCATGAAGTCAAAGGAATTGTCTGTAGACCTCCGAGACAGGATTGTCTTGAGGCACAAATCTGGGCAAGGTTACAGAAAAATTTCAGCTGCTTTGAAGGTTCCAATGAGCACAGTGACCTCCATCATCCGTAAGTGGAAGAAGTTCAAAATCACCAGGCATCTTCCTAGAGCTGGCCGGCCATCTAAACTGAGCGATCGGGGGAGAAGGGCCTTAGTAAGGGAGGTGACCAAGAACCTGATGTTCACTCTGTTAGAGGTCCAGAGGTCCTCTGTGGAGAGAAGAGAACCTTCCAAAAGGACAAATATCTCTGCAGCAATCCATTAATCAGGCCTACATGGTAGAGTGGCCAGACGGAAGCCACTCCTTAGTAAAAGGCACATTTTGGAGTTTGCCAAAAGGCACCTGAAGGACTCTCAGACCATGAGAAACCAAATTCTCTGGTTTGATAAGACTCTCTGGCCATTCTACCATATAGGATAGAAACCTGAATGCTCTGATCCTGCTAATAAATCAGAAAAACTGGTGCTTCATTGTCTTGTCTGTGGTACTTCTTTTTGGGTGCCCACCCTGCAGAACAAATAAAACTCCACCATTTTGCTTGTCATAACAATATATTGACAACTGTGTCCAAATACTGGTCTGAAGTTTCTGAGGTCAACAAACGAACATTGACCTCAGAAATGGGTCAAGAAATATTATGATTTCTCCGTATTATCTTTATATTTTCTTTGCCAGACAGGAAAAAGGCAGGACAAATTCAGTGACTCTGCTTACCAAAAATGTAAACATTTAGTTTTTTCCTTTCCAAGACATCATTTGTCTAGGCTAAACCCTACTTATTTAGCCAAGCATTTTTTAAATAAATTTGCCTTAGGTAAAGGAGCAGACCTGGAGGACTCATGGACGTAGAGTGTTATGGTGAATTGGTATGTTTACATGCTGCCGTCCCCACTCTTATTGATCACTCAGGTTTGTTGACGGTGAAGTGATTGGTCACTTTACATCTCAGGAAACGTCTATGTTTCCTTCTGGCTCTCCCTTTTAGTTATGCTGTCATATTTAGTGTGTGGTCTGCCTGGGATGCGTGTGGTGACTGGGAATGATTCCACTTTACCATGAAGACACTCCTGGCCTCGGTTTATGCTGACAGCTGTTCTCTGAGGACGTGTGACTGATAGTTCAGGATCAGGACTGAAATTTCCAGTCTATCTCAGCCTCCAATAACGAACTGGAGTCAATAATGGAGATAACTTAACCACATCACAACGTTTCTTCCTATTGCCATCTCAGGAGGGGTTTCCTTGCCACTGTCGCCGTTGCCCTCTGCTTGCTCATCAGGGACAATCTTATCATTTTGATTCAGCCCATGATAGAGCACAAGAAAACAAACACACTTACAATAAAGCCACTCAAGCAGCACCAAATGCCTTTGGAAATTAAAAAAAACCCCACCATGCACTTACTAACTCCACACGCACACACACACACACACACACACACACACCAGCCACAGTGCCACTTAGAAAAATTTGTAAAAATGTCAAAATATAATCTCTCCCTGTCAAAAATTTATTTATGAAGACATATAAAGAAACTTGAGACTAGAGCGGTATGGAGGTGTAGTGGTTAGTACTGTCACCTTCCACCTCCAGGGTCCGGGTTCGATTCCCAGCCAGGCTCGATTCCCATCTCTTTGTGGATGGAGTTTGTATGTCCTCCCCATGCTTGGTGGGTTTCCTGCAGGTACTCTGGTTTCCTCCCACAGTCCAAAGACATGTAGGTTAGGCTAATTGGCATTCCCAAATTGCTCGTAGTGTGTGAATGGGTGTGTGAATGTGTGTACGTGTGCCCTGCGATGGATTGGTACCCTGTCCAGGGTGTACACCGCCTTGTGCCCTAAGCCTCCTAGGATAGGCTCCAGGTCCCTGCGACCCTGAATACAGGATAAAGCGGTATAGATGATGAGTAAGTGAGTGAGTATAAAAAAACTGAATGCTGTTTTCTCACTCTACTTTTATTTGCAAATAGTGTGTTCAATATGTGGATTGTAAACAATTTAGATCCAGTTGTTTACCAAAGGGGTGTAGTGGTTGATGATGTAGTGGTTAGCACCTCCTGTGTCCGGGTTCGATTTCCGACCAGTCTCTTTGTGCATGGAGTTTGCATGTTCTCCCCGTGCTTGGTGGGTTTCCTCTGGGTACTCTAGTAGTGTATGAATGTGTGTGTGTGTGTGTGTGTGTGCCCTGCGATGGATTGGCACCCTCATCAGGATACAGGGTAAAGCGAATACAGGATAATGCGATATAGACGATGAGTGAGTGAATGACAGTGTTTACCAAAGGATAAACTCTTGAAAGGGCCTTGTCAAAAAATGATCTTGCCAATATAAAGGGTCGATCAAAAGGATGAGTCACGTGACAAATGGAAACGGCAGATGCAACTAGAAAAGTACGAACTGGAAAAACCCTGCCAGCCAAGAATGTTATACGAATGAATATAAAACGATGATTTATCATTCCTGTAGCACTGGCATGTGTTATAACTGCACTTTGCGCCGACATTGTTTAACACCGGCCCTCCCCCGGGGAATTTTAATCACGTATCATTAGCATTCAACTCTCGGCGTGCTGCGAGAAAGCGGGGCTGTGTGTGTGTGTGTGTGTGTGTGTCTGAAAGGAATTCTATGTGAAAAGGCTGATGTCTGCTGGAGTGTGAAGGCATGTGGAAGAGTTATTTTTTTCGACTTGCAGTGCTACGGTAAGGGAATCTAATTTGCTTTAACGGATCGGATTCACACTGGACTATAGCATCTGTAGTTTTGTCGCCTTATTGTTTATTGTTGATCATTTAAAAGTGAACTGATTGTCGGTGTGTCTGTTGCTGGATTTGGTTACATTGTTTCATTAGTCGCTTTCATTTAAAACCACTTTTATGTGAAAGTGAAATAAAAGCGTTACTCTGTAGTTACACCAGTCCACAGACCAGCTCAACCAGTTAAGTGGACGATAATGGGAGAGACGGAGCGCCCTGAAACTAAACACTGCAGGATTGATCCGGCTGGCCACAGAATCAAAGACATCCAACCCCAGCTTCAGAAATTAAAAGCCACATATTTGTTCTATCTATTAACTAAACCAACTGAGTCCAATTTGCACAACTCTTTAATTATTGAATTTAAAAAAGGTGAATTAATCACCTCTTTAGTGTGTTTAGAGGACTATAATGCAATGGCATATGCTGTCTTATTGTACAATGGTGGTCAAAAGTATTAAGTCAAAAAAGCTCACTCACTCATCGTCTATACCGCTTTATCCTGTAATCCAGGAGATTTAGGGCACGAGGCACCGTGTACAGGGTGCCAATCCACCGCAGGGTAAACACATACATACTCATTCACCCACTACAGACAATGTGGGAAAGACAGTAGGCATGTATTTTTGGACTGTGGGAGGAAAATCACCAAGCACAGGGAGAACATGCAAACTCCATACATATAGACCTGAAGGTTCCCAGGAAGCGAACCCTGACCCTGGAGGTGCAAGGTGACAGTGCTAACCACTAAGCCACCATGCCGCCTAAGACAAATCACATAATAGAAATAAGGAATATTAAAACAAATGAGTACTGTACTTTAAAAGTTTATGTAAAGGGTCAATCATGTTAAGTGACTTGTTAATTATTGATGACATCAAATGTGAATTTGTATTGCGTGAATAGAATGTCATTATTCATTTAAAAAAAAAAAAGGCAGGAGCTTGTCATCACATTGCAGAACAGACACACAGCTTTAACTGTCAGAAATGAGGTACAATCTATGTAAATAAAATAAAGATTTTGTTTGCACAGTGGTCAGAACACGCTCTTTCAATGATATCTTTATGACTTCATACATTGGGGGACCAGATCTCAATCTCTGTCTGCATGTTTGTTCAGCCAGATTTTATCACAGCATTATGAAAAACTGTCTTAAAAGAATTTTATTTGAACTTTGCCAGTCTTTCGGTCTATGCCGAAAGTTAAACCTGCACCATGAATGAAATCAAAATATTGAGTAGAAGGGAAGTTATGATCAGTTTTGTGCCAGATTATAAACCGCAAGTTTTGACAGCATACTGCATGCAAACTGTGGGCATGACTTATCAATGAGCAGAATTTATTGAAATTTTTGCAGTACTTGGTTGTCTTGAAAAATTAACCTGCACCACGAGTGAAATAAAAATGTTGAGTAAAAGCGATGTTATGAACAGTTATGTGCCGAATTTAATAATCTGCTTTAAAATAGGCTTTTTGCTCAATGTAAACAAACACCTGCACCAATAGATATTGATTAGGAAAACTAAACTGAATATTTTACTGGGTTCACTTAAATTTTTACCTCTGAAAATAGCAGCACTGAAGTGCTGGAGTTTGTTTAAGTCAAATCTTTACCTTTACCTGGTCTCATTTTTCAATTTCTCATCTTTGATTCTTTGTGCCTTGTAGTTTCTGAATTTAGTGATGTATGATAGTACTGGATCTAGAGTTATTAATAAGGGAATGATTTTTAATAACTGTAAATACTTGAATAAACTGTGTGTATTACAGCTGATGACTCTTTACAATAAATTTGTATGATTGCTGTTAGTAAATCATGGTTTTCTGGTTTCTTGCATATAAGTGACCACTGCAACAAGGCTAATGCAACGAGTTCTCCTTTGTAGCTTCATGATAAAGTACTTTTTCACTGAAACATTCTCACGGAAGAGAATATATCTATATTTGCCTTTACTGTTTATTCTAATTGTAATGGACACTGATTGTTGCTGTACGCATGGTATTTTAAGGCAGCGGTAGCTCAGTGGTTAAGGTGTTGGACTACTTATCAGAAGGCCCCCGGTTCAAATCCTAGCACCACCAAATAGCTCTTGTTGGACCCTTGATCAAGGTCCTTAACCCTCACCTGCTCATGTGTGTAATGAGAGAAGTTGCTCTGGATAAGGGAGTCTGTCAAATGCAACATACTGTATGGTTCTTTCAGATCACTGACATACAGTTTGTCACACACTGATTAGTACTGATTAGTATAGTTTAAGTGTCTGGATGTTTGAGATGTTAACATTGATCAGCTGTGATGGACAAGAACTGAAACTTAACTGTTCATCAAAGATTCAAGAGAACTCAAGAACATCTATGTCCATGTGCTGTAGACTGTGGTCAGGATGAAGATCCAGCAAAAGTTTAATTTTAGTTGCATGAATCACACCCTATACTGAACACTAGGGCTGTGCAATTAATCGCAATCGCAAAAAAATCGCGATTTAAGTACATGCAATTTCTAAACCGCATAAGGCTGCAATTTTATCTATTAATTTATTTAGATTTTTATTCAGAATACGTTCTT
>JAQMYK010000002.1:15853986-15866437 GCA_030014345.1 Clarias buthupogon
AGGTCAAAATAAAAATTATTTGGTGCCAAAGAGAAATTCAACGTCAGTCGTTTGGGAGTATTTTGGATTCAGGAGAGCGAATGTGCCAAAGTTGCCAAAATCGCAAATAAAATCGCAATCGCAATATTCGTTCAAAAAAATCACAGTATGATTATTTTGTCCATATTGCACAGCCCTACTGAACACTGAACTATACTGTAGCAGTGCTAATCAGTGTTGAGTAATTGTTTATCTAATGGAAGATCATCAACAACTGGAAGGGTTTTCACAGATATTCATAGTTTTTTATATAATTTAATTTACCAATTGTGTATGTGAAGTGGTGCCTTGTTAAAAATAGAAATCAGCACGCAAGTTGCAACAGAAAATCTTTACCCTGTTTCTGAACTCGATGTTGAAATACTGTTTTCTTGGATTTTCACCTGTGGAACACTTTCCATATTTTAAAGCACTTGTAACATAGCTAAAGATGCCATAACTGGTATTATGCACCATCATGTTGAGACTGGAATTGGGCCAGATTATTCATGTTCGCTTCCTTAATCAAGTAAATTATCAGAACATAGTATGCGATTACAAGTGCAAGTCCAGATAATGCAACAACCCCCGACCCCACCCGTGTCCTGGGCAGTAGAGTTGGCATCCATCCATGCTCACAAGGTGGGAAGGGACAGGAATGTTTCAGATGATAGAAAATCACACATTTTTTCTGTATGTCAATAAGTTCAATACAGATCTTATCTATGCATAGTTTGCTGTGCCAGTCAGGAATGGTAATGTGAAGTGCCAGTGCAAAACAAAACACAGATGCTTCAAATTGATGTCATAATTATAGGAATGAATGAAGCACAAATGTTTGTGTTATCACCGTTCTGCTTCTCTGGACCAAATTCCCAATTACTTGTGCATGATGACATGTGAACAGTATAGTACCTTGTAGGAGTATTTAGATCTTTGTCGTGGCTGCTGTAGATTTTGGGATCCTGTTTGCAGGTTCATTTTAAAAATGTACATCATAATACTCTTAAAGGATCTAAGTTTGTTTCACTGTGTTGGAAAAGTGGAGTTGAAACAGATACTGTACTTTTGGACCCGGAGCCCGTATTTTGTGTAAAGCTGAGTGCAAGAATTTGCATAGACGTTGCAAGAATCCATAACTAACAGCAGTTACCGAACTCGATGTTTAAGACTGTGTTTTTATTGCTCATCTGTGGAACACATTCCACATTTTAAACCACTTGTAACATGGTTAAAGATGTCATAACTGGTAACATAACACCATCTATGCCAGTAGACTGGAATTATGCCAGATTATTCATTTTTACTTCCTTAATCAAGTAAATTATCTGAACATAGAGTAGTATGCGTTTGGCAGTAAAAAAAAAACCCTTAGGTGGAACATGTCTGGTCATATGATCTAAATCTTTTCAGTCATTTTTCCTGTTCATTTCTCAACTACAGGCATGTAGAAAAACATGGGAACTTAAATATCATTTTCAGTAAATAAGCACAATCAAATTCAGTAATGCTTTTCATTCAAAACTCTTCATTTTGACTTTCCCTCTAGTCAGTCCAGATTTATTGTCCTTTGTTTCTCCTACTTCTTTTTTCCTCCTTTTCTTTTTTGTGTCTTGCAGTGCTATATTGTTTTTTTTCCCTTTATCATGTCTGTCTGTCATCAGATTTGTAGTGAGAGGAGAAACTTGAGCACTTTTGGTATAGTCCATGTGAAAAGCTGTATATAAAAGTTAACTCTCTAAATACTCTGTCCTTGTTTGAGGAGGCCAAGTGTATTTGTTTAAAAGAAGTCATGCCCAGTTGCCTTTAATTGTGGACTAGGTAAGCGCAGAATTGCACGATTGTTGAAGGGTTTATTGTATGTATTTAAATTCGACTTCTAGTTTAGCCATTATTGTTTTGTGCCTTGTGTATTCCAGTGTCAAGATTTCCATGACTGTATGTAATGTATGTTTTCTGTATGTAAACCATATACTACAAACTCATTAGCTATACAGGATGACACAGGAGCATATCCTTTTCTGAATATGCATTCTGTTTATGAATATGGATTAATGGAATGCAAACATCCCATAAAACATATAAAAACATATATATTTGTTACTTGATATTTGATATCTTTCCCTGGAATGTATTAGTATTTTGTGTGTTTATTTATCCATAAACTATCCATTAACATGCCTGTTAAATAGTTGAACTTATAAAAAAACTAAAACACTTCATGCTGCTCACACCAACCTAACAAATTAGGAGGTGTGTTCCAGTAAATTTCTTGTTATATGTTGCATTTCTCCCCATGCAGGTCTGACATATGAGTCATTTAACGGATCCCTATGCACACAGAATTTCAACTCCAAAAATCCCTTTTAGCTCGTGTTCATCGCCATTCATAAGTTTTTGAAGAAAACACAATGTGCTCAAGAGATGGCATCTTCAGGACCTGCCTCAGAGGGATTTACAGTTGCTCCTGGAAGCGGTCAATAGGAACCAACCAAAAAGTGAGTAGTGATATTTTTGTTATTTTTAAAATTTTGTCATTTGTAATATTATTGAATACTTCATAAATGAAAAATTATAATGTAATAGTGTTTTCCTTTCAACAAACAGTTCTGCTGTAGCATGTTATTTGGAAGTCTGATTATTGGAGCATGGGGAATCTTTTTTTTTTTTTTTTTACAGTGTATCAAAAATGATTAGGAATGTATTCAGGACTTTTGAAAACATTGAGTGCAGTCCATTATTGGACTGCTTGGCTTAAAAACTGTTAAGCGCTGCAATTAATTTCATATCTAGCATGTCATGTCTCATCACTTCAACATTCATGTTCGAGCGAAACTCAACGGAACTCAGCAGAAAGGAGGGCATGATTCCAGAAGTCTTAGCGAGTAAAAATGGATTTCAAAATTCTTTTTAAACATCCACACAATAAAGATGAATGTCTTTTTAAAATGTCATATTTAACTTATAGTTTACCAGGCTTTTTTGTAGAAAATGTTTCAACAGAGAATTATCTTTTAAGGTTTAGGAATGTCATTCAATTGTGTTACAGAAATTTGCTCTAAATACCCACATAAAAGACTTGCCACTACTTCTAAAGTAGAAGTTTAGAAGTAATTGACTCTTAGGTCTTGACTATTTAAGAGAGTGAAGATTCTTTGAAATGAAGCTTTAGGTATAGTACCAGTCAAAAGTTTAGACGCACCTTCTAATTCAATGGTCTTTCCTGATTTTTAGTTCTTTTTACATTGTAAAACATTATTTAAGGCATACAAAATATGCAATAATCCCCTTTGAACAGTTGATATTGAGATGTGTCTGCTACTTATGATCTGTAAAGCCTTCATAATTGCTCTAATCTGAGATGCTGTTAATTGGTGATTTGGAGGCTGGGAACTCTAAATGAACTTTCCCTCTGCAGCAGAGCTAAGTTTTGGTTTTGCTTTCCTGGAATGGTCTTCATAACAGCCAGTTTCATCATGGTGCTTGATAGGTTTTGCAAATGTACTTGCCAATACTGTTCTTGCAATAACAGCTAACCTTCATATCTTAAAATAAGTCAGTTGTGTTTGTGTTGTTACTTAATTACATAATGTCATACAGTATGTGTTTATTTCATAGTTTGAAAAAAGTTTCATTTTAGAATGTAGAAAAAAATTTAATTAGAAGGTGGCAAACTTGACTAGTACTAGTACTGAGTGTATTATTTGTGTGTTTTCATTGATCCATAACATTTTACCAATTCATATGAACTGCAAGAAACCAAATATGATGTTGAAAGATTGATGTGTGTGTTTGTAGAGTTGACCTGTTTGGCTGGTATGATGATGACATGTGAAAGTAAGGTGGATTGACTAAGGAATCATGTAGGAACTTGTACCATCCTTGTTCTGTTGATCTTCTTTACAGTGTGCCTGCTGCTGGTTCAGCTTTCTCTCTCTGGTGACAATCCTGACCCTAGGCTGGATTTATATCTGTTTTGTTGCTTATAATGACCGTGATGATGTTGACTGGTAAAGATACACACATACTACATGAAGCAGTTTATACAAATGCCATATTTAATTTGTAATAATAATTTTTAAAAATTATATGCATTTATCAGATTTTTTTCTTTTTAAATTTTACTAATCTTACAAAGTGTGGTAGGCAGCTAATTATTTCTTCATGACTTGTCACTTTAACAGGACGGCCTATAAATTCCTCAGTGTTTGGGTGAACTGGTTCATGATTGTTGTTATCCTGTCAGCAGTATTGGCTATTTACTCCCTCCTTATCCTGGTGAGAATACATCCATGGTACTTTATTATTTTCCTTATTAAGTTCCTGTAATTAGTTATTCCTTGTAAAAAAATGTTTTGCTTATTTCAGATATTTTCACTCGTCCACATTTCCATAAAAGAACCTTTGGCATTACACTGGCTGCATAAGGTACAAATGTCTGTTTCTCATGTAGCGTGTAAGCTTTTAATAAAGTATAAGGTTTGAAACAGCTAGAACAGTTTAAATTCATAATTCATTGTACAGTGCTACAATCACAATATAACAAATGTGTTCTGAAAGATGTTTTAGTACACATTCTGTATTATAGTGTATAAAAATAAATTTTGAGAATATTCTTACCAGTAATATCTCAGATTATAGCCTGGTAACCGATTATTTGTTTGTTTATATATTTCTTTTATTGTCTAGGTTTTCTTGTTTGTGGGTCTGGTTGTAACCGCACTTGGCATAGGTGGAATGAGCCTCAACTGGAAAGAAGAATGGTCCACTGTCTGGTTATCATTGCAGGTGCAGAATGGAAATAAACATTATTTATGACTATATGTTCCATACTTTCACAGCTAAATGTATACATATTCATTATGTATGTGTAAATAATATTACAACTTATGTATATACGTATACTGTGCAAAATGTAATTTCAGAAAAATGTGTGTATGTGAGTAATGGAGCAACATTATTTACATAATTTGCAGCAATAATTTGCTTTACAGCACTTCTTTGCATGTGCCTAAAATACAGCACTCCATATAGAAGCATTTTGTTGTACCACTGTATTGTACAGGCCACAGCTCCCTTTCTGCATTTGGCTGCTGTTGTCGCTTTGACCATCATCAGCTGGCTTGTGTTCCAAAGTTTCTACAGAGCTCGTAAAACTGGTGAGTACTTCCTTAATATATTCCACTGAAACAAGGCACATAAATGTCACCTTGCTAGTGGCATTTGTGTTCTAGATTGCAGTTACTAAAGATCCATTCTGCATGTATGCTTGCATGTATATCAATAATGTTCAGAGCTGTGATAATGTTCATGATACTGTGTTAAATCGTGGGACAATATGCTTTTCTGGGATATTTTGGATACTGTGTTTTTTTTTTTTTTTCAGGGTTAAGATGTATTTATTCATTCTTAGAAATAAAAGTAATAATGATGATTTTATATTTTTATTAAAAATAGTGGATGGAAGAAATATTTAAATAATACAATTCATTTTGAAGGCATCAAATACAGTCTGCGAAATAAAGACAAAGTAAATAAAGTATTGTTTTAAGCGCTACTTGATTGGTAATTTTTTTTAATGATGCACATTCTGGAAGTCATTTCTATCATATTGTCTACATGACTGTATCTTGTCATGCGTAGTATGTACAATTCTCAAGTGTATTTCTTTTCATCATAATATTCACAAGCACTGAACATGTTGGTGGACTTTGTGTTGCACAGTTTCTAAGCTCTTCATTATTGGGGTGTTCGTGGCAGTTTTGCTGGCGGTTTTCCTCAGTCCTCTCTTGATCCGTAGTCCATGTCTTACTGATACACTTCCAACGAAACCCAGGCTTGTGGGCCATCGTGGTTCACCTGTGGTAAGTACAGCTAAGTTAATCATGTGGTGTTTCATTTATTTTTACGATAACAGTAGCCTCTATTATGTTACATGTGTATTCACTGAACAGGCTGTCTCTGAGTAGTGGTTGTGTTCTCATCTTTCATGTATGTTATTCTAGTGTGACAACTTTTCGTTTCTACGTGTCAGTTTGAAGATTATGACAGAGCTAATCATTTGTGGTTATTTCACCTTTTGGCATTATTCCCAGAATGTACGCTAGTTAAACAAAGTCGTTGTTCTTTTAATTTTCTGTCTAATGGGACTGTTTTTCAAATCAGGTGGATTTATAGACACAGTCTGCTCTACTGAGTTCTTTGGGCTTGGGACTTTGCTTTAGTTGCAGGTTTAGGAGAATTTAAATGGAGCAGTTAAGATTAATAAGGTTAATATATTTAGAGATTAAGATCATTATAATTTAATTATACAGTATATATTGTTAAGCTATCCTTGAAAAACCTGTGTTCAGCAAGCTCCAGAGAACACTCTTATGTCATTCAGTAAAAGTGTGGAGTGCAACGTGGTGGCCTTTGAAACAGATGTGCAGCTCAGGTATGTTGAATCCAAGTCAAATATTTTTACTCTTTGTCTTGCCAATGCTTTCTAACATCTTTTTTCCCCTCTTCAGCAAGGACAATGTTCCTTTTCTAATGCATGACCACGGTAAAAAGTTTCTGGAGAGAACAACTAACGTGAGTGATGTTTTTCCAAATCGAACGTACAACACAAGCAGTGATTTCACATGGGAAGATCTACAGAAGTTAAATGCTGGTCAATGGTTTGTCAAGGTAACATACATAGTGAATTTTTCCATACTTTATAGCACTCTTGTGAGGCTTGTGAGATAAATCAAATGTGCTTATGTTTATACAGACGAACCCATTTTGGCCAGGTTCTTTCCTTTCAGAAAATGACACGAATCTTGCTCTTAAAGAGAGAATTCCATCACTTAAAGAACTCCTAGATGTTGCAAAAGAGCACAGCATTTCTATTATCTTCGACTTAAAGAATGAGAATGATGACTGCAATAGCACAGTTAAGACCATACTGGATTCTAGAATTCCTCAAAATTTGGTAAGTTGAAGCTGGTGTTCCGACTGACTCTGTTGTCCAATTTCTTGTTCTGACTTTTAGATATTCAAATCTAATGTCAAATCGAAATACACAGCTTTAATGTCTATGGGCAAGCTTTTTTGCTTGGTCTCTTAAAATCCTGTTATGCTGCTTTTTGTTGAGGGTTTGACTCTGACTCTGTAATATCTTTCAGATATGGTGGCTCCCTTCAAAGTGTAGAACAGATGTTAAGAACCAGGCTCCAGGGTTCCTCCAGGTCTACAGCGAATATCCCTCAAAGGAAATATTTCTTAATATGAAATACAATGCACGGAGTACTGAAGAGATTAGGTGTGTACTAAAAGTGTTTGCACATTATTTGAGGCAAGCAGAGACATGATGAAACCAAGTCCCAGAATGTTGCTTTAAAAAAGACTGTAGTTTGATACCTTGAGGAAATTCCATGAATGATATATGGCTTAGATAATATTTGGAAGTTAGTGAATAATGTAAAATGTCAGAAAGTGTAAAATAAATCCATTATATATATATTAAATGCATTTGCATGCTTTGATGGTCTTTTTTCTGTCAAAATCTGTGTTGCTCATGTTAAAGGAAAATATATGATCCTTGTATATTTGAAAACTTTAAGGTACGAAAAGGGAAATAAGACTTTTTTTTTTTCTTTTCTAATTTTCATTAGGCGGTTAATTAAATATCCTTATCTTGTTGCCTGTTCAATATACAGAAATTTGACAAGCCATAATGTGACCGTGAACCTGTGGGGGGTGAACGAGCGCTGGCTTTTCTCATTACTTTGGTGTGCAGGGGCCAGCTCAGTGACCACCAACACATGTCACGTCTTCAAAGACATGTCTCAGCCTGACTGGCATCTGGTAATTTCCAGTTTGTCTGTTGTACTTTCTGTCCTGATCTGAAATTTATGTCAAATTTTCAAAGCATTGTAGTGCACTTCAAAAAGTTATGCAAGACGTTTTCATTGCATTCTTGTGACGAAGTAATCATTAATCTCGCGTGCGTGTGCGTGTGTGCGTGCGTGTGTGTGTGCGCGTGCTCCTCAGGCTCCTTATGTGTACAGAATTATATGGATAACTGCTGATGTGGTGTCATTGCTGGTGATGTTCATCCTATTTTTTATGCAAGGGTAAGCTGAGTCAATATCAGTAATATTTTCAATTAATATATGTTTTTATACATGACTAAAATATATCTGCTATTCATTATTTTTAAGTTTTCTGATTGCACTTATTTTTTCCTTGAGCGTATTTAGTGAGGAACTGATTATGAAATAATATGTTTAACTCTTTTTGTACAGGAAAGCAAGGAACCAGATTTTTGTCCTGGAATCAGAAAGGACTGTCCCACTTCTTAACTTCTGAGTAGTTCTAACACGGAAGAAAATAATGATTGAATTACTGCTGTAAATCAGACACACAACTGGGTAAAACGGTGCTAACAAGTGTCTTTCACTTTACAGCCTCCAATTTGTGACACAATAACACGCTACATCAGCCTCACACATTCAGTACAGAACAAAACAAAAAGATTAAATGTATTTTTTATATTTTAGTGTCTTTTTTCTTACTGCCAGACCTATTCATGTAATCAGTGTATTAGAGCTGGGAACTCTTACTCAATTAGAGAAGAACACCTTTACATTACGCAGTTCTTTATTTCAATGCAACATTTAATTCAAGTATTTTGTATTAAAACATTGTTTTAATTCCAATTACAGTCATGATTAGGCATTTATCTAAATCTTACAGTATGAATTGAGATAGATACATAAATGTATGTATGTGTAGATACAGTACGTGTGTGTACAGTATGTGTCTGTTTACTAATGGGCAAGTGTTTAAGTTTTAAATGTGTAGAAAGTATTTAGCCTAAATCCCAGAATGTGACTGTGATCTATAATATGTTTTTACTACAAGAGTGTAAACTGTAGTCCTGTTTATAACTGGGATAAGCAGATATCTCATTATTTCAAACCTTACAGTTTGATTATGTCTTACAGTTCAGTCTAGTCTCAATTGTAGGTTTAAATGTTTAGGGATACTGATATAGTTTTGTCTGTGACTCATTTACCGTAAAAGCTGCTTCTGCTGTTTTGGTTGGGGTTTATTGTTTTGTGATTTTTTTTTTTCTCCTTCTGATAGTGCATTTCAAATACCACTGGGGTATGGGATTTAGGTGGCTTATGGTGGATTTATTTTTGTATCTCTATTTGTCCTCAACCACAATCCAAAAGTTCCTATACATAAGAACAGAATTAATAGTAAGTCAGATGCATCTGTAGTATTATTTTATATTAAAGTTGGATCCACTGAGCCACTGCTACCTTTTACTAAGAGGAGCTTTTGATCTCTGCATGGAACCATAACAATGTCATCTTGGTTCTAGTTCACAGTTGAGAAAAAGAATAAAACTCCTCTAAATTTGTTAACTTCTGGGAAGGGTTACAACATCACATACTAACATTTCAAACATTTAAAAAGAATGATGATATGAGAGAGAAACAGTGATCTGATTAACGACCTACAGTATAGGTAGAGTAAGCCAAGTTAATTTTGGTCTGTAATGTTTAGATGAGATAGATAATGTTTGTGTGTCAATAATTTAGTGCCATGTATTGTACTTTTGCAACTACACCTTTAATTCTAATAATGATAACTCATTACTTGAGCCCCCAAATGGACAAGCGACATAAACGACTGAGAATCTCAGATGAGCTTCCAAAAGGTTCTTTAATCAGAAAGTAAATTGTGTATTTGCTCTTGGAAATTAAGATGGCAATATATTACATACTTTACTTTGTATACATTGTTGGTTGATGGTCTTATTCAAATTGAAAAAAACTTTTCCCTGACTTTACATGCACTAGATTTAGACCATCGCACTGTACACAAAATGGATCAAAAAAACAATCAAATCAGAGTTGTACTTAGACATACCTTAATTTGTCTTAAACATTTTTATAATGACAAGTTAACTCACTGTATGGCTCGTCCATCATGATTCATGTTTCCTTAACTAGAATGTAATAAATATATTTGTTTAATTAAATGCAGGTTGTGAAATTGATTTGAGCAAAATGTGGATTTTTTTTGTTGCTTCTTTTCCACTTTCCTTTCTCTATCAAACCTTTCTTTCTCTTCCAAGATTCATTAAGCCTCTCAAATGCATCTTTTCAAAATATTTTCAAACTGCTTATGCAATGTGAAAGCACTCCCTCCCTGCTTTTACTGTACATGAGCTCACAGATGCCCCTGATTTGTCTTTGTTATAAACAATCTTATAAACAATCTACAATCTTCCAATGATGTGGGTATGAATGTCCTGTTGTACCACTTGTGAACCAGAAGCATGTTATTTAAATACAAATAACTGATGTAAATCTAAATGATAAATAGACTGTTTACTTTATCCCACTATCTAAACCATCCACCTGTATTTCCTACATTCCGATCTCCATCATAGAATACCCTTTGAGATATTGCAATGAGGCAGATGAATAGCCATGTGTTCTGTTTGGAATTAATTCCATAGTTTTATCAACCAAATGGTTTATATAATATACAGCGTAAATAAAGGACAAAATGCCAAGAGGATCCGAAAGTGCTCTTATTTCTCTCCATGTTAACAAGTAGTGAAAATAATAATTTATTATCAAATTATCTATAATGTTTACATTACATTAAAATTAAATTTTTTTAGGGGCATGGCTAATTTGAGTAAAAGCTGTATTTCAGGTGTCAAACCACTGGACCCTGTGGGGCCAATCAATGTATGAAAATGATGTCTCCAGCTCTCCAATCTTTTACAATTGATACTGATGAATCCTGTCATTGTCATCCTGGAATATCCCCCTGCCAACAGATCTATTAATGGAAAAAAACTGGTCATTCAGTATAGTACATTCAATATGATCTCAATTATTCGGCACATAATGTTGATGTACCTATAGCTGACCAAGAAAAGCAACCCCAGATCATAACACTGCCCACAAAAAGGGTTGTACAGTAGACAGTAGGCACGACTGGTGCATCACTTCATCTGCCTATCTTCATAACCTGATGCACCGATCACACTGGAACAGGGTAAATATGAAGTACACTCTTTATGCTCCCTAGCAAATTAAAGCCTTTTTTCCAATTAACCTCACTGATTGATTATGTTAAGGCTACACATTGTATGTTAATAATTTTCCTTTCTCCATTAAAAAAAAGCTGAGTTCTACTGTTGTTTTTTAACTATTTGATTTCACTAAGCGTTTAAATGATCTCCGATCAAGCTCATTCAGGATGTTTTTCTGACTATATTTCTTCCTCAAGGATGATGGTTTACCACTACCCTTCCAGGGTCTCATAATGTCTTTTTCTACTCTTAACCTAATTGTAGTAGTTTTAGCAATCACCATGGTTGTTTTCTTTGCTTGATGCACGCCAATAATTTGACCAGAGTAGCAGGCAGGACATGTCTTATAACATATTTATTCATTCTGGGGACTAAGGGCACGAGGATACACCCTGGACAGGGTGCCAATCTATCTCCATGTTCTTTTTAAACAGAAGAGTTTTCTCCTGACAACCCTTCTGAAAAAACATACTTGTTCCATCTTCTTCTAATTGTGCTGTCATTGACTTTTAACATTTAACATGCTCAGTGAGGCCTGTAGGGTTTGGAATTTAGTGGCAGGGATCCTGACTAATGAAAAGATAATTAACACACTGCGCAAAGTATTGTTGCGGTTAAAGCAGCTGCACTTCTTGAGGCCGTGGTTAATCTCACCGAATGTAAATGATGGGGACTTTTAAATACTTGATGCTAGAGATCTGAGCTGCTTTTAGAAAGCAAGCTCCTGGAAGCCCACACACAACCAAACTTTCTGCGAAAAAAGAAAAAAAGAACCTCTATAGTTTTAAATAAATAAGTATCGAAATAAACACACTTCACAATATCTATGAGTATCAAGGGTGTATTATAATTATTTACATTAATATTTCTTGTAGTTAATATTGACAGACTCCATGGTTTTGAATAGTAATTACTTTAAAATTTCACAGGAAAATTAATTCATTTCTTATTGCGAACATAGAGAGGTCCTGGAGAACTCCATGTCATGCACATTTTAGTGTTTTCCCTGTTCTAACACACACTTAGAAAGGGGTATTAAATAGCTGGTTAGGTATGAGGTATGAGGTATGCTGGCAGCTGAGAAAACACTAAATGTGCAAGACAGTGAGTCCAAGATTAGGGTTGGAAACCACTGGATTAGGCAACTGTGAACTGTTCTGAGATGATTATTATTCGACAATGTTTTATTTCAACATATATATATTCAATTAAATTTAATTAAATTTTATTTGTATAGCGCTTTTAGCAATTGGCATTGCCCCAAAGCAGCTTTACACAATCAAAAGAATTATTTAAGTTTGTATGGAATGTGAATGCGTATGAATCAAAATGGTCAGT
>JAQMYK010000002.1:15868529-15880389 GCA_030014345.1 Clarias buthupogon
AAAGTTATTTGGATTTTTACAACATTATTGTTGAAATACACAGTCCTGAAAAAGGGGCATTTCTTTTTTTGCTGAGTTTCTTTTTTTTCAGCTCACAGGAAGTTTCTTATACCAAATTATTATTATATATATATATTAACAAATATAATAATTTGGTATAAGAAACTTCCTGTGAGCTGATCCTTCGTTGTATAACAATAATAATAAGAATAATAAAATTAATAGAAGCAACAAGTAATTTTTTTTTTCATTTTTTAGCATATGAAATGTAAGAGAATGCAAATGTAAATTATTATAAAACAGTTTATCCTTTATAGTCATGATACTGTCAGAGTACGCAGTCTGCGTAGGGCACCAACTCCCAGGGGGGGCACCATCCCTGCTGCTAATTTTTTTTTTTAAATATTAGAATAATAAAGTATTTATCCTAATCTAAACGCGCCCCCTTCCCCAGCCCCCCCGTTGCATGATCTGATCGCGCCCCCCCCCGTCTCAAAATCTAAACGCGCGCGCCCAAGAGAGGGCAAAAGTAAATTTCTGCTTAGGGCACCAATGGGGTCAGCAGCGGCGCTGGATACTGTGACCATACAATCATGGATATGTTTTTTTTATTTATTTAAAATTGTCTTTTTGTAGAAACGTAATTTACTTTGCTTGTGCAGGCGCCCCAGTTTCCCATACAATACACATCAGGACCGCTAGATGGCGCTTGCGCCTAGACGACTTCAGGTTTCAAAAAATATACCGTATTCAGTTTCATTAAATAGATTCGGACTTACATTCTGTATAAATAAACTTTCATTCAATATTCTCAAATTCAGTTCAATATATTTGAAGTTGAAATTATTTGAATAAAGAATATTGAATTTAACAATGTGAGAAAATTTTATGAATATATTGAACGAAAGGTCGGAATATATTCAATGAAAACTATTCGGAGCCACTACGAATTATAAGGCAGCGATTTTACGTAATGAAAAGATTATAAAAACACATCATCGGGACCAAAGGAGTGCCATAGACCGCATTCACTCCTACTGATGAATGATTTATTGGACGATAGTGAGTCTGGCGCTGCTAATGCCTCACAGTATGCTGTTTGGTCACGCCATTTGTGATGTAATTGGTGATATCATAGTGTCAGAGGGAAACGACACAGCACTTGAAGCGACGCTTTTTTTTTGTTTTGGAACCGCCCCTTCGGCAGGACACAAGCTTTACAGTACACTCAGAACGCAGCATCTCATGCAAGAAAATGGCAGAGGCCAACATTTCAATTAATCACTGGGAGTTCTTCTGTCCAGTGTGTCGGGATCTCCTAAAGAATCCAGTGACTATCCGATGTGGTCACAGTTACTGTGAGGTGTGTATTAATCAATGCTGGGATCAAGAGGATAAAAATAGAGTGTACAGCTGTCCTCTGTGCCGAGATTCTTCAACACCAAGGCCTGTTCTATGTAAAAACACCATACTGGCTGAAGTGGTAAAGAAATTGGAGGAGATTGATGTCTCTTTTGCTCACTGTTTCGCTGGACCTGGAGATGTGGAGTGTAGTTTCTGCACAGGGATGAAACTCAAAGCGGTCAAGTCCTGTCTGATGTGTCTGGCCTCCTTCTGTGAAACTCATCTGAAACCTCACTATGAAGTGCCTGGGTTGAAAAAGCACATGTTAATTGAAGCTGCTGCAAATCTAGAAGAGAAGATCTGCTCTGAGCATGGTAAAGTGCTGGAGGTCTACTGTCATACTGACCAATGCTTCATCTGTTGTATGTGTATGATGGAGGAGCACAAAAGCCACGACACTGTCTCAGTTGAAACATACAGAACTGAAAAACTGGTGAGAAATGCTAGTCTAATCTATTTAGAGTTATTGCATGCAATTTATATTTTTTATGGTTAAAGGCTTGCAGGACAAGGATCTGTGACTTATTTTAGTCTTTTAATTATTTTCCTTCTTTAAATGACTGATGAGGTTTATGAGTTCTGGATCATGATTGGTTAGAATGAAAATCTTTAGACAAAAAACTCAGACACCTCAGACAGTTTGTCCAGATATGCATCTTTACTTTATGATATACCACCTAAAATTGCTTTATTTTGTAATATAAATGTATATCTTCAGAAAGCAGTTTGATTACCAATCAGTGAGCAAATTTTTTAACATGACCGGTAAAAACATATTTTGCATGTAACTCATAACCTCATACTGTATAAAGAGTGAAATATATTTCATTTGTTCTCAGGTTGAGTTCGGAGAGAAGCAGATGAAATCCCAGCAGAGAATCGAGGAGATGCAGAAGAAGGTTCAGGAGCTGAATCAGGCTATGAAAACTGTAAAGGTGAGAAATGAACAAAGACAGAGCTGCTCCTAGAAACACACAAAATGGATAACCAGAAGAGGGAATGATGTGTGTGTTTCCTAACAGCTGAGTGCACAGTCAGCAGTGGATAATAGTGATATGATCTGTACTGAGCTGATCAGCTCCATCGACAAAAAGCGCTTGGAGGTGATGGAGCTGATCAGAGCTCAGGAGAAGGCTAAACTGAGGCAAGCTGAACAACTCATGAAGGAACTGGAGGGGGAGACTGCTGATCTCCAGGGGAAACTCACTGAGCTGCGGCAGCTTTCACACTCACGCGATCACGTCCATTTCCTCCAGGTAACTATCACTAGTGATGGCCAAGTAAAGCATTGTAAAGCATTGGGACTTTCTTTAAATTTGTGTAAAAAAAGATTCAACGCTTTTAAGTATTTATGTCAGGGTGCACAGCGACAACTAGTGATTCGCATAAATTAAAGCAGCCATTTACTGAAGCAGAAGTCCTGCTTCCCTGAACAATTTACATCACGTATCACTGCAATATATCCAGAACAATCATCCATTTTTTTGTTTTCGTAAAAATAATCATTGTCATTTACACTTGTGAAGCAGTAAATGTTTACATTATTCCACTTATGATTGAAGTGTATTATAAATGTGGCATTCAAAATATGTTTTTATATATTAGCATATCAAACAGCTTATAGTCTGTGTCCACTGTGGGCTCATGCATTCTTATTCCTTCATGAATGTGATTATTTTTCATTATTAGCATAACTATGTTGTGACTAGTGAATGCTCATAAAATAATTGTGCAGAGCAGCAAAGATACCCCAATTTATTTGGTAGTGTCAAGTTTAAATTCTCCAGAAATTAAATCATTGCTTTCCCAACATCCTTTTGTATTTAAACCCATCAAAACAAAGAAATGTATGATAAAGATGTTTGAACCTTAATACATTATCAGTCATGTGGTATTGGTCATGTGAGACAAGCTCCGACACCAGGTATTAAAACATACACATAATGAGGGTGAATTAAGCTTTATAGCTTCTTGGTATTGTCCAACCATCACTAACACATACACACACACACACTTTTCTTTTTCTTCGTTTCTCCCTCTCCATGATGTTTTTCTTTCTCTCTGAAGAGATTAGAGTCTCTCTGGGTCTCTTCTGGACATGAGGACTCACCCAGTACCAATGTCAATCAACATTTCTCATTTGTTGGCGTGAGGAAATCTCTCTCTGATCTGAAAAGGAGACTCGAGAAAATCTGCAAGGAGGAATTCATGAAAATCTCTAAAAATGGTGAGGAAAAATGGTCCAGCTCTGAAATCTTTACTTTCTCTGCAGCATGGTAAAGCAAGGCATTAAATTTCCCGAAAAACACAGAGAGCTGATTTTATATAATTACGTAAACATTAAGTAAAAGCTTCTGTTTTGTTTTTGGTTATTATATATCAAAGCAGCTCTCTGCTCATGTTTATTTTATTAATAAAGTTTATTATTGTATCATTCTTCAGAGGGGAATACATAGGGGAATCCAGAGAATGTTTTCTAAAATAAAACACTGATTGGCACAAATTGTATGACTTTAAACTGTTTCTTAAAATCTTTTACAGCACCTAATTTTTTTCTGTCTCCATTTTGTTTCTGTCTCTCCATATCTGCAGCTGTTCAAATGATGTTGTTACCCACTGAGCCAAAGAGCAGAGAAGATTTTCTGCACTGTACGTATAACACACACGCACATGCACGCACACACACACACACACACACACATACACTCTCCACATAAATGTATTCTGTAATTAATATCTAACATTTTTTATATTTTTAGATTTCTGTGATCTAACGCTGGATCCCAACACAGTAAATGATAAAATCATTTTGTTTGAGAAGAATAGAGTGGTGATGCACAGTGAAAGAAAGCAGCAGTACTCTTATCATCCAGAGAGATTTGACCACTGTAAACAAGTGTTGAGTAAGGAGAGTGTGTGTGGACGCTGTTACTGGGAGGTGGAATGGTGCAGTAATGAGTGGGTGGAAATATCAGTCTCATATATGGACATCAGCAGGAAAGGATTGCGTCATATGTGTGAGTTTGGATGCAACAATCAGTCCTGGAAACTCCAGTGTTCTTCTAATTCTCTTTCTTTCTATCACAAGAACAAAAGGAATAATCTCAGAATTTCATCAGCCTATAGAATAGGAGTGTATGTGGATCACAGCGCAGGAACTTTGTCCTTCTACAGCGTCTCTGACACGATGAAGCTCCTTCACAGAGTCCACTCCACGTTTACTCAACCTCTGTATGCTGGGTTTGGTTTACCTCATAGAGGATCAATTGTAAGATTATGTGATGAGTAAATAAATAGGTGAGTAAAGAGAGAAAGAAAGAAATATGAAGTTTTTGTTGATACTGTTATCTTTTTCCCTTTCTAAAGCAACTAATTATTTTGTTTCTGAACAAAGATTTTATACACAATGTCTGTGTGTGTAAATGAAAAATATGAGCATATAGAATTAAAACTGAATGTATTGAATGAAAGTGTAAACATATAGAATGAAAAATCTGAATGTATCGAATGAATTTTGAATATCTATATATGAATTAAAGTATTTTTGTCATAAGTACAACCAGAACTTCCTCTTGATATCTTCGAGAACCTGGAACCTGTCTCAAAAAATTTTCTGTATGTATGGCAGTATGTATGTATTTATGCATGTATGTATAGATGTATGTATGTATGATGCTGTGACAAAATCTGACTGGGCAGAATTTAATGAAACTTTTGCAGTACGTGGATATCGGTCTGAAGTTTAACTCGTGAAGTCACAATGTTTAGTAAAAGCAATGTAATGAATAGCTGTGTGCAAGAAACACCCGCACCAATAGATTGAAAAGCTAAAATAAATATTTTTGTTCAACTTAATCTTTATTTGATCTACTTTTTTGTGTATTTGGCAGACGACGAAAGAAGCACAACTTAGCGAAAACAAGGCGTAAACATTGATTGTAATAAGATGAAACGACAGTAGATTCAAAATATTTCTGTAAACTAGGTAAATTTTGTACAATGTAAGCATTTGTAAGATACTAATAAGCTACTTGCTCAATGTAAACAAACACCTTCACTAATAGATTGAAGAGCTAAAATGAATATTTTTGCTGGGATTAGTTAATAGCTGAAATAACTGCTGGAGTAATTTTAAGACAAAACGTAATCTTTATTCAATCTACTTTTTCAAGTTCTCATCTGTGATTCACTCTCCGATTATCGAACAGGGAGTGTATTTGGCTAATGATGAAAGATGTACAACTTATAGTAAACAAGGGATAAACATAAACTTTTCTATGTCTTGTCTTTCCCATTGATTGTACTAATATTTAGCCACCAATCCAGTGAAAACCAATACCAGATAATGTTGTCACACCAAACAAGCTTTTGTCAAATTACTGTTTAAAAAATTAAGAGGCCTATCTTTGTTGCAGGCAGACATGTTCATGGGCTTCAACCTAAAATAATATCATTGATTAAATTAATGCTGATCAGCTGATTTTTAGCTTTAACCTTTTAAGTCTTTCTACAAACTCTTTTCCCATTAAAGACAGGTACTTCAGCTAGCACTGAATGAAACTTGAGAATATTGACTGAAAGCCTGATTCCCCCCCCCGATTTTCTCCCTAATTTAGTCGTGTCCAATTCCTACCTGTCACTAGGGGGATCCCACATCCGCTCCTTCCACCTGCGCGAGCTCACAGACGCCCCTGATTGGCTGTAGAGCCGTGATTAATGTGTGACTAAGTACCTCTGATCCCTCCCCTCTGAGAGAGCTCCCTCTAGACCTCTGGCTGTGAGAGGTTACAGCATCACCCGGAAACCGAACCAGCGATCTCCGGATGATAGGGCGAGCACTTTACCACTGCGCCACTCGGAGGCCCGAAAGCCTGATTATTTAAATTAAATCTGACATCATCAAAGAGCCGGCACCTTCTAGTTGTTTTGATGTTCAATTCGATTCAATTCAGTTTATGTAGCGCCTCTAACAATGTTCATTGTCTCGAAGCAGCTTCACAAAATTAAAAGAAAATTATGGAAATGTATATAAGATGTGAGAAAAATTAATATAAATCATAATGATTAGATTGTTCCTGATAAGCAAGCCAAGGGTGATGGCGACAGTGGCAAGGAAAAACTCCCTGAGATGGCTGTAGAAAGAAACCTTTAGAGGAACCAGACTCAACAGGGAATCCATTCTTATTTGGGTGGTATATAATAGAAGATGTCTAAGTTAACATGGAGTCCAGTTTGGCACCAGGTTGAGTCAGACAGGTGCAGAGGGCAGAGGGGAGGGTTGGCAACTGTCTACTGGAGCTGGCACAATCTCCAGGTGCCTCGGGATGGGTAGAAAAAGGTGGAAAAGAATTAGCATAGCAGCACATGATGAGAATGTGCATTTAGATGTACTGGTGTATGAGTTTATGGGATAAATTATATGTATGCCAGATTAAAGAGACGTGTCTTATTAGTTATACTTATGTCTATAGGTCTACTTTTAAACTGGGAGACCGTGTCTGAGCCCCGATCACTCTCAGGAAGGCTATTCCAAAGCTTAGGATCTAAATATGAAAGTGCTCTACCCTTTTCGTAGCAACGTAGTATTGCAGTTTAAGCAGCCGCACTTATTGAGACTGCGGTTAATCTCACCAGATGTAAATGATGGGGGTTTTTGATACTTGATGCTAGAGATTTGAGATGCTTACAGAAACAAGTTCCTGAGAGCAACTTTCTACAAAAACAAGAAAAAAATATAGGTTTAAGTAAATAAGTAATGAAATGAACACCCTTCACAATATTTATGAGTATAAAGGATGTATTATAATTATTTATAATTATATTATTGTAAAATTCTACAGGAAAATGTCTTATTGTAAACAAGTCCTGGAGAACCTTGTGTCATGCACATTTTAGTGTTTTCCATGTTCTACCACACCACCTTAAAAAAGGCTGTTAATTAGCTGGTTAGTTAAATGAGGTATGCTGGCAGCTGAGATAACACTAAATGTTATTATATGGTTATTATTTGACATTATTTTATGTCAACAGTATATACTGTAATTATAATAAATTAGTGTGAGAGAGACTTCCTCTGAACTAAACCATGCACACTTTAAAATATGAATGTGTGCTTTGAATAATAATAATAATATTAATAATAATAATACAAGCAACAAGCTTTTTCTTTGAAGTTTTATTGTCACACACACTCGCGCCGCGACCGGCACTAGGACCCGGAAGTAGTCGGGTCGCTAAACAGGAAGCATAAAAGGAGACAAGATGGCGCTTCACATCGCTCAGTCATTGAGTTCGCCCATGTCGGTTCAGACTGTTCGTCCACCATTTCGTGAGTACTGACTTTCTTGGGTTTTCTTTCTGATTCAAGTGTGTGTTTATAGGACGCGGGTTAAATTTGTGTTTTTCCCTTTAGTCCTTAGACTAAATCGCGTGGTTATCCTGCCTACTCGCTTGCTTCGGCGTTTGGGTTTACCATCCACGCTACAAAGGGCTAACCGCTAAAGCTACGTCATCTGGTCAACCCAGGTTAGTTCACTGACAGAATGACTGAGCCAACAGCGGTAAACCCAGCGGATCAATAAGCTAACCGGAGAGATCGGTAATCTGCGGCGGCGCTTCCAAGACGTTGCGGCCTTGTGCCGCGAGGTAGCAGAGCTTTGTCAGGAGAACGCGGATCTCCGCGGGGCTGTTGCTAACGCGGCTAGCCGGCCTCCCATCGCGGCGGCCGCGGCTGCGCAACCCCCCCCCTCTGATGTTTTCCTCTCTCTACCAGACAAATGGGATGGCACGGACGGGAAGTGCAGTGTGTTTTTGACGGCTTTAGATCTGGTGTTTGAGTTCAATTCCACCAAGTACTCCACCGATCGGCTGCGCATCGCGCTACTCATTTCGTTGCTATCAGGGCAGGCAGCTGAGTGGGCCACGGCAGTTCTTCGATCAGATTCTGACACCGCCCATTCCTACAACGAATTCACCCACCAACTCAAGCTCACTATTGAACATCCTGCGGGCGAGGTGGAGACCGACACCAAGCTCTATCACCTGTGGCAGGGAGGATTGTCCGTGAGCCGTTACACAGTGGAATTTCGCACCCTCGCTGTGCAGACATCTTGGGGAGACGCCGAGCTCCGGACATCCTACTACGAAGGGCTGGCGTCACGTATTAAGGACGACTTGCCGGACGAGATCTTCCCGCCACGCTGGAGGGATTAATCCAGCTAGCCCTCCGCATTGATCAGCGCCTCCTCTCTCATCCGAAGCCAGCCCCGAGGACCCTGCCGCCTGCTCCCACCTACCACTACACTGCACCTCGACCATCGACCACCTTCACCGCTGCCACCACTGGACATGTTGGATCTCCACCTCCTGCCGTGGTTGACACCGGAGACGGGGAACCTATGCAATTAGGACGCGTCTCCCTAACCGTGGCCGAGCATGAACGCCGCTTCCGGGAGGGGTTGTGCGCCTATTGTGGATCCGCGGCGCACCACCGAGCAATCTGTCCGCTCCGTCCGGGAAACGCCCAGGCCCGGTGAGGAGGGAGAAGAACTCACCGGGTCCTATCCAACTCTCCACCACACTCAACACCAACACCACTCGTCGCACGGTTCAGGTATTCCTACAATTTGGTCACAGACGGGTCGGAAGTACCGCGTTCATCGATTCCGGTGCCACAGGTAACTTCATTGACTATAATTATGCCAAAAAACTGGGGGTAAAAATCGAGGCGTTATTCCAGCCTGTTTGTATCACCTCTGTAGACGGTCGGCCCCTTTCATCTAGCCCTATTACAACTCAGACTCAACCAATCACCCTCATCATCAATCAACATCAGGAACCTATTCAATTTCATCTAACCCCCATCTCATCACCACCCATCATCCTTGGACACTCATGGCTTCTAAAACATGATCCTCTGATTTCGTGGACCCAAAATCGGATCCTACAGAGGGGGCCGGCTTGCAACGAACTTTGCCTATCGGCATCGGCTGGGACGTGCTCTAGGGAGTCCAAGGCCCCCGACGCCGACACCAACGTCATTCCCCTGGCCTATCGAGACCTGGCTGAGGTGTTTGCAAGAGACGTGCCACCCATCTCCCGCCTCTTCGCCCCTACGACCTGGCGATTGACCTTCAGCCAGGCTTGGCCCCTCGCCGCGGCCATCTCTACTCTCTCGCACCAAAGTTTTATCAATGACGTCCTTCGGGACATGTTGGGGCGGTGGGCATTTGCCTATTTGGATGACATACTGATCTATTCACGGACTGTCGAAGAACATACCCAACATGTCAGCGCGGTCCTTAACACCCTTTCAGGCTCAAATTAAGTTTTAGTAACAGGTAGTTAGTTTTTAACTGTTGCAAATCAGCAATGCCTGCCTTGAGAGGGTTAAGAGACTGCTCGCCCATCAACTGTATTGTAAGTTGGAAAAGTGCGCTTTTCACGAGCGCTCCACCACGTTCCTGGGCTTTGTCATCTCGCCCCAGGGTGTGGCCATGAACCCGCAGAAACTAGAAGCTGTGCGTCATTGGCCCCTACCCAAGATCCTCAAGCAGCTTCAACGGTTCCTTGGGTTTGCGAATTTCTATCGTCGATTATCCGGGGCTACAGTACAGTTGCCGCACCCCTAACCGCTCTGACCCGCCCAACACCTCATCACTTCACCCTCAACCCTGCCGCCGTCTCCGCCTTCAAAGAACCTTTCATCATCTGGACCGATCACCAAAATCTGATCACCATTCAAAGCATTAAACAACTCAACCCGAGGCAGGCGCGGTGGGCACTGTTTTTTGAACATTTTAATTTCGATCTGTCTTACCGCCCGGGGTCGAAAAACACCAAGGCCGACGCTCTATCAAGACAGCATGAAGGGGATGCCCCCCGGCCGGAACCCGCGTCTGTCCCCCCACCATCAAAGATTCTGGCACCTCTCCGTTGGGACCTGGAAACGAGAGTTCTCCAAGCACAGGCCGCGGAGGCCGAACCGGCAGGTACGCTGCCTGGACGACTCTACGTGCCTTCCACCGTTAGGAGCGACGTCATGGAATGGGGCCACTCATTGCCTCTCTCTGGACACCCCGGCACTAGGCGCACCCACCAGTTCATCCAGCGCGCCTTCTGGTGGCCATCCATGACCCAGAACATCGACGAGTTCGTCCAGGCGTGCCCATTGTGCGCCAGGGCAAAAACCAGCAATCAGCCAACACCGGGAGAGGTCCAGCCACTTCCAGTACCTCGCCGGCCCTGGACGCACATTGCCGTCGATTTCATCACAGGCCTGCCGGCCACAGAGGAAAAAACAACCATCATGACCATCGTGGATCGGTTCTCCAAGGTCGTGCATCTGGTGGCTCTCACCGGACATCCGTCAGCTAAAAACACAGCCGAGCTGATTCTAGAGCATGTAGTCCGCCTGCAGGGGTTCCCAAAAGACATCGTCTCGGACAGGGGGCCCCAGTTCACTGCCGGGTTCTGGAAGGCCTTCTGCCATCTGATCAATTCCACCTGCAGTCTGTCATCAGGATATCACCCTTAGACTAACGGTCAGACGGAGCGAACCAACCAACAACTGGAACGCTACCTAAGATGTTTTGTCGCCGATCGTCAGCGCTCCTGGGCCCGCTATCTCATATGGGCTGAGTTATCTCATAACCTTCATGTGTCATCTGCCACAAATCTCAGTCCATTTGAGGTATGCCACGGTTTCCAACCTTCGATGTTCGAACATCAAGAACCGGAGGTTGATGTACCGTCGGCCCAACAGTTGGTTCGCAGGTGTCGGCGGCTGTGGATACAAGCCAACCAAGCCATCCGACGAGCTAACACCCGCTACACCACCCAACATTGCCGTCGACACCCGCCGGGACGAATGTACAACGTAGGTGACAAAGTATGGTTGTCCACAAAAAATCTGCACCTTCACACAGAGTAAAGAAGGTCCCACCCAGATTCATTGGTCCTTACCGTATCACACTCCGCATCAACCCTGTCACCTACCGGCTCCAGCTGCCTGCGGCGCTCCGAATTCACCCAGCTTAAACCCTTCACCACTTCTCCTATGATTCCACCCTCCCCCCCTTGCTCCTCCTCCCCGAATCATTGATGGTGCCCCTGCTTACACCGTACTTCGGATCCTTGATTCGCGACCGAGGGGCTGAGGCACCTAGTACTTGGTAGACTGGGAAGGCTACGGTCTTGGATTCCGGCCCGGTTTATCCTTGACCCCGAGCTTATCAGGGACTACCGTCGTCGGGTATCCTCCACCTCAGGACCGTCAGGAGTCGGTCCTGGACAGGGGGGTACTGTCACACACACTCGCGCCGCAACCGACACTAGGACTCGGAAGTAGTCAGGTCGCTAAAAAGGAAGCATAAAAGGAGACAAGATGGCGCTTCACATCGCTCAGTCATTGAGTTCGCCCATGTCGGTTCAGACTGTTCGTCCACCATTTCGTGAG
>JAQMYK010000002.1:15893911-15903955 GCA_030014345.1 Clarias buthupogon
AAAGTGAAAAAGCAAACGTGGTAATTGATTTTGCTGTTTAAATATGACAGGTTCATGACTTGTAAGACATGGGAAATGGAGAGTTTGCAATTACATTTGAATTATGGCACACTTTGTGTGTCCACATATGGGAAACGCAATTGCAAATGCAATTTGCAATTCATTTTGAATATTGTCCGGGATATCGCTCCATAGGAGAACAATATGAAGGCCACTTTTGGAGAAAGTACACAACCAGTACAGAAAGTTTATCCCCAGGTGATGATTATCTAAACACCAAATATAAGTTGAATATACTGTATGTGTTTTAGAAATTAACCTGAATTTTCTCCTAAAGTTTTTTTTATAACATATTTACAAAAAGTGTATTATAATACAATTATTTTAAAGTGTGCTTAAAATTAATGTGCTTAATTCCCAAAAAATTGTAAAAGCATGTTAAACCTCTTTTTACATATAAACAAAAATACAATTTTGTCAGTACAGTATACTGCCACATTGCAAACATTGTTCAAGAATGGTTTGCATAACACAATAATGTTCAAGTTCAAGGTGTTGACTTCCCCAGAACTCTTAGATTTCAATCCTATTGAACACCTGTTTGATGTATGTGAAAACAAGTCCGATCCACAGAGGAACCAGTTCACAACTTACAGGACTTAAAGGATCTGCTACTGATGGCTTGGTGCTAAATACCACAGCATACTGTACCTTCAGAGTTCTAATGGAGTCCATTCTTCAATGAGTCTAGAGGTAAAAGAGGGACCTACTCAATACTAGATGAATGGTCATTATTTTATGGCTGATCAGATACTGTAAATTCAAGCATTTACCTCACTTGCTGTGGTAACATGGTAGCTGAGGTGGCAGCCATATTAAAAGGGTGAACTCTGTTTTTTAAACACACCCCTACAAATATAAAATCACAATAAAACACATGGTTTCCTCTAAACCAGTGGTCCTCAACACTTGTCCGGGAGGACCACTGGCCCTTCCCATTTTAGTGTATTTTTCAGCTCCATGCACACCTGCTTTAACTAATCTGCTCATTAACAGCCTCTTCTAAATTGAAGTGGATGTGGTAGAGCAGGACAAACAGTAAAACGTGCAGGGCAGGGGAACCTCCAGGACCAGGGTTGAGGATCACTGCTCTAAACAACACGACAGGATGCAGTAAATTTATGAATGTAAATTATGCATGTAAATTAAAGTCGTATATACATATAGTATACATTATGTACAGCTGCCTAAACTCAGTATGATTTCAAATCAATTCCTGCTGTCTGATATCACACAAATGTGGATGGATTCCCTGTTGAGTCTGGTTCCTCACAAGGTTTTTTCTTATTGCCATCTCAGGGAGTTTACCTTGCCATCTTGTACTGTACTTTCATATTTTTCATATTGTGCTTATAATTGTTACTTTTCATATTGTGCTTATAACTGTGTGATTTAATAATTTAAAAAAAGTTCAATCACTTCTCACCACTAGATGGCGACCGTGGTCTGTTCTGATCTAAACGGGTCTGCAAACAAGTTCCACCCTCAACTCAGCGTTAGTTTTACAAACAAAAGCTTTTGTTCTTTAACAATTTCCTCACCTGTGTAAATAAGAAAAAGTTAATAGCGGGTGCACAAACCATAGGTAAATGCTGGAAATCAGTCTCAATAAAATAAACTGTTGTGCTTCGAACAAACAAAACAAGATCATAAAATACAGGCTTGTCTCGTAAAGAGACATTAACCCGTAATCTGTCTGAGCAGGACGTTAGTCATGTGTATCATCTGCACACTACACACACCCTCATCTCTGAACCACACACACACACACACACACAGCGCTGAGCTCTGCCCCTACCTACGTGTCCGTAAAGCGGCCAGAGTGAGTGTGTTATGGCCTCAAAACTGAAAGAACTCCCAAAGAAAAGAGTGAAAAGTGTGAGAAAGGACGGGTTTTAACCGACTCATACGAAACGTTAAGTTTAACTGGAATATTAATGCTGTAACCGTGGACTGTGTGACTGTCAGGCGGTAATAATTCACCATGGTCCATAAATATGGTAAGTCCCTTCGCTAACTTTGGCTAACGTGTTTTTTTTTTTTGTTTTTTTTTAACTTAACTCTTAACTTGTGTTGAGTGTTTCAGCAGGAGGTATTATACGGTTTAAAACTTCGCCACAGTGTTTTTATCCCCCCTATAAATTTGCTGCGTTTTCCAATCTTCATGGAAGAATTTTCTTGGGAAACAGGAAGTGGTGGACAAATTACTTCCCATAATATTACACGCTTATTTTTTTTTATTTTTTTTGGAGATGAAGACGTTAAAGATTATAAGAAACTATAGATTTGAGTTAAGTGCTCTGTTATTATGTTGATGTCTCCACGCTGTCACTCCACTATTGGCACTGAGCAAACACCACCTTAACATCCACACACTGAACAGGTGTGTAAAGCTGAACCTTACCTAAACTACGTAGAGTTTTCATTTGTTCATCACCTAGAATTTAAAACGACAGAACCGTTGTTCGTGACGTCATGCGATGGCCCGCCCCTTTGACCACAGCATCATAAATGCTGATAAAGACCCTATGCGAAGTCTGAGTAAATAGTAAACTTCCAGGTGTCATTGTTAGATACACCTACTGTACAGTATAGTAGTTGAGATGTCTTTGATGACCATCATTTGCAATCTCATATAGATCGAAAGCTATAAGCAGGCAATGCATAGCCAAGTTTCTTTCCCTCTATTTGCAGATACTGAGAGAGCCATTGGGCTGCTGAGGCAATATCAGGCTAGTCTGACCAGCCCAGAGGAACAAGCTCTAAAGACCAATGTGGGCAAGGTTTCTGCTATCTTTGGCAGCCAGCTCTTTAAGGCTCTGTTGGGTAAGATATGTTTCTGGCTGAATCATGTCTCTGGACACGTTACGCCTTATCATTTTTGTGTCGGACAGCACCAATCTCACAACATTCCATGTAAAATCACTGTGTAGCAGGAACATATTTGGGTTCACAATGATCAGTTTTTTTATGCTCTAGTTTTGGACGCAGCCCTGTATTTTAGCTATTATGTAATCATCCAGTCTTCAAAATCCTTCCTGGTATGATAAACGTTGCCAAAAATGCCATAATTCCACTAGCTCGTGTAGCACATTGCTCATGCTAATTCCTATTTCCTCAGGGTGATTTCACAATTCGGGTGTCGTGTTAAGTCATTTTAAACCTACATACATATAAACAACAGACAAAATAACTTGAAGGCTGTATCTACGGTATCTAGAGCACTAAGGAAATTAAATTTTTTTACCTCCCCCTGCCCACTAACTGCTTAAACTACTTTAAAATCATACTGTTTTGCAGAACTGTACAGAAGGAACTCATTATAGAGTATGTGCAATTTAGTTCTATTTCACAGCATTCCCTTAACCCTGTTACCTGACCACATAAATTCTGACCCTATAAAATATTTTGAATATTTTACAATTCATATGTTTAATAGGAAGTAATCAGAAATTCAATAGGGATTTCCTAAAGACCACAGGAAGAAGAAAGTAAAGTTTTATTGCTCTTTTTCTCTTATTACCTAGGGGTTTTTTTTTATGACCAAAGCTGTTTCCCAAATGCACCACAAAGTTAACCTCTTGAAACCTAAATGAAATTTTCATCCCAATTGCACTGTCTATATATCATTGCGCTATGTCTTCATATGAGGGTTGTTAGATATAATTCTTTTGCCAAACATATTCCTACAGTATTTGTCAGGTCCAAATGAGGAGAAACAGTAAGGAGAAATTTCAATGTCTAACCCTAACCCTGAGTGGCTGGCAGCGTTTTTTTTTTACCCTAACCTAACCCTAGTGTCTGGGTCTCAGGTGGTTAATTCAATTCAATTCAATTCAATTTTATTTATATAACGCTTTTAACAATGGTCATTGTCTCAAAGCAGCTTCACAAAATGAAAAGAAAATTTATGGAAGTGTGTATGAGTGAGAAAAAATGTGTTTAGATAATAATGAGATTGTGAGATTGTCCCTGATGAGCAAGCCGAACGCGATGGTGGCAAGGAAAAACTCCCTGAGATGGCAATAGGAGGAAAACTTGAGAGGAACCAGACTCAATAGGTAGCCCATCCTAATTTGGATGATAACGTATAACAGGAATTATATAACGACATCTTAATCAGAACAGAGACTACAGGAAGATTAGGCTGTATTTCTTCATGGGAGATCTTGCAGTGAACAGATTTTTCATCAAACAATGCATCAAAAAAATCAACACCCACTTTTCATAACCACTGAATTCAAAAAGTACCTTGACAGTGTCCTTCTAGACTCATTGTGGCACGCTATCGGCCTGTACGGAATCTTCAAGATTTCTAAATTAGTAAATATTGTGCAAAACCTGTCTGAAAACTCAACAATTCAGCCCCGCCTTCATGCTATAGGTTTCTGATCACTCATACACAAGACCGGATTCATGTAGGAATGCCAAATAGCCTAAGCTGCATGTCTTTTGACTGTGGGAGGAAACCCAACAAGCACGGGGGAGAAAACTCCATGCACACAGACGTGAGGTGGGAATCAAACCCTCAACCCACAAGTGCTAACCACTATGCTCCGTGCCACCTTACAAATCATCATTTTATTTATAAATCTTTTAATTATACATAAATGTGGTTTAGTCTGACACTGAGATTTAATAACTTACCAAACAGTGTGCTACACTGGACTACCAGCACAAAGATTTGAGTCCTGCCTTCATGCACTAGGTTTATACCCAATTCATTTGTAATTTGACTTACGGAATGTCTTAAAACGACTCTCCTCCAAAACACCGACCAGGATATATTACCAACCGTTTCTGCAAAGTCCATCATCTAATTTTTCTGTCTTTAATTTTTTTCTCCTCATACTGTATGTCCCTTAAGGGGCTCAGTAGAATCCATTATAGTTGAGTGATTTAATATTAACATCAAAAGAATTGAGTCACAACACACTGTTTGAAGAATTGAGAACTTTTTACTGTTAATCTTTTATAACATTTGACAGCCTTGTATCTTGAAATATTAAGAAATTTTTTTTTGTCCATTCTCAGGATTTATTTTTGGCGACAGAATAAACAGCTGACACTCTGGATTTAATGTCAGTTTGGTAGCCAATGCAAATATCATGTTAATCATAGTACGTCAGAAACATCTTCCAGTATCGCAACGTGATGCGCTTTTTATATCGCCCACTCCAGAAACACACTCCTTCCATGCAAGATTCAATGCAAATGATTTAGGTGCTTCTTCACTCACACTCCTCAGGGGAACTCTGAGGCTTGTATTACCTTAAAGAAAATGGTAAAATATGGGACCTTTAAAGAAAAACATTATGGACAGCATTGTCTCTACATACATTAATGTCCCGTAAAATCACCACAAAATATAGCAAATAAAAAAAAGCTTATAGATAACATAAAGTCCCCCAATAAAGTGCTCAAGCTTTTATAAAATTTTTATTAACCTAGGCCCACTCTTCTCCTTTACTGCAAATCTTTTTTGTCTAAATATATTCTACGAGGAAGAAAGATGTTCACGTGTACACACTTCTAATGCAATGTGGCGCCACACGGTGAAGGACGTACTCCCGCTGTGCCTCCGCCTGGAATGTTACTGAGCCCCATTCTGGCCTACTGACTGATTAAACCACTTAGTGCAGGTCAACACCCAATATGCACGTTCTCCGAACGAGATGAAGACATAAACATGTAATGACCTGAAGATTGCTGCTGATTAGCAACTAGAGTAGACTATTATATACGAGAGGACGATTAATCATTGGGCAATCAGCCAGCTAAAAAAAGAAGCTGGGGTCAACAAAAGTCAACCATTTGTCTGTATGACAGAAACAGAATCAAAATTAGGCTCTTTTATAATGAACTAAATAAACCATTGGACCACGTCTGTGTGCACTTTGTTCATCACGCTAAAACAGGTAACTGACTATACTGTAAAGAACCATTAACTGAAGGGAAGACAGTATGGACGTTGAGCCAGACTAAATTCATTTAGCGAATCAATGCCAAAAAGAGATCCAGCATCCGTGCCTGATAAAGTACAGATGTAAGCAAGCTGATCAAGCTGGATTCTTAAATGGTACAACTGAGACAATGACACAATACAGCTAAAGATAATGCAGAGGGGAAAAATATATATATTTAAAATAAAATATAAACCTTCTGTCTAAGCTGTGTTCACGCAGACTTAGTTGGACCATCTGCATATGGGAGCATTTTTTTGTTGATAAATAAACATCAGGCACAAATCAGATGCTGGCTGGAACAATTCCCCATCGAGGTGCAAATTATTATAATCAGTCCTTTTGTTTTGATTTTACATATAAAAGATTCCAAAAATAATAATAACAACAACAAGGTTTGTATGATGATTAAAAACAGAACATGATATCTCAAACATTAAAATTTTTACGTCTTTTTTATTTATGTTGAAGTAAATATTTAAACTGTAAGAACACTCAACATTACAAAGAGTTGTTTTTCTGATGGCTGCACATGAAAAAAAATGGACCATACAAATAAGGAATAAGTTAGTTATAGTAAGGTCATAGATTAATCATAACTCAATTCATTCATGTTGAGAATTTTACAGATTATCAATGTATTAAAACCACTAATATTTGTTTTGCGTAAGATTTCCCTGTAGTTCCCGTATCTATTAACTTGTGCACCACAAGAGGGCGCATTTGCAGTTTGGGTAGTGCACAGCATTGGATGTTGCATTTTTAGTGCCCTTGTTTTGAGTAGAGAGAGAGAAGAGCAGTATTTTCCACTGCCTTGTTGTCATTGTTTTCTCTGTTGAAACTATTTAGCATGCATTTAATTTTTCTCATGTAAATAATTTGATGAAATTGTACCACTAGAACTGTTTAAAGAAAACTTAAACTGATGATTAAATGTGCTTCTGCGCATTGATTAATATAATTTTACTGATTACATTGTTAACATGTTTTTAGCTAGTGGCTAACTAAGATTCCTTATTAACCATAGCGGATTAAACTGAATGGTAGTGAATGAATATTTGGATTGTTAAGGGGTAACTGTGTTAGCTACATATTTATTTTCTCCAGTGCTTCTCATGTCTTGTCCGGCTGCGACTCCCCAAACATTTTACAACCCCGTCCCTAAGGACTCGCCCTGGTTCTCAGCACAGGGGACAAGACTACACTGTAAACCCTGTAGCTGCGTAATCCTCTACTGCTATAACCACGTTAAATTTCTAGCTCTGACTCTACTTCTGGCATGTTTATAACTTTATTATACACAACAGTGATGAAAGATACAGAAACATACCAACAAACAAACAAAAAAAAGGTTTTACCCCAGATTGACTTGGGACCGACACTACATCTAGTCGCTGGGGATTGGGTTGAATGGGAATTAAACCCAAGCCTTCTGCGTGGCAGGCGAGAAACCATTCGGCACATTGGGCGATTTACACACTACAGGCAATTTGGGACCGCAGTACCCGAAGGGAAACCCACCAAGCACTGCGCTAACATGAGAACTTGCAAAAAGACCCGAGGTAGGAATCGAACCTTTCGACTCTGGAGGTGCAAGGCAGCTATGCCACCATGCTTCCCTACACACACATATAATTTTTTTTTTGTATATAATATTTTGTAAATATTAGCTAAAATCTTAGGATGTGAATAAATGCTTAAAAATACAGCCCTACATGAAAACCTTGTAATGAATTTCTTGTTTGTACTGCATTGGTTTTGCAGAACTCAGCCCAGCTATTACCCTGAAAGTCAATTATTAATTAAATAAAAGTAAACCATTGGATTACCCTTAAAATCCAACAGCAACATAATAGGTGCTAGGTAATTGCAATTTGTATACTGGCTTTACACTAAGTCTATGCCTGTTACTTTCAATTAATTTCAAAGCAAATTCAGCCAAAGAAACCTTGTGACACACTGGGCCTTATTTAGTAATCATTTAGTAAAATGTATTTAAATGTTTTTGCAATCCATCCAAAGAAAAAAAAAATCAACTAGATTTACCAAAGTTTCAGAGAAGTTTAGGATTTTCTACATGCTCACATATGTATGCCAATCATCCGTTAAGTTAAGGCGCATTTGCGTTTTGTGACACCCACAAAACTTGTAAAAGTTCAAGTGCACAGACGGTTAGGAGCAAGAAATTGAAGGGGAAGAGCAGTGGCTGAAAAACAGAAATGAAATTTATTTTGACTCTAAATGATGGGTAAAAGCATGAAAGACAAGTGCTAATTATTTTGGCTGACATCTTTGATAAGAATATTTAACCATATATAATAATAATAATTATTATAATAATTATAAGCGAATACTAAACGTTCTTCCAGCTGACGCATTTATCTATGTCTCATAGCTGTTCACAGACAGACTGACCTGTAAATAACACTTTCTTTAATCAGTTAAATGCAAATAAATAAATTTAAAAAATCTATATCGGAGAATGATAAAGCAAAGTCTAGCTGTTAGGCGTACTGTAACTAGAGCTAAATATCACCCCAAATGCGGATCACCCTTCAGCGCATGTGAACTGAGCAAACTGACATTTTCCTGTCAGCTATTTTGGAAAGAACAGGAAAGGGTAACTTGTGGTTAGCTGTAATTTTGTCCTCTCTTTGAACCTATAGTTACTTCTTGAGTAAGGATATTTAATTTCATCAGCACCTGGCTATGTATTTTCTTAAGGCCCTTACCCTAATGAAACTTTCCGAATAGGAACAAACAACAAGGAACTGGGTGCGGATGGGTTGCTATGAGCCTGTAGTGATGTAAGGGACAGATTTTCTCCTGACTCAAAATCCCAAGTGACATTAACTGGCTTACTGTTTGGCCCATAAGATTCAGGTAAAGCAAAAACAAAACACTGGGTTTACATTACATTTCTGTGCCACGTATACTTTCGTAACTGAGTATAATAGATGCTCTTGTGAAAGTTCTCTTTTTTAAATTACTTGCAGTTACTTGTACTGTGCAATATGTTAAATACTATAAATACTCTCAATTATCCTGTCAGTAGTTAAATCAAGGTAAAAAAAAATTGAAAAAAAATAATTGCGGGCAAAATTTGGAAAGGTCTCATATGCAGATAAATTCTGTAAAGTCTCTACAGGAAATATAAAAGCAGCATATCTTCACAAAGGGTGTGTTTTCAATTTGTACTGTAGTGTGGAGGAGAGACCATGTTGTCTCTCAGGCACAGAAAAGAATGGGGTCAAATTAGGTTTGACGGTAAGAAACATGTGGTTTTAATCAGTGCAGATTTTGGACTAGAGTCATGTTGGGAGCAGGAATGAAACAGGATCTTACTTTAAGTGATTTTTCTGTTATTTGGGTTTTGATACACTATTTCAGTTTCAAGCCTGTTGTTATGCGTACCAGTAAGCTGTTTCTTTTTTTCTTTTTTTAATCAAACATGCAGTCAGATAAGGTCTTCTTGTGGTCTTTTGTCAGAAGGTCATGTTTTGTAATGCTGAAAACCTTTTATCCTGACTGCATAAGAATGTGTCTATGGTGTATATGTCTGTAGATCTGTACATTCCTATCTATTAATATAATTTGGTGTATTATTCATTTAAACATCAGTTCTATTATGCAAATATTCCCATTGAATATTACATTGATCTTACGCAGTATACAATATTAATTATTCGGTGCTTCATATTGAAATTTTTGGTTATTTTATTTCTCACACAAGATTTTTGGTTGGTAATTTCCATGAGTGTACTACAGAGCTGTGCCAAGTCCTTTGTTGTTTCAGTTACACCTTGCCTATTTCATGACTATAGTTGAAAATATGTCCATTTTTGTGTGCTATTGAATTTCACAACTATGTGGGACATTCACAACTGTAATAAGCATGCATTGTTTTATGAGTGTGCTATGGAGTAGTGCTGATTTGCTGAGGCCACACACACACACACACACACACACACACACACACACACTTTGGGCAATTTGGAAATGCAAATTAGCCAAATCTGCA
>JAQMYK010000002.1:15913791-15941152 GCA_030014345.1 Clarias buthupogon
CTCTCTCTCTCTCTCTCTCTCTCTCTCTCTCTCTCTCTCTCTCTCTCTCTCTCTCACACACACACACACGCACACACACACACACACGCACACACACACACACACACACCAATAGGCCTACAGCGCCTGTCTTTAGACTGTGGGAGGAAACCAGAGTACCCAGAGAAAACCAGACGTGAGGTTCAATCCCAGAGTAGGGACCCAAAGACAATCATTATTTAACTTGTATAAAAGTAATATTGACAGTAACAAAATTGTAAATTAAAGTAATAGTCTGTGTACAATTACGCAAAAAAGTCATCATAAATTGTAATATAAGCTATTCTAAGTTGGAGCACATTAAGACAGGGTGTATCTCGAATCTCAAATAAAACTCACCGACCCATCGGCTTAGCTAGTGTTAAAGAGTTTTTTCAAACACTGCTTGCTGGCACATACAGTATGGATAAAATTGTACAGTAGTTACTTAAAAATGTAATTTCTCTCAGAGAGCTCAACCTAGAACTAGGTGCTATAGTGTACTGAAATGTATCCAAATATATTTATACATATAAACTATTCATAGAAAGACGGGTGTAATGTTTTGTTATTATACAGCATATTAATGATTGAAACAACCAGCCATTTTAAAACACAATTTCTGAACAATGTGTCATTTAATTGCAACTTTCTAATTTCTGATTGTCTGATTTTGTTTTTCTGTATATCTATTTCAGAGCCCAGAATTGGAGGGTGTGTCACGAGTCCGAGTGACCAGCAGGAGGAGTCCACAGAAGGTCGAGAGAGTGGCCGGGCTTGTGTGCCTTTCCCATGTGGAAACACCCAAGGTTTGTGGTCAACTGTGGAGTAATATGAATGGATGTTATATGCAATTTGAGAATTACTGGAATTCGTTCAAGAAAAGTTTAATATTTTGATGTTTACAATAACTGCAGTTTAAAATCTTATAGTCTTGGCGTATGAAGTGGTTAACATTTTATCCAATGCCATGGCTTTAGAATAGAACTACCCCAACTTGTTCAATTTTGGAAGGACATGCTTTGTGATTAATGAGTGCATTCAACGAGTTCAGTCCAATTAGCTTTACACATAAATATATCTATTTTACTGTTTTAATGTTTTGATGAGAATAAAATGTATTTATTGGATCTGATTTATAGGGTGCTTAAACTTTCAGCAGTCATCAGTGTACTTGAATTAAAAATTTAAAAAACTATTATGTACTTTTAATATTTACTAGGCCTACATTTGTCTTGGTTGGGGATTAATGTAAGGTAATGAATGACACGAATTGGTGCTATTTTTGCATTAGATAGTAAATCCAGGCTAATAACACAAGCTGCTCTTTTGGCCAAAAAAACATCACAGTGTCAATGTTGTCTGAGATGTCACTGTTTTATTTAATGCTTCAAAGACATCATGGTTGAGTTGCACTGTATCATGGCAGATCTCATTTTCACATGCCTTCCCAATCACAACACACCCAGAGGCACATGGCAGCACAATGCCTGCAGGCGCTGGCTTTTGAGATGAGTGGAGAACTGAGTGAGGGGTGTGGGAGTGTGGAGGAGGACGAGGAGTGTGCAGTGGTCTCAGCTCGTGCTGTTGGAGGGCTCTGTTTTTTTAAGCATCATTTCTCTACATTAATATCCTATGGTTGGTAATACAATGCACATTATGTTGAGAGAAAAGCTGGATGATGCTGATACAGATGTAGTGTCATGTCAGTTTTCACACATGTGTATGGACAATTGGGGATACAAGGTGCAGTGTAAGGATGGAGAGAAGTACATATAAAGAAGGAGCAGCAGAAATACAGAGAGAAAAATAAAGTGGGGGAGGATGGAAGGAATGAGCCGAATGAGAGGCGAGGGCCGGTGCAGTGCAACGCAGTCAGAGCTGGAACGGACACCCAGCCTTCCGCAGGTTGCCATGGAAACCACATTCCTCCCTCTGCTTGCATCCCCACAGACTGACTGCCTCGCTTTCTCTCCCTCCCTCTGTCTGTTTTCCAGTCTCTCTTTCTCATCTCTGTACCTTACGCAGTCATATGTGTTCACCAGTACAACATGGCCAAAAATACACCCCCGAAACTGTAAAATGCATGGCCAGGATAAACTAAATAAACAGTCCTAGGTGAAATATTATCCATTATAATTTATGCACAGTGAATTTTTTTGTACTCAAAATAAACTTCCCCATTCCTAGATCTTTGTGTGCCTAAGTACAGATTGTTCTTGTCATAGTTCCACATATTTCTATTCTAGTCATTTATCACCTATCATTAGCATTCTGCAAGTACTGTACTACGCTTTTCTATATGTTCCCTAGCCTCCCATTATGGTGACTGTACCTCGCTCCTGTCTTTTGCCTAGCTTCAGAAATATACTTATTAAATATCCTTTTCGCTCGATATTCTTAATTCCCAGTCACTATCCATGAACCTCATATCCCCCCCGCCCCCCTTCCCTGTTTTCCTTCGTCACTATCTTTCGTTTTCTATAGCTCCCCCCTATCATTAGACCATCACTCACATGTGCAATGTTTGGTACAGCAGCTGTTTTCTACCACCAGTTCTATTAATAGGAGTTACAGCCTTCATAGGCGCTTTTGTTAGGGTCTCAGAGAGCATGTGATGTGGGAGCCATGACAGAATCTTTAGCTTTATACAGTCATGTTCCTACCTTTAGCTGCCCATGAAACACTGGAGGATGGCTCGAGTATGATTGAATTGCATGAGGTCAGCACAGTGGGAAGAAAATTGGTTAAACAAAACATTTCCCACACTGCTACCTATCCACTGAACACTACAGGATGATAGACATCAATGTCTGTGACATATCCCTGTGAGATTTTAGAAATCTTGCTGTATTTTATGCAAACTTGCCTCTGCATTTTATTCAAATGATGCTTAGTAATGGTGCTACTGCCCCTTTAAGTCTGCCTGTGTCTTATCTTACCTTATTTGGGCATGCATCCTGTTAGGTGGTTAGAGAGAAGTCACATGGCCTGCTGTGAGAATGCACAAAAATTCCAGAAATGTTCTATAAATCTCATATGTGTGAGTGTGTATATTGAAGGTTTGAGGTATAACTGTTTATGTCGTTTTATGAAGCTTATTTTGGGCCAAAGGTCTGCCATCCCTCTGCAGTCATATTAATTTGTACAGTACTATGATATATGAATTGGTAAACCTTCCATAGAAATCTATCAAGGTTGAAATAACTATGATTATGATAGCTATGCTATGTTATGTTTACATGTTTCATCTATCCCTATTTTCAGGATCATTTTCTAAACAGGCATGACTAGTTGATCTACCGATTAGGCTACTTAGTGTAGGTAATAGCATCAAAGTATACAGTGTGCTCTGTAAAATGTTAAAATATGGATATTCAGGAAGACATTTTAGACATTCTTTGTATCTAGATCTGTAGAAAAACTTAATTCCACACTCTAAAGCAGTACAAATGGCATAATTGTTTTTAGAATGACTGCATTTGCCTCTCCCATTACACTATGTATTTTAAGTATGTGTATACTATACATCATGCGAACTGTGCCTAGACTATGTGTATGAAATTGAAGCTGTTTTGTGACGATGTTTATTGAAAGATCTATATAAGTAAAATTTAATTGTATTGAACTCAGCCACCTACAAATGTTAAAAAAAAACACTACATGACACAAGGTTTGTGGACGCCTGACCATTATATCCATATTGTATGACGCAAAATTTGAAGCAGTTGTATAATATGTCTTTGTATGCTTTAGCATTGCACTTTTCTTGTCTGGTAGAGGCATAGTCAAAACATGTTCCGACCTTACATTGCCCCTGTGCACACTTTTGGGATGAACTGGAGCACTGACCAAGCCCCAAGCCTTCTCATTCAATATCAGTGCCATACTTCATTAATGCTTTTGTGGCTGAATGGGCAAATCTACAGCCATGCTCCAAAATCTAGTGGAAGGAGTTTTTAGAAGAGTGGACGTTATTAAAACAGCAATGAGGTGAGGTTAAATCTAGAATGGTATTTTTATGAAAGCACATACTGTATATATACATCTGATGGTCAGGGGTCCTCAAAGTTTTGGCCATATCATTAAGTAATGCAGCCTGATTGATGCATTAGTTAAGCATTTGTTATATTGTCTGGTGATCCTAACATCAAACCCTTATGATCCCAAAAAAATCCGTTGCCATGAGTCCAAGAGCGCAAAAATGACTATGTTCTCTGGGTGGGAGGGGAGGCATACAATCACAGACACACAAGCCAATCGGTGCCATTTCTGAAGTCATGCATGTGAAATAAGGTGCGTAGTGTTTTCCTCCAGGTGTTAAACATTGTGACGCAGTGCCTAAATGTAATTGACATTTGCCCTCATTTTTCCCTCTCTACATAGCACTTTTTTAATATTACAACTGATTGTCTGCGCTGCAAACATAGCTGCAAACATAGGCACTTTTTATATTATGTTATATAATCTTTGAAGGAGTAGGACTTTTTTCCCTAGAGGTACTAGAAACACCCACATGCATTCACACACTAAGAGATATAACAAGCCCCATGACCTAATGCAACAATGTTATGTTTTAATATGATCGCGATCCGCTTCTCTGTTTTCTATGCTAATTTGCTTCTTCAATTGTAAAGATCATGAATATTTGAATAGTGCTTCTATGAAGAGTAAAAAAAAACTGTGCACTATTGTATGGGGTACATCTGTAGATGAGATCTAGGAAGAAGGAAAAGTAGAGAAGGAGTCATGTGGCCTGGGATGGATATGCTTGCACACTGGGCATTTTTAGCTGCAAGACACCACCCATATATAAACTGTATTCAGATGAGCAAGCTTCCTGGTAGTGGAGTAGATTTGTTTAATAGGATTGCAAAGTCAGCATAATATCTCTTTGTCAAAATTAGCCTAGACTAAATAAATAATCTAATTAGTATCTAGGATTTTTGGCACAATGACATTATCATTGGATGGGTAATGCTGTTGTTTCACATCTTTAGGGTTTCCAGTTTAGTCCTGAGCTTGGGTTTGAGTGGAGATTTGTTCTACCAGTGTGGCTTTCTTTTCGGTTCCCTGTATCCTCCATCCTCCAAAAAATTATGAATTATAAACAGAGTGTAGTGATGGGACCTTTTAATCATTTTAGTGACTCGGTTCTTTGAATCTCGTTCACAAAATTAACAAATCTTTTTTTGAGTCATTTAGTTCATTTCGTTCTTTTGATCAGAAATAAAATAAAATGTTACATTTTCAATAAACAGACCCCCAATACATCTACATACACATATTTTGGCTACAGTTCCAGTAAAAAAAAAAATATTACAAAGCAGCTAAGGACATATTATAATAAACAGAATGAGCAGCTCACCTCTCATATCTTCTGGTCTGCGTCGTTCATTCTTTTGAATCTATTGCACCGCATAGCGTCTATGGGAGTCACGTGACAAAAGAACGGATGACTCGGGACTTAAAGACTTGTTGAGAACCGTTCAATTCTGTTTCCTGTGTACTGCATTGTATAGCGTCTATGGGAGTCACGTGACAAAAGACTGTACGACTCGGGCGAGAAAAGTCATTGAGAAGAATCGCTCAATTCTGTTTCCTGTACATAACCTACGGAGGTTTTGCGATGATTTGCGCATGCGCTCCCAGTAGAAACTGAAAGAATCACTCTCCGAGACTACTCGTTCTTCTGAGTCACATTAAAGATTCGTTTAAAAAGAACGAATCGTTCATGAACGATCCTTCACTAATAGAGTGATAACTAACTATGTTAAATGCCCTTAGGTGTGGATGTGTATGTATGGTAGCCATCCATCGCATCCCTATAGTTAAATGGCTTTACCTGACCCTGATCAGGACAAAAAAGGTAATATAGATGATGATGATGATGATTACAACGACAACGACTATATGGGCTAGATGACTGTTATGAGATGATGTAATATATGTACAATATATTAAGTTAATATTTTTAACTATTAAGAGGAAAATATTTTTCATTAACTTATCCTATCAACTATTCTATTTAGGTGTCTTCATGTACTCACTTAGATGAATCAACCAAAATGTGTTAGACTTTAGAACTTACCGTAAAGTCAGGTTTGGGCCTACAACAGAATGTCAATTCTCTTAATATCCGCTTGATGTTTTTGCACTCTACAGTAATTCATATATAAATATGACTACATGAAATGTTTACCAGAATTATCCTAATTTGACCACCTTAACTCTTAAAGCTTTCATTGGGATAGTAAGGACCACTATTTCTTTTATGGAGTCAGCATTTGATGAGTGTTGGAATCTCTGCATCTTCAGTCTGTCTGTGTGCCTGTGATCAATTTACGGAGCGCTGCGCCTTTAAGAGCAGCCACTGAAACAACGAGTCCTGGTGGTGCTGCTGCTGATAGCCATGCTGTAAGTTGATTGGCTGTGCCTCTCAGATCTGAGGTGCTGGAGGGATGCTGCTACGCATCTCTCTCCCCCTCTCTGTCTTGCTACCTCCCTCTCTCTCTCTCTCTCTCTCTCTCTCTCTTTCTCTCGGTTGCTTGCTTGCATCCCTCTGTATAATCCTCATCTAGGGCAAGCGAACTGAGAGGCAATTCAGTGCTCAGCTCCTTCCTGCAGGCTGAGAAAAGAGAGAGGAGGAAAGAAAACGTTTCCCATCACAGGAGGAAGATAAAGAGGAAATCGGGCTGGTAAAAGAAGAAAAAAAAAACAGGAAGATTTGATCACGGATATTGATCATAGATATATATACAAATTGCTTATTATATATATTTGTACACACGCATATAGATATATATATATATATATATATATGTGTATATATATACATTATATACTTGTATATAACTGTGTATTTGTGCTTGTCTCTTTATATTAATATTTTTATATGTATTTGTGTGTGTGTAAATATATACATATATAAACAAATGAATTTATATATCTATGAATTTATTTACTTACCACTGTGAAGCAAGACAGTCAAAAAGAAAGTTCCGTCATCGGGGCTGGTCTCTGATTGAGAGATCATATACAGTATTTTCATCTTTCCCTTACACGTTTTTTTACATCGAAGGGAGGAAGACTATAGTCCTTTTTGTATTACTTGTTTTGTGGCTGATACCTCCTCACCTCCTTTTCTGGATTGGGAGGAACAAAGTGGGAGATAACAGGGCTTAGAAGACAGTGAGATTCCTGTGATTTTTGTGCTTTCCACCAGCACTGCTGTTCTCTGAGCCGAGCAGCATTGCCTGCTGTTTTTGATTCGAGGAGGCAGCAGCAGTAAGAGACTGTGAGAAGAGCACCACGTCGTGTGAGCCAGTCAGCATGCACAAACACCACCACTGTTGCAAGTGCCCAGAATGCTATGAGGTGACGCGCATGGCTGCCCTGCGCAGAATGGACGCCCCAGCTTACGGAGACTGGCAGCCGGAACCCTATGGATATCCGGCCAGCTATGGAGGTGGCCAGACCTTACCGCCCCAAACCTCGGGTGGAGGAGCAGGCATGGGCGGAGGGGGCACACTGGGCAGAAGTAAAGGGAAAAAGATGTCAGCCGGGGGCCCTGGAGGCCCCACTTCCATGAGCCAGTCCAAGGGTGGCCCCAAGGTAAATGGCAACAACTCGGGAGGGCAAGGTGGATGGTGGCCAGAATGCACCTGTACCAATCGGGACTGGTATGACCAGGTAAATGCATTTGTCGTGCTTGATAGACTGCCCGTGCCAGTGGGGGCGTTGAAAGGAGGCAGCTGGTGTATGAGGTTGCTAGGTTGGCGCTCTTGTATTTACAGGAGCTCATCCTTCTACTGGAAGTCTGTTTTACCACTGTCAAAATCAAGGCTGTGTCAAATCCCTGTTAATAAGTGGCTTTTGTAGTACAGATGTTTTCTGGGCTGGTGAGTGAAGAATTTCATGGCTGTTTGTTTGGTGGAGAAGATGGAGGAGGGGAGTGACAGGATGCTGAGTGGCTTCCTTTAAAAATCTCTCTGAATAGCTTCACAATTGAGGTGTTATGCATATTTGTGTCTCAGTATCTATGGATACTTAAGATGATATGAAACATTGCACAAGATGCAATAATCTTGTGTTCGATGAAAATTTGGATTGATTATCAAAATGTGATTGTATGAATCCTTTTGTTGCCTGTATGATGGAGTGCAAATCAGAAAAAATAGGAACATGGGCTTTAATTAAATAACATGTGTGTGCATGCGTGTGTGGTTGTGTGTGTGTGTATGTGCGCGCGTTTGTGTGTGTGAGAGAGAAAGAGAGCATGGGTGGGGGAAGGGTCACTGCTAATGTAAGGAATGAAAGAACAACCACTTATATGAGCAACAGTGTACATGTATGCACATTGCATACAAACCTGTCATGCCTGTTAGGTAGGGGACTGTCTCAATCTCTATATTTTGAGTGAGTAAGGGAAGGTGAAAGAGCAGATAGCAGAAGAATAGGAGTAACATGGAGGGTGAAGTATCTGTGGTTACCAGAGAACATGAGAGAACCCACCAAGCAATGGGAAGAAAACATGATGGGGGTGAAATGGGGGAAAAAATTCGAGCAGCTGCCACTGATCTGTTTTCTCGGTCTGAATGGACATCATGTCCTAAGCTGCATAAATATATATATAATCACTTGATGTCCTCTGGTAATTTGTCAAATAGATATATTTGTTTTAATTTTTTGAAATCATTCTTATTCATTTATAATAAAATTTTGGTTATGCAGTGGCCTAGTGGTCAGTTTTTGGAAAACGTGTTTAAGAGGTATTAGTGAGTTGTTTGTTAAAATGGATGGTGGTTAAGTACAAGACAGCGACTGATCTTCTAGGATTGAAATGGCTCTGTCAGGGTGGATACTGTACACCATTTGACTGGATATCCTGATGTCATCTTGCCTGTCAGGTTCGCAGAGGATGCTTCATGTAGCTTTGAAGACTGCCGATTGTAAATGTAAATTAATTGGTTAGAATCTAAAATGACAGCATTATAAAATCATTCTTTATATCCTATACCAGACACATAACAGATATAGAAATGCGATAGAAACATTTCCATGGAAAAATGGCAGCGATAGTGGTGAAATGTTGAGAAAGAGAGGAATATGCTCATAGAAGCAGCTAGCCAACCAGGAGGGGGAGGGGGTTATGTAAGATCAGGCGGTTGCAGGAGATGCGTAGAGAGCAGCCATGTAGCCATGAACCAGCATCTGTCCCAGCGTCTGTAGGGCAACAGTTTATAGCCTACTAGCTCAAATTAGGGTGAATGCTGTGCTTGCATTGCATAATATTCACCATTTTCGCTTTGTTTCTTGTATAATTTCAAATGCCGTACGATTTACTTGTCCCTGTTTTTAGTCTCAGGGCTTCACCCTTATACCAAGCTAGATAAATACAGCCTTTTTTTTAACACTGACACAGGGGTGGGAGCCTCTTTCTCACTATGCACGTTCATTTAACTAAACAGAAGCAGTAGATTCTCTCTTGCAGTAGAGGCTCGTTCATACGGGTAGATGGGACAGAGCTCCACCATGTATATATCAGCCATTTAATAACTGCTAATCTTCATAAACCCACATACATATTAAATAAATAAAAAATGTGTCTGTTAGACTGACATCTGCAGATGTTCCTCGCATTCGCTGGCCTTTTCAGATGCTGTGAATTTTGTGAAATAAATATGGTCATAATCTGTACTGCATCATTAAACTCATTGTCATGCTCATGAAACCGCTTTGTGACATGGTGCATTGTCATGCTGGAAGTAGCCATTAAAATAGGAAATTACAGCCATGAAGGAACATACGGTCAATAATAATACTCAAAAGCCTGTCATTCAAGCCATAATTACTTAGTGTGACAAGAAAACATTCCCCACATCCTTACGCCACCTCCACCAGCCTGGACTGCTGACACATTGGCATTTTGTGTCCATGGATTCATGCTGTTAGTGCCAAATTCTAACCCTACTATCTGTATACATTAGCAGAAATTGAGATTCATCAGACCAGCTGTCCAGTTTTGGTGAGCATTTGCCCACTGCAGCCTCTTGGCAGAGAGACATGGAACCTGATGTGGTCTTCTGCTGTTGTATCCCATCCACCTGGAGGTTTGATATGTCGAGCATGCTGACCTGATCGGCACAATTGTATAGAATGGTTAACTTACTGTATAGTTATCTTCTTTACTTTAGCCTTTCTTGTCGGGTTAAACCAGACTGGCCATTTCCAATTGACCTCTCTCATTGACAAGGAGTTTCTGTCACCAGAACAACAGCTCACCAGATGTTTGCACACTGTAATGTAATGTCAAGTACACTATATGAACCATGTTGAACCATTGTTGCTGTGGGTGGTGAAGACATATTTGGTAGTTATTTGTTATTGTTGCAAATGTAGTTTTGTATTTGATGTTTGTCTCTGCAGCAAGGCATAAAATTCTTAAAATGTTTATCTGGATGGTTAGCAAAGAAGTGTCAGGTAGACCAGCCCGTGTGGATATTTCGATTGTGCTACACGAATAACCCATTATAAAAATGTAGGTGTGTAAACATGGTGGAAATGCAGTTCAAGGCAATTATTGGCACATTGTGTTGGTGTGTGTCTTCATGACGTAACTATAAAATAAAGACAGACCAAAATGTAAGTGCCACATTTCACACCATGTTTATATTCTTGAAAAAAGCTCTTAATTGTTGCTTGAAGATGATGAAAATAAGATTATGCAGTAAACAAAACATATCTGTTGGTTCATATCTGCTCATAGAAAAGTGTTCCTCAATACGTCCTTTCTATGATTAAGAATTATTTGTTTTTAGATTTAAACCCTGTTATTATAGGGATCTACTGTACATATAGCCCCAAAAGGATAACTGAAGTACTAAGAGTAATTGTAACAGGCCTTTCAAGAGAGTCTATTACAGGAGACTTTGGGAACGAGGCAGGGTGTACACCCTGAACGGGGTGCTAATCATCACAGCGCGCTCATTCATACACTACAGGCAAATGGGGAAAGGCAATCTGCCTAATCTGAATGTCTTTGGAGTGTTGGACGAAACGGAGTACCCGGAGGTATCCCACCAAGCATGCGGAGGACATGCAAATCCCATAGACCTGAGGCGGGAATCGAACCCGATCCTGGAGGCGCAAGGGCATGGTGCTAACCACTAAGACACCGTGCCGCTAAAACCATATTTTCCAGATTATAGAGAGGTTTTCACTTATTCTCTTTGTGCTTCTCTGCTTGAGTCACAAAGAGTGAACTGTTTCCTGTTATCACAGATAAAGATCAAAGAACTTTACAATGATTATCTTTAGAATGATACATAAACTTACATTTTATAAGTACTGTATGATACATAAGCTTAGATTTGTCTTTATTTTGGCTGACCTGGAGTTAAAATGTTGTTCTTTTGGTTAATATGATAATAGATTATGTTAAATTTCTCTATTCATTTATTCCGATGTATCCTTACTTAAAGATATGTTTACTTTATCGCCCTCAAAATAATCTAAACAAGGATGTATTCATAAAATACCATTAGCTTTGACTGCTTACGTGCACTACATCAGTAAAAATTAAAACTGACTGCACAACAGTGTTAAATGAACACACAAATTGTTGAATATTTGATATTTATTCAACAGTAATTGAATTTCCTTTTCAGTCAGGCTGGGTTGAGCTGCAGTTAAAAACTCTACAGGAAATGTGATACTAGCCATGTATTTCTTATTATTACTACACTTAGAGGATATTATTTTTATTATCTCAGTTAACATTTTGACCAATGTGGTTATTTTAAAAATGCCACAGAAAAATCCGATGAAATCCCAGAAAAGTCCCATCATTGCCATGTGTATGTACTGCATGCTATTTGTGAGATTACCGCAAAAATGTCCTAAATATGTGACACCTTAAATACCAATCATAAGCATTGGTAAAAGTCATAAAAATATCAATGATAAATACAAGATTTTACTGTTCATCACAGTGTTTCTGTAATAAACAGACAGTGTGTACCTTGCTGTGTATATGATTTGTGGTGGAGAATATATTAGAAATAATCAGTGAGAGCATGGGCATGTGAGCAATCAGACAAGATAATCAGTCAAATCATGTGAGGAATCAAACAATCTAAGGATACTTCATTTAAGCCCATGATTAAAATATGCTCTCAGACTTAAAGTGCCTGCATTGCAGAACTTATTACATGGATCCTGCATACTGTATCCGCAGCTTTTCCCCCAAAGAAAATTCAATTAAAATTATGAAAAAAAATGTGTTTCTCAAGAAAGGGGAGCTGATTTTGTCATTTCATAAAAAAGTAGGAAAGGAATAGTCACCAGAACAAGATACTGTACTAAAAAAGCATGGGAAACATCTCTGATTCCAATTTCTAAAGGACACCAATTTGTCACAGATGATCAGGACAAATCATGAGTGAGGAAACTGTAAAATACATAACTACGTTGTGGAGTAATTGAAATATTTATGCAGGTAAAGCTATATACTGGATATATATTGACATGTTTTAAAGAGCATAATGTAAATTAAATAAAATGTTATGTGCAAGCACCACTGATTTTAAACAGAATTTTACACGTCACATATTCTTTACAATGCGAAATTATTTTCATCCCACATCCCATCTTGTTAGGGAATTGGGATCAGAGTGCAGGGTCAGCCATGATATGGTACCCCTGGAACAGAGAGCCTGCTCAGTGGCCGAGCCTTTACAGCTTGGTGGTGTTGGGGCTTGAACTTCTGATGTTATGAGCAGTAACCCAGAGCCTTAACCATTGCATTGGACACCATGCGCTGCAGCAATTGTTCATACAACTGCCATGTTGATTCAGTCTAGTAGGACTTTGTCCTTCCCTGTTCATTTGCTGAATCTCCTCTCCCTTGGTGTTCCTGTACCTTGTGTTTTACAAATTAAGCACTATTTGTGGATGCATATAAATGCAACCCCTTCTCCCATGCATAACTGAGCCACCAGTATCATTGTGGCTTTTCTCTTTCCTTCAGAGATGTTGCTTTTCCTCATTCCTGCTCAGGCACCAAGCCGATGTTGCCATGGTAACATGAGGGAGATTATCAGAATTTTTAGTGCTGTTTTACAGACTTGATTTTTTCCCCCAGTTTTATGTTTTATGTAGTGGCTTTTGTATCTACAATTAACTTTCAATGGCTACAATGGCACAATTGCTATATAGCATATATGATCATATATGTATTTGTAAGTTATTTCTGTTGTACAGTATACTCACATGCAGACACACAAATTTACACTCATTTACACATATTATATATACAGTATATACAGTACATACTACCAGTCAAAGGTTTGGACATACCTTTTAATTCCATGATGGATTCTTATGTTTCCAATGCTAAAGGCATCCAAAATATGCGATAATACCTTCTGAACAGATGATATTAAGATTTGTCTGCTGCTTTGTAAAGTCTTCATAATGGCTCTAATCTGAGGTGCTGTAAATTTGTGATTTGTGAGGCTGGTAAATCGAAATTAACTTCTCCTTAGCGGCAGATGTAAGGTGTAGTCTTGGCATGGTCTTCATAAGAGCCAGTTTCATCATGGTGCTTGATGGATGTTACAAATGCACTTGACATTACTGTTCTTGCAAGAACTATTCTAGAACAGAGTCTTAAAATAATAGTTGAACATTGTTGTTATTATTTAATTACCTACTGCCATATGTGTTATTTCATAGTTTTGACAAAAATCCAGTATTGTTTAGAATGTAGAAAACCAGGCATAAGTACTACAAAGTTTACTTGGGTTGACAGGTTTTTGTTGGACCACTGAGAGGACAAGAGTGAGGTTCCCCCCACTGATTGGGACCGCTACACGAAAAAGTGTCATATACTGTACCTAACTGCAAGGACAATTATTTATTTGTTTGTTTGTTTGTTTTTGCTGTATACTGGAGACAGTTGGGTTTGAGATCAAAAGAGGAACATGAGACAATAGATTTTTATTTGAGCTTTCATTCCGTTATATTCACATCTAGATGTGTTAAACAGTGTGGAACATTGAATGTTTGGTGTCAGACCATTTTTAGTAAGTAAGTAAATAACACTTTTTATATTTGGTTGCATGTTGCTTGCTTGCATTAAGTCAGTGATTACCTGACACCACCAAAACTTGTCCAAGGTTGCATGACAGCGTATTTCAGTTGTTGATTGGTTTGTGTTTTTTTCCTGTCAATCTCCTCTTAAGGAGGTTAACCGTATGCTCAATTCAGTTAATGTCTGATGCCTGAACCAATCTAAAAGCTTTCTTTTTTTCTGATGGAGCCTTTTTTTTTGGGTCATGGTCTTCTGCTTCATGAAGCTTCTTCCAGTTAGACTGGATACATGTGTTTGTAAATTGGAAGACAGAATGTTTCTGTAGACTTTTGAATTCATTCATTTGTTACCATTATGAGTTACATTGTCAATAAGGATTAGTGAGCCTGTCTCAGAAGCAGTAGTGCAAGCTAAAGCCATGCCAGCTACATCAACCGTGCTTGAGCAGAGCATACCGTTCTCTAGACTTCATTTTGTTAAAGGTTAATCTTGGTTCCATGACTTTTGTTGATGCTTATTTCTTTACAAATTCCAGTCTGGCCTTCTGATTCTCCCTGCTGAACAGTGGTTTGCATATTGCGGTATGACGTCTATATTTCTGTTCTTGAAGTTTTCTTCAAACATAACCTTCACTCATCTATTTTATTCTCTTTTCTCTTTTATCAGTTGCTGTTTTCCTTGGCCCGCTTGTTTAATATCTGATTGCTATTACACCAATGGTTTCTTTCAGGACATTCCAAATTGTTATATTGGTTAATGATATGCAGTTAATGTGCAGTAGCTCTGATTGATTTTCTTTCTTTTCTTGGCTTCAAAATGGCATCTCCTATAGACAGCTCTCTTGTCTTCATGATGGTTTGTCCTTTTTAGCAACAAATGCAGTATTCACAGGTGAAACCCAAGTCTCAAACCAAGAGTAGACATTTAGTGCTAAACTTTAAATCAGGGTTCTTCCTGTCCTAAAGGGCTAGCGTCTAAGCCAGTGTAAAGATCCCTGCTTTACATAATACATTTTTGGGGGAACACCTGGATAACCAGAAACATCTGCCAAATTTCCGATAACTCCAAAAAATGTGTACAAAAGGTACCATGCTTAAAAAGTGTGCTGGACACTTCTTCTTAATGTAAATAATCATAAAAAAAATTATAGCCCTCAATCATCTCATATTGACCTTTCGATCTCAAAAAGCAACAAAAGAAAGGCATTGCTGTTCTAATATTTACAGATGACATTGTGTAACACTGGTGAGCAATAGATAAATAATTGAAGAAAGGTTAAAATGTGTTTTTCTACGCATATAGATTTTGTGTTCTGATTATTTCTGCCACTTATTCCTGACGAACGTGTAATTCCTATTTAAATTCAGTTTGCTGATTAGTTGTCAAAGAAGCCAGAAACTTAGTGTTAAAGGCATTTAATGGAATATAGGTGTTGGAAGCACTATATGTCAGCACAATTTTTCAAAGGTCCACTTGGCATATTTTGTGTACAGTGCCTTGCAAAAGTATTCATACCCCACATTTTTCACATTTTGTTACCTTATAACCACAAATGTAAATGTATTTTACTGGGATTGTATGTGATAGACCAACACAAAGTGAATGGAAAATGATAAATGGTTTAATTTGTATTTATTATTATTTATTTTCTTTACAAATAAATATCAGTGTGGCGTGAATTTGTATTCAGCCCACTAGACCCCTAACTAAAATCCAGTGAAAGCAATTGCCTTCAGAAGTTGCATAATTAGTAAATAGAGTCCACCTGTGTGTAATTTGATTTCAGTATAAATACAGTACAGCAGTTCTGTGAAGCCCTCAGAGGTTTGTTAGAGAACATTGGTAAACAAACAGCATCATAAAGCCCAAGGAACACACCAGACAGGTCAGCGATAAAGTAAACATCTCACAGGGCTCTGTTCAATCCAATCCAAACCGAAAATGGAAAGAATATGGCGCAACTGCAAACCTACCAAGACATAACCGTCCACCTAAACTGATAGGAAGAAGGAGAGCATTAATCAGAGAAGCAGTCAAGAGGCCCATGGTAAATCTGGAGATGCTGCAGAGATTCACAGCTCTGGTGGGAAATCTGTCCACAGGACAATTGTTAGTTGTGCACACCACAAATCTGGCCTTTTGGAAGAGTGGCAAGAAGAAACCCATTGTTAAAAGAAAGCCCTAAGAAAGCCACATGGCTCCACGTGTGGTGGAGACAGCAAACATGTGAAAGAAGGTGATCTGGTCAGATGAGACAAAAATGTAACTTTTGGCCCGTGAAACATGGTGGTGGAAGCATCATGTTGTGTGTATGCTTTTCTTCAGCAGAGACAGAGGAGCTGGTTAGAGTTGATGAGAAGATGAATGGAGCCAAATACAGGGCAATCTTAGAAGAAAACCTGTTAGAGTCTGCAAAAGACTTAAGACTATTGTGGAGGTTCACCTTCCAGCAGGACAATTTCACACAGGTGGACTCTGTTTACTCTATTTCTATTTTATTGGTTCCACTGGATTTTAGTTAGGGGTTAAAGAGAAAAGGAGGCTGAGTGCAAATGAAAAAAATAGAAACCTTTGAAAAATTTATCATTTTCCTTCCACTTCAAGACTCATTTTCAAAATGTGAAAAAATTCAATGGGTATGAATAATTTTGCAAAGCACTGTAAGTAAGAACTGCTAAGCAGTCAGAGTGCAGGAGGTGGGATTTGCTGGAATAGTGGGAAATACATGCGTTTGTCCACAAATACACTGCCTACCAAAAAAAGGTAACCTCCTGGATTTAACTAAGCAGATACTGTAGGTAGGATCCTTCCATTTGATAATTACTGCAGCAATTAATAAAGTTCAGCTGGAAACAAGTTATTTAACCCTAACTGATGCATTGAGTAGGCAAAGAATCATGGCAAAGATATTACACTAGTTCAAAAAGGTAAAATTTTTGGCCTGTATCCATAAGAGAAAGCAACTAATGTGATTGTTGAAATTAGATATGTTTCCAGACTTACCCTGTTCCAGAGTGATAGGGCATCTAAGAAAACAGGATGATGAGTGGATGCACCCAATCATTCCAAGATGACACTGACAGGATTCATTGGCCTCAAATTGTGAAAAAGTGGTTCAGGAGGCATGAGACATCATTTTCACACTTGGATTGGCCACCACAAAATCTAGAACTTAACTACATTGAGAGTCTTTGGGATTATCTGGAGAAGGCTTTACATAGCAGTCTGACATTCCCACCATCAGTATAAGATCTTGGAGAAAAATGAACTCGCTTGGGATCTGGAAGGATGTGACATTGCACAAGCTTAGCGAAACAATGCCATGGCCGTAATCAAACCTAAAGGGTGTCCAAAGAAACATTTGAGTGTGCAATTTTTATTTATTTATTTTGGCCAGGCAGTGTATGTCCGGTTCCCCAGTTCACATTTTAATAATATGGCACATTTCATTTTAGGCCGGTCAGCCTTTTTAAATTGCAATAGCTTCTGATGACTCCTCCACTTTGGCTACACAATGCAGGCTCCAACTACTGTGCAAAAAATGCAAAAAACTTTACACTTTGAGTACTAACATTACACAACATCTCACTGAATTGAAATGTCATTGAAGTGTGAGCACATTACTTACAATAAAGTTCCAAAGCATTGCAGAAGTTTGTGGTTTGAGACAGTTGTATAAGTGAATTATATGCAGTTCTGTTGTTTTATGTTTTACTATTATTGCAGTGGCATATCAGGGTACACACATGAAGTTAAACATCGAGCTACATAATCATAAAATGTTTAAAGCTTCAAAAGACCATTGGTATTACAGTTTGAATTTGGGAGTAATAAAGTACACCATCCATCCATCCATCCTTCCATCCATCCATCCATCCATCCATCCATGTAACATGTAACATGCATGTAACAGTGTTGGGTACTTGAGGGAGTTGCCTAACTTCTAAGGAAGACAACTTTACTGTATTGGACTGTGCTTGTTTTTTTTGCTTTACAGGCAGTGTTTTTCTTACTACCTGTTCTACATTAATCTGACTATGTTACTGTCTGCGTTAAGACATACTGTACATATAAGATCAATCAGATACTAAAGTGCTCTTAAATCTTTTAAATCTTTTAGGATAATCATTGAAGTTCAGCAATCTTGTTAATTCAAATTTAAATTTTGTCTGGACAGCAACTCTTCACAGTTTCCAGGCTTATAGTTGATTTATAAAATCTCATTTTAAAACACATGCTGAGATGTACCTTATTTAATTAGTTCTTAGCAGTAAGACACCAAAACTATTCTACACCCCTGTTAAAAAAAAAATATATATATATATATATATAAACAGGACTTCCTGAGATCCCATTGTGCAAATTTCAAAGAGACTCTAGGATAAGATTATGAAAATTAATTGAGCAATGCAGAGGGCAGAGTTGTGATTGACTGAGCCAGGACAGCGTTGTCAAGGCAACCACTGCATGCTTAGACTTCTCTGGTGGAATGGCAGCAGGGCTGTTTAATTGCACTATATATTAATGTGCAAGTGTTTCACAAATAAGAATATATACTATTTACCAATACTACATCATTCTTATAGTCTGTAGAAAAACTATAGAAATAGTACAGGAAATAATATAGTCCATTTTCTCTAAGATGATTGTACTTATAGCTGCATGATACAGTGCTAGGCGGAAGAAAAGCTAATTACTATAATTCTAAAGAATGTTAACTATCCAGCTTATTTCCAGCTATTTGTCAGTAAAACCTACATAGCTGTAAACTGCTTGGATGGAATATTACACATGATCATGAGTGCTCCATATATAACGTTTATACACAGTATATAGCCAAATAGCTTCCTCTGGAAACATTTCTTGATGTACATACAGTACCTCATAAAACTGGAAAAGGGGAGGAGCACAGTAAATCACAGAAGATGCACTATGGCACTGATGACACTACAAGTTACACTACAATATTTATTCCCAAAGGTAAAGAAAAGGGCTTTTATCCACTTTGAGAAGGGCCAAAATGTGTGTTCCTGAGGAACAGGAACCATGAATCTTTCCAACTAGGTAAAATAAACCTTTCCTTTGATTGGCAGGGAAAGCCATGATCATGAGCATTAGAGATATTTTGTTCCACAGTGGTGACATAAACTTGTGTTTATTGTAAAAAGCAAAAAAAAAAAAAAATGTTGAAAGAAATGTTTGGCTCTGTGTTAAGTGGCACAAACTTACCTCTGTTTTAGTAACATCAAACAGCTCACTAGATAACATTAAAATCTGCATGTGGTTAACTAAATGTTCATTAAAGGGACTTGTACTTCCATCAAACAAGTCTTGGTTCGATTTCCGCCTTGAGGTCTGTGTGCATGAAGTTTGCATGTTCTCCTTGTGGTTGGTGGGTTTCCTCTGGGCACTCTAGGACTTCTTCCCACAGTCCAAAGACATGCAGGTTACGCTAACTGGCCTTACCAAATTGACCGTAGTGTGTGAATGAGCATGTGAGTGTGTGTATGTGCGTACTCTATGCTGGATTGGCGCCCTGTCCAGGGTATACCCTGCCTCGTGCCCTACATCCCATGGGATAGGCTGCAGGAGGATAAAGCGGTATAGACAATGTATAGATGATGAGGGTAATTCACGGCTTAGTGTAAGTTCCTCAGAATACTTGTAGATATTATAAGTAGCATTGCATGTGGTATTTATAGTTTACATAGCGTTTTTGTAAATATTGCAAGAACTGCCTGGTCCAGAGTAAGACCTATTTTCATAAGGCTATAGGTTTCTTCTGGGTTCCTCTCAAAACATGTTGATATGTAGGTTTGTTAAGCTACATCGCTTGTCCTAGGTGTGAATGTGCATGGATTAGCATCATATCCAGGGTGTGTCCTCACCTCACACTGGTGTTCCTGAGATAGGGTCTGATCCACTGTGACCTTGTCAATCAGTGTTACTGAGCAGATCACAATGCTCATGTGGGGGTGATATTTGTTTGCAAAGGGTTTATTAAAAGTCACACAGTTTACAGATTTACTAAATCTAAGTCAGTAAATCGTGATAAATAAAAACAAGTGAAAATCTGTATCGCATGTCAATTTTCAGACATAGATCTTAGGCAGTCCAAACAAAAGTAGGCACGAAAAAGAGAATGGAGGTTCAGACTCATTAGGTAACTGGCAAGACTTCTGAACAAACAATGAGGTTGATAGCGTTTACTGCAATACAGTACTGCCCTCCACATGAGAATAATTAGTAACCATGGCAACAGGTTATACCTCTGGTTACTGAGACATCTGGTGGACTGGCCTGGAAGTGCATCCATGCTTGTTCTGATTCAGTTCTTGATGCTTTGCATACAGTGTGATGATGGGGAAAAAAACAGGTGTGCATGCATGCCACTAAAATCCCTTTTTTGGATTCAGTTTTATGCTATGGCATCCTCAGCCACAAGTCTAAAGGATATCATCACAGTAAAACATTGCACCAGATTCAGACCAACAATGTGCTGAGGTTTCATCATCCTTTTTTTTTTTGATACTGCTTATACTGTACCCTACACAGTGAAGGCCTTATATAAAATATCTGTTTATCACCCCAGAACTGTATCATAGCTCCCACACTTGATTGTGGAAGCTGCATCCACTGCAATCAATAACACTACAGAGTGTACTTAAAGCTTTCCTCTTCTTTGCTTAACTCCTCTTTGTTTTGTGGGCGTCTGTGGGTGTTGTTAACAGTGCTCATGCTTTGCTGAACTGGCCATAATTTTAGAATTTTTGCCCATGCTACTCCAAACCAGCACAGGCTTTGGGGCTGGAAGACTTCATATTTCAAAGTCACTCATTAACAGAAGGTAGATTTTACTCATATACAAATGCAATCACTCACATAGTATACAAACAGCACCCCAGCCATTTGTTTTAGATGCAGTCTATTTTGTTTTCTTTTCTGTATTGTTAATTTACTTAATCTAATCATTTTATTTAGATACGTACTTAAAATAAGATTGCAATGAATATTATTTTTCCTTGTGGATATGTGTTTAAGGTAAGGTTTTGTTTGTCACATTTACATAACAGCACAGTGAAATTCTTTCCATCACGTATCCAATCTTCTTAGGGAGCTGGGATCGGAGAGCAGGGCCAGTCATGATACAGCACTCATAAACCCAGCAGAGAGGGTTTAGGGCATTGAGGAGCTTGAGCCCTGATCAGTAACTCAAAGCCTTAACCATTGATCAACCACTGCAGTAACATCTGGTACAGTAATTGTAAATCGAAACAAACTGTACATAGCAACAGGTTATGTACAGTACAGTAATTATACACCTTTAAAGTTAACTATAAAGTAGATTCACCTTAAACATTTGCCAAGACTTTGTGTCTGTATGTGTTCATGAACATATAATTTATTTATATGCAACATTAATTAATGCAACATTATTTTCCTAAGCTTACTGTATATGCTATTTTATTCTAATTTTGCAATTCTGATGGAAGCTTGTAGCAACAAGAAAAAAATATTTATGCATTTAGTTTTATTTCTAAACACATTTGCAAATAGTTTTCTTTAATTGCAATATTATGGGATGTTTAGTGTGCAGAACATTGGGAGTCAATGGGAATATATATCATTTAGCAAATACATCCAAATATGTTGAGCAGATTCTGGACACACAACATACATAAAGCATAAGGGTGAATGTGTTAAGAATACATTGTAAAATAATAATTACAAATCAAGTGTATATAGTTTTGCTGTCATTTTTATATATAGTTTTGCTGTCACTTTTCAGACACCCTGTATATTCATGACAAAGTAAAGTAAGTCTCCTTCAATCCTGGGTCGCAACACTGCAAAATGTTTGATAGCCAGATATTTGTAAATGTGTTTTTGCTCCAGTGGAATTTTAACAGATTATATAATGTATAGTTTAAATCTAGACACATTGCACCCATGCTTGACATGTTTATTCACCACATAACTTCAGAAAGATAAGATTTAAACAGTGCATCTCAAGAGAGGATGGTGTATGTAAACTGGAAAGATTGCATGCTAGATGATCATTGTGCATTATCAGTGTTTTCCAGTGTTGCATGATAAACAGGACTCAATTTTACGACCGAACGTTGTCCTCACTATGGCAGACAACACTATAAATATTGTTGCAAATATATATGAGTTTGAAAACTGTGTTGTGCAACTGGCTGGAAACGATAGTCTTTAATCATTGCTTTTTGGCTTTGTTAAATTTTAAGGTGTTTAAAGGGAAATGCCCATAGTAATATGTACACATGGGTCATAAATTAAAGTCCTGGTGGCTTTGTTATACTACAGGGGCATTATCTTGGCATGACTTGAGTCCACTTATGGCCAAAAAAGGAAGAACACAATTTATTCCGACTGGTCACTTTTATCCAATGATGAAATATTTCATCATTGATGGGAGTGCTTTTTTCCAGGATGACAAAGCCCCATCCACAGGGCACAAAGCATGACTGAGTGGCTTTATGAAAATGGTGTAAATCATTTGCTACAGTATGGCCTTCACACAGACACCAGATCTTCACACAATTTTGAACACAGATTTTGGTCGTTAGACAGCACTCTTCTACTCCATCTTCAAAACACCAACCTAGGCAAGACCCATTGTAAGAACAGTGTTCTTCCTTTCAGTATGGTCCCATACACTTGTACGATCTGTGCCAAGTCACATTACAGCAGTTCTGCCAGCTTGTTGTAGCCCATTCCTAAAAACACATTAAATTGTCCCTTTAATTTGTCTCTTGTCCGTACATACAGTGCAGGATTAAGTGCCTATAATATTTTGAGGCACATTATATACCAGTGTTGATGGTATCTTTCTGTGTGTTTCATCCTGCATTTGGAGGGGAAAAAAATACTTTATGTGAAATTAGTCATCATGACTTCGTGACTTTGTGGCATTGCAGGGAAGCAGAAAAAAAAACATAGAAATCATTACGGTCTTGTTACAGCATGAAGGACACAATGTTTGTTGTTGCCTATTTAGTCTTTTTTTCTTTACAATTGTGTAATTATTTGTCCTCGATGTTATGAGAAGTACATCACGCATCCTAATCATGCAAACCCACATCACATATCATCACAAACACAAACACAGTCCCACATTAATTCTGCATCCACTTTGGTGGTGGGTAGGAGGAGAGCTTTGCCAGACACTGCTGTTGTTGCCATGGTGCAGTCTGAATTGAGCTCCATATTAGCCTCGCTCTGCCTAATAGGAAGAGACTGCAAGACTTCATTCTGGATGCGTATACAAGCACGTAAAGAAGCTTATAGCGTATGGAATGTTGACTATTTATGCACCCAGACAATTATTATTATCAATGACCAGCACATTGTAACACATTTCAAGAGCAGTTTATGTAATAAATCTTGGTTTGGTCTTCTGCATCAGTGTAACATGATTCTTGTGTAACACATCACACTATGAACAGATTGTTGAAACCAGATTATAAAATCCAACACAGGTCCTTTGTGGATTAATATTTGCCATTAAAATTCTAATTATGTAATCAGTTCAATTCAAATGCCATCGAGGATGCTGTCAGTGGGATGGGTGATGCTCTGAGCCAGAAAGAATGATGCAACCAAAGGGCTACTCATATTTTGCTCATATATGTGTATCTGTTACTGTTTTGCTGACTTGCTGGGAACAGCCTCGAGTTAAAAGCTCTAATCATTTTTTAATCCTCTATAGGAGATAAAATCTAGTACATCAAGCCTCATTCATTTTCAGGTGCTTTAGAATATTTACAGATGCTCATACCTAGTTGTAATCTGTTTATAATATTTGTTCAACATCCACTCCCACTACTAGGTGATTACTTCTCAGCTCCAAACACAATTTAAAATATTCCCACTCAAACTGTCCTTAGGGAATATGGATTGTGCAAGAGTCATTTATGTAATTACCTTGGGTGATTTATTAAATTAAAAATCAAGACGTAATACCCTAAATGGAGTCTAAATCAGGACTAGTCATAGCTGTCTTTGTCAGGATGAGTAATTAAAGCTACCTTGCACAAGGTTTTTTGTTGAAATTGAAAAACAAACACACATGATGATTGATTCGGAGAACACAAATTATGTTTCTGAGATGTTGCGAGTCAACCTGACAAGGATAGTCAGTGCTGTGTCCCGGGTATTGGGTGACAGAACTTTGTATATCACACATCACATGTAACACACCAGCTCAGAAATGCCAACTCTCGTCATGCCCCAATATACTAATTTATCTGTATCTAACTGAAGATGTGGAAAAAGGCGTCTGCTAAAGATGTATATACACCAATCAGCAATAACTTTAAAATGTAATACATTATGCATAACATTGTGTAAGTTCCTTGTGCTGCCAGTTGTAGCTCTGGCCCCTTGGGGCATCACTCAACGGATTTCTGGGGGGATGGGCGTTGGCGTCTAGCACCAGGAAGTTAGCAGCGGATCCTTTGGGTGTTGGAAGTAATTTGCATTCCATGGATGCTCAGTCTGATTGAGACCTTTTTAAGAGGAATTTTAAGACAAAACCCCATACTGCTAAACCCCATATGCGGCATATTGTGATGCTCTGGGTGTTCTGATAACTTTCTAGCTTGGCCAACATTGTCTTTTTTTTCAGAAATTTGTGCTACGTTGGATTTTTAGTGGGATTTGGCTGGATGGGTGGGATCCTTTTAATTATATATGTTTGTGGCTTCGTGGTTAGCCCTGTCGCCTTGTACATCCAGGTCCTGGGTTTGATTCCTATGTCGGTTCTGTGTGCATAGAATTTGCATGTCCTCCCCGTGCTTGGTATGTTTCCTCCGGGTACCCCAGGTTCTTCCGACTGTCCAAAGACATGCAGGTTAGGCTAATTGGCATTCCCAAATTGCCTGTAGTGTGTGAATGCATGTATGAATGTTAATCGGAGGTCCTACCATGGTTGTAAAAATAGAATTAAATAGAATGGTCACCATTGGCCTCCATTTGTCACCATTGGCCTCCACGGTCCCTAGTTGAACTACAGAGGTTGGACTAAATGGATGGATGGATTTAACATGGTAATATGGTGCACTATACAGTATGGTCTAAACCATTCACACATTGGCAGGCAGCACAGCATCCTATGGGGTAGGAGCCAATCATTTGCTAAATTTGTTTAGAATTGTAACAAACATCATGATTCTAAAAAAAGTCATAATACTAACAGAATTTCAGTACAAATTGAATCGGCACTTACATGTTGTGTTAATATTGTCCGATGGTCTCTTCATTCCCATTCAGAATATATATATATATATACAGTGCACAGATCAGCCTTAACACTAACACCACATAACATTAACACATTGATTAGCAATTATATTGGTTACCAGTAAACTGTTGACAGGATCATGGGCACCCAAGCTTCACCCATGCCCATACAGAATATACAGACCAAAAGCTAACCCATCCTAGCCAATCCCACAGAAAAGCCAATGCAGCACAAAAAAAAGTCAATGCTGGCCCCAAAAGAAATGTACCAGTGCAAAACTCTCAGTGCACCACAGCTTGGGGCCAGGCAGGCAAATAGCCCAAGACCAATTACCCGGACTCCAAATTTTCCAGATACTCAATTGGAGTGGGATCTGGGGAATTTGGAGGCCAGATCAGTGGTAGTCACCACCCCCCAGAGGTCTTGTCCAGTCATGTCCCAGAGCCGCCCGCCCTGGTGGCACAAGTGGAACCTACACAATACTGGTCATAATGTTTTGCCTTGTAATCTTATGGATGATTAATATACATAAATGTACACACACTAAGAAGCACAAGTAGAATGGATTTAAGATTTTTATGAATGCATTGTGCCAGGTCATTGTATAAACACTAAAATTTTACACATCAGTGTTTGTTACTAGCTTGATAATTCTGAATAATTTTGAGAAAGATGTAACAATTAAATTACAGTTGAAGAGTAAAAAAAGGAGACCTGGAAGAGTGGGAAAAAGAGTCTAAAGAATGACCAGTTTGTGGTTCACTCACACAAACCCACAACACAATATTCATGCTATTTCAGTGTATGTAGTGGTGCAGTGGTTTCCAGTTAAGATTTAAGGTTGTGAAATGGTAAACAAATGTTTCTTAACAAAAAACACAAACATTTTTTAGTCTAGGATTTTTAGTCTTGATTAGTCTAAGATTATGTGGAGTGTAAGCTGTCCAGCACCATCCCTGTATATAAGCTGTTGCTATAGCAACAATAGCATTGATTAGTCACATTAATATAAACCTATAGTTCATGTTACACCTGAAACTACTGTCCAAGCTGTGTGGTTATACAACCATAATGCTTACCTTCTGATTAATCTAATTAATTTAGCTATGCTCTGATTGAATAACAGATATTATAACTGTACAGAGTAATTACAAACAGAACACTTAAAATGTTGAAATACCTTCAGAAGAATATGTAAAGAATAAACATGTATTTATTAACTTGTATTATGACAATGTGCATCATTAAGATTGTGTCCTGATGTCGATCTTGATAACAAGACAAGAGTGTTGAATTGTGGTTAGTTTCTCCATTTTTTTGTGTGTGTGTTTCTTATCCAATGTGTATGTTTATTGGTCTGTATTATAGGTAGTGTGCCAACACTTCATTTTTGACAGATTGGAGCTCAGCATAGATTGAGTTGCTGTAAATCTAAATATATCTGGTAATAAAATATAGATATTGAAAGTGAACAGATGTGATCCTTTTGTTTCCTACTGTACACTGCATTTTGGCCCTCTATCAAAACCTTTATGTTGTAGATGTGAGCATACTGTACATAGCAGTGAATTGTGAGATTACATAAGAGCATGTGCGAGATTTTGCACTTTCATTTGTACTCTGTGACAGTCACACTGATAGGTACAATATAGTTTTTATTCTCATAAACCTTTAATGCTTAGTAAGCAACAATAAGCAAGAATACTTGGGTCCATGTAACAAAATGCATACTAACACGCTACATTGTAGCACATTAGATTTTATTATTATTTCATCACAACTATGATTCCCCACATTCCCTCTACAAGGAGAGCAGCAAAATGTTCTTCTAAAAGTTGCTTGCATTTGCATTTTTCTGTCAGAGAGGACGAAATTATGTTAAATCAGTGATCCTTGTACAGTACATAGGGGTGGGCGATATAACCAAAATCTTCTATCACGGTAGAAGCAATTTTCTACCTCGATAACGATATATATCA
>JAQMYK010000002.1:15941252-15953402 GCA_030014345.1 Clarias buthupogon
GTCACATGATCTCAACCGCGGTTAAGACGATAGACCAAAATCTCTACCGGTTGACAAATTTCTACCGGTTAACCGTGCATACCGGTATATCGCCCACCCCTACTTGTACATATGTTTATTTATGCGGTTTTGTAAAAATCCAGTCATGTGGCACATCACGCATCAGATCTGGGAAAGAGTGTGATCTCTGTGATTGTATGTGTGACATGGGTGTTGGTTCCAGGTGGACTGACTTGAGTATTTCAGAAATTGCTGAGGATTGCTGGGATTTGAACACACAGCAGTTTCTTGCCTTTACACATAATGACCCAAAAAGCTGTGGATCTGAAGGCTGAAACAACTTGTTGATTACAGATCAGAGAAAAAAAAAGATCAGACTGGTCTGAGCTGTAAGGGAGTCTGTGGTAACTCAGATAAGCACTCTGTCCAACCACAATGAGCAGAAAAGCATCTCGAAGGTTTTGAGGTGAATGGGCTACAATAGCAGAAGATGGTTCTACTCCTGGCAGAAAAGAACAGGAATCTGAGGCTGTCATTGGCACGGACTCACAGAAACTTTATCACCGAGACATTTCCACCCACAGAACTGTTGCTCCCTCAGTGTATTTGTTTTTTCTGCCCCTTTTTCAATCAGACAATTTCTGATTTATTCAAACCATCTCTAGCACCAAAAAAAACTGGGCCATGATTAAAGCGACACAAATCACACTTTTTCCACCTTCTGATATTCAGTGGAAAATGATCTAAAGCTGTCAACTCTGAGTCTGCATGGGTCTATTTTCATGCTGCTGCCACATGATTGGCTGATTGGATAACAGCATAAATAAGGAAGTGCCCAGGTGTTTCTATTAAAATGGACAGTGAGTTAAGAATGAACATGGAAATAGGTTCATTTGTGTTCCTTTTATATTTCTAATAAAATATTTAAGCCCAAATCAAAATGGTACCTAGAGTTCTGCATGGTGTTATGTAAGCCACTTTTTACATGGCCAGCTGGTTTCCAAAAAGAAATACCACTCACTATGAAATAAATAATTTTCTTTGTTCCTGGTACATTAAATTATCACAGCTCTTCCACTCTGACGGTGATAGTGTGAAAATTGTCAATCTGTGTGATCTCAGATTGGTGGGTGTGATACTTGTCTGTGTCTCTGCAATGCACGCTCTGATCTCAGTGGATATCCGTGCAGTAGGCTTGTGCTCCGAGGATCATTTTTTCCATCCAAAGGTGTGCAAAAGAGACCGCAAATCTGGTCCCTCTGTGGGGGACGGATTGTTTTGGCAATGTCTGATCTGACACAGACGTTAACAACAAAAGCTTTTTATGACCTTTTGGCACTAAATATGCCAACACATGGAAGATTGTGTATGTATGTATAAATAAATAAATAAATAAATAAATAAATAGAGAAAAATAGTGGCACAGCTCTTGTTTTTCTGCACTTTTTTTTGTTGTCATTGTCCTACTTACTGTAAATCTTCCTCACTTTCCACATCTACACGAATTTGTCAGCCAAACTCAACACAAGCACACTGAGTGAATGGAGCTGTGTGGGTGTGTTGGAGTGGAAGGATGGAGAGCTATTCCCTTGGGCATGTCAGGAAGGATAGAAGAGAGGATTGGGCCTTTCTTCCATGCTAAGAGCAAGACATGTCCCTATCATCTGTGCTTGTTTGTTTTAATAGCAGATTCCATAGAAGCCCTCCGTGTTTTGATGACCTGCAAGCTGCTTCTGTGTGCTCGCCTGCCAAAAGTCTTTCTGTCACTGCCTTCAGGGGGTCAGAAGTATTTTTCAGGAAGGCCTTTGAAAGTTTGAGCCTTTGAGTTCGCTGTGTGATTGATTGTCAGCAAACATTTGCTTAATTCAGGAACACTATTAGTCAGGAGAGCAGAATGATGATTCTAAGACTCATAGTACACAAGAGAAGCTTATATTGTACTATTTGCTATAACAGACAAGATAGCTAAGCCAAGGTACACTTTCGTAACATAACCTACTGTAAGAATGACAAAACATTGATAGCATTCACCCAGTAGTCAGTCTTTTCTTTTTTTTTTCAGTACCCACTTTATTCAGCTTTGTATTTGGATTAAGCAGTATAATTCACTGTCAATGTTTTTGCTTGTCCTAATATGTTTCTGCCACCAGTAGGAAAAATTTGAGATCTATTCTTGTTTATATCCATTTATCAACAGAACCAGCACAGAACAGCAAACAGTGCTCTTATCCTAGCAACCAAGGATACCAGCCAAACGAGAAGCAACACGCAATGATCTCAAATCCTTATCCTTAGTTCCAAACTACTAGGTATACATGTTTATATATTGTCCAATTTTGTTACATTTGAGCAACGTACTTGTATGTATACTTTGCGAATTAAAGAAACGAAAGAAAGAATCGATCAGGAATTCATCACTGTATGTCATTGAACATCTGGTTCAGGTTCTGCTTTGTGTGATGGCACAGACAATGAAAGCAGCATGATGTTTTATTTCGGTATAAATAGAGGACGTATCCTCATTGTAAAGATGGAGATGATTACAGTGCTGCTGCTGCTGCTGCAGTGGTTAAAATAGCATGGAAGCAGTGTGATCAGACATGGTGGGGTAGATTATTAACTCAGGCAGTGTCAACGTGCCTCATATCAACCTCAGGCAGGCTGCTTGTGACAAACATGGTATGAGATCTGAAATTCACTGTTTCTACAAAAGAACATCACCTTCTTCAAATGCACATCATTTTTAGACAGTCTGGCTATGAATATAAGATCTCAGTCGAAAACCAGACATTGTGTATTCATGTGCCTGAAATGCTTATTGTCATTATTTCATGATTTCTTTTACGTGTTGAGCTCAAGGTCGAACCAATGACCTCTCAGAAGCTCATCGAGAGCTGTTCAGAAGGTGCGATTTAGCAACATTATATAATGAAATGAAAATGCCACTGATGACATCATCCTAGTCACCACAAAAATGTGCATTTTAACTGGTTATTGGTTACATTTGAGTGAATATATGTTGTGGTTCTTGAATTAAGTCTTTTTTTCTGTCATTGTTGGGGTTGTTTGTAGAAAATCAGGGATAGCACAGTTATTGTATTTGGAACCTGTGAATTCTACATTCCTGCATTCCTTGGAGGAAAAAACATCTTATTAACTATCTATCCCACCCTCCTAAACACGCCCCCCCCCCCCACCCCCCCTCTCTCTCTCTTCATTTCAGCAACCATGCCTCAGCATGAATGGGATGTTGGGTGCATTGCAATTGGGTCTCTATTGATTGGATTGCAGTGCAGCTCATATGAAATCTCACTGATGACTCTCTCTCTCTCTCTATCTCTCTCTCTATCTCTCTATCTATCTCTCTCTCTATCTCTCTATCTATCTCTCTATCTATCTATCTATCTATCTATCTATCTATCTATCTATCTATCTATCTATCTATCTTTCTGTTTTTCTGTCTGTCTGTCTGGCTGAGCATTAGCAAACCTCACACAACCTTAGCCAAGTGTTTTTATTGCTGACCTGGGATAAAGCATACAAACTATCAATATTTTCTCTAAATATTCAGCTAGATATACTGTACGTGGTAGTCATATATTAATATCGTTACCAGGGGTATCAAACATATAACCTATGGCCAGGGCCCAGCCCAATAGATGTTTTGTCTGGCCCACCAAATTAATGATTAATTCACGTTCTAAATTTAAAAAGTCTAGCTTAATTGAATATTTGAGAGAAAAAAATATTTAGTCTGTATTATTCCACTAGAAACAAACTAGACCAATACATTCAATAAGTTCTATTATCCTAAATCCTGACAAAATGTGCTAATGATATGCAAGTATTTATTAGCAAGCCAAAAACTTTACACTATAACCATGTTACGTTTACATACAGGTACTATATTGGGGTATTGAATATATTAAAATGCAGACTTTAATTCAGGGATATTTACATCCAACGAGCAAGTAACTATTGCATCTTTAAAAAGTGTATCCCTCCTCCCTTTTAGGGGACCAAACAAGCAATCAAACATTTATTATTATTTACTGATACCGATACTTAATATTTTTGTTTATTAAATATTTTCATATTTGGTTGCACTCTCACTCACTCATCATGTATAACACTTTATCCTGAATACAGGGTCACAGGGGGTATGGCGCCTATCCCAGGAGACACAGGGCACTGGACAGGTTGCCAATCAATCCAAGAGCACACACAAATGCAAACACTATACGGGCAATTTTTTGCGGACGTCAGTTAACCTAACCTGCATGTCTTTGGACTGTGGGATGAAACCAGAGTACCCGGGCGAAACCCACCAAGCACGGGGAGAACATGCAAACTCCATGCACACAGAGGCAAAAACATGAAGCTGAAATTGACTTAATTGGGATTCCATACGATGGACAAGCATTCACCTTCTACTGAAAAGATGCATAAGATATAAGCATAGGGACATGATATCATGACATGATAGCATAATAAAATGATTTCTTATACACTGCAAACTGATAATCTCATGAAGATCATGCTACTCGCTTTAATGCATTCATAAATGAGAACATTTTAGAGTAGTGCTTGTGTTTTTGTTGTACTCAATTGATTTATTTTGGTCTGGTCCACTTGACACTTGCCTCGGTAACGTACGTAAAATGTGGTTAATACCCTTGATCGATATAACAAAAAGAATTCTTGTAGTTTTGTATTACAAAACATGTTGTCTGTTATCATGGACCTTGAAGCCCAAATCTTTATTTAGCTCAGTATTTTTAAACCTAAAAAAATGTCAAGAGTGTTTTTACACATGGAGTGTTGCTACACCTGAAAGCTGTCTGGCAGAAAATGTCGTCACTTGCAGATGCTGCCTAATGGATGGTTGCCCTCACCTGGCTCATCATGTGCAGCGTCTTTTGGCAAAATTTCGTGAATGTGATACTGCTGGCCTGTCCTTTAAACAGTTATGCTAAACCCATAGTAAACCTACACCAATTCTACTATTAGCAGCACTGTGCTCTGAGAGAGAGACAGACTGGGAGGAGGATCCTATCCATTTCTACCCCTGTAGCCTGGGTAGCTGTTGCCATGGCAACACATTGATTATTTAACAGTTTGGCTATGGCACGTCCCACCACTCACAAAGGTTCATTGAGAGCTCACGTTGTAATCCTGCGGGTCTGTAACCAAGTCCAACTGGGAAAGGCTGTCAGGGTTAGGAGCTAGTATTAATTCATTTTATAAATAAGCAGCAGCTGCAATAAATCAAATACCCAACCAACATTTGTGTGTGTGTGTGTGTGTGTGTGTGTGTGTGTACGTGTGGGGCCCTGATTCCTGTACTGCAGCTGGAGAGATGTGAACCGTGACAGCTGGCTAGAGAACAGCCTCTTATCATTAGTTTTTGAATTAAAAGGAAATTAAGGGATTTATGATAATCTTATCCAGATTTTGTTAATTCCACCCATGGTCCTTCTCTACCATTCTGCCACATCTGGACACCTTCCAACGTTTTACTCATTGTCCTTTAATAGGTGTATGTTATGGTGACGTGCTGAGTGATGTTCTGACCATGTGAGCCTCACTGAAGGTCGTGGCCTCTCGGGGTCACATATTGCTGTGGGGATGCTGTAGTGCTCTGAACTTTTCATTCACCTTTACAAACACGTACTGTACAGCCCACGCTGATATCACTCATGTAGTGTGATAAAGAAGCTAAATTGTAGACTAAATCTCAGACTATTGTTCAATTCAATTCAATTTTATTTGTCACAAAGCAGCTTTACACAATCAAAAGAATGATTTAAGTTTGTATGGAATGTGAATGTCTATGAATCATAATGGTCAGATAGTCCCTGATGAGCAAGCCGAGAGCGACAGTGGCAAGGAAAAACTCCCTGAGATGGCAATAGGAAGAAAGCTTGAGAGGAACCAGACTCAACAGACTAGTTTGTTGGATCATACCAGCATGAAATGATGTGTGGTTTGTTGGCTAACTTCATGCCTAATGAGCAGGCCGGACCATTTACTGCACATTTTGTTCCCAATGCAATGCAATGTTCCCTCTATTGAAAGGCTATTCTTGGAGTAGGCCAGGGAAAATATTTCAGGTTGTTATCATTTATACCAGTATGGCTTTTTAACGCATGTCCAATGATGCTCAGATGAACATTAGTTTACAGTGTAATAGAAATCCTTTTATCATTATTTACATTCCTGTACCACAACTTTGTGGCTCTGATTCATATCTGTAAGTGATGATGCATATGACTTTACTTAAATCTCTCAAAACCTACTGATTTGTTAAATTATTAGAAAGGATTAAAGTTAAATTTTTTCCTTGAACAGAAATATAAGTCAAGAAATTTATTTGTACAATGATTTAACAGTTATTCATAAACAAAGGGCTAGGTTCAATGCTATACCTGGTTCTCTTATGAATTTTGGAAATATGTCATATCTCTTTTAGTATTATAGAAAATCAAATTGTAAAGGGTTATATCTGTTTACTAAAATAGCTGGCCTAAATCTGATCCTTATTTGCAAATAAATTATATGTCTATCTTTATTATCCAGAAATGTTAAAAGTGGTTGGTACAGTGGTGTAGTGGTTAATACTGTCGCCTTGCACCTCCAAGGTCTGGGTTCGATTTCCGTCTCTGTGTGCATGGATTTTGCATGTTCTCCCCGTGCTTGGTGAGTTTCCTCCGGGTACTCCGGTTTCTTCCCACAGTTCAAAGATATGCAGGTTAAGCTAATTGCCGTTCCCAAATTGCCCATAGTGTGTGAATGAGTGTTTGAATGTGCGTATGAGTGTGTGCCCTGTGATGGATTGGCACCCTGTACAGGGTGTACCCCGCCTCGTGCCCTAAGTCTCCTGGGATAGGCTCCAGGCCCCCCCGCGACCCTGAATACAGGATAAAGCGGTATAGACTGAGTGAGAGTGAGTGAGAAATATTAAAAGTAATTAATAATTCAAATACTGTATATAAATAAGATATAAAAATTACAGTAATGAAACACACACACGTATATACTGTAAAACATACTGTAGTTTGTGCAGTATGTTTTACTAGTTTTACAGGTTATCAACCAGGCTGTGCTGTAGTTGTACATTCAGCCTGTGATCTTAGGCATAAATAGTCCATGTGGAATGTGAGTAACCTGCCCTGACGAATCTGTCAGGAAACAGCAGATGGAGGAGGAAACGAAAAACCTATGACAGAACAAAAGTTTAAGAAAGGGCTTTTGTGTTTCATGTGGCCTCTGTACATGACATGAAGAAGTTATTGTGATGCTGTAAAACTGAAACTGCAATTTCAAAGGAAGGATGAAAGTCTATAGTGTATAAGCATTGTGTACTGCTGTAATCTCACATATTGCTGTTGCACTCTTTTTTGCCAAGTTTAGAATTTAGCTGTTTAAACTTGCAGCTTATGATAGCATGCTGCCAGGGGATATAAATTCCAGAAAGGATAAGCAGAAGATTAATGTACAAATATTTTGAAACACCAATCAGCCATAACTGGTTGGCGTGTAGTCATCTTCATAACTTTTTAGTCCTTCTTGGAATCTTGCTTTGTTGTAGGGAGGCAATGACTACAATGGGGTTTGTGTTTGTAGGCTTCCTTTAATTGACAAGAAAAAAAGAAAACATGATGTATTGAAACTGGTCACTCATTGTATCAGTCAGATCAGTGATGAAAACAAGACCAGGTTTATACTAGTAATTCCGTGAAAGCTTCTGAGGATGCAACCAATTGACTCTCACTGGATAACTTATTGATGTAGTCAGCAGTGTTTATCCGTCACATACTTAATGCATATTATTGCATCCATCTCTATGTTGCACATAACATGTACTGCATGAGGAGAATTTTATGAAAGATGACGGATAATTTGACTAACGTGTTGTCCAGAGGGGAATTCAAACATACTGTATAGTTGTAGCGTATTTCTTTTGCCGTGAGCGTAGTTTGTTGATCGAGAACTACAGGTCCATTTAATCCTAACACCTTCCAGTCCTGATTCCACGCTTCTCCCTATGGCCTCACACCTTGCTGATAATGTACCATGTTTCATGGAGGCACACTGTCTGTTTCCATGGCATGGATTTATTTTCTCCTTGCTTCTGACAGTGCATGTATGAGGGAGTGTGTGTGTGTCTGTGTGTGAGAGAGAGAGAGAGAGAAAACACGTATATGTGAGAAGCCAGCCTCACACACTGAGGTAATGTGTATCTCTCTATTTTGCAGGCGAACCCTCCTCCCATCATTGTCAATGCAGACTCACTGGATGCAGGTCCTTATGTAAGTTTCTGCTGTTTCTCTGAGTACACAACCAATAGTCTCTTCCTGCCATGTGCAATTATGGCACAAGTGATCTAGGAAATTGAATTACCATTATATTCTAAAAGTATAAAGTGGATTAGTAATAAACGAATGAAGAAGAATAAAATAAATCAAAGTACAGGTACAATAATGCCTCTGTAAGGTAAAATGTTGCCCTAAAACCAAAATATTTATCTAATAGGTTTTCAGTCTTGATTAAAAAAAAATTCTAACATTGAGGCACTTCTGAGTTTCTCTAACTAAGATCAGCATAAAACCTAATCTTCACCATGTTCATTGTATAGCATCAGTAACTGAAACGTTCCTGTAGACATGCGAGCGCTGCTGCTCTCATATTGCTTCCGCATATTTGACAGATGTGTTGCTCCTAAATACTAACATCAGTGATTTATATTGAAATACTAGTAGTTTGAAGTTAATGCTACAACATACTAGGAGCTAATGTAAGGATTTCATAATTATGGTGATATATTAAATTTTTTTCTCCTTTTTATTAAGAACTTTTGAATCAGTTGACCATTATAGTCAACTATGCTATATAAGCATTCAGTACTTTATGATTTATGGATTCTCTGCTGAAGTCATGTAGTAGTAAAAGAGATCTTCTAACAAATCCATATTTGAGATCTGACCACAATCCCAACTGAAAAGTAGATATTTTAATACAGATATGCGTATAATATATTAATTAAGGTCTGTAATTATTTATAACCGTTGCATCCAAGTTCTTCTTTGTAAATGAAGTGTTCAATGAACTAGGAGAGTGCGAGAAATAAGTGAGATTGTGATGATGATTTGGTTTGTATGTTGTAATATATTATTTTAATTTAAAACTGCAGGTAGAGAGTTTGAAGTGATTCAGAGTTTCTAAGAGAATTTTAGTCAGCTATACAAAACTGTGAACCATGACATGATTATGTCTTGTTATAATGGTCATCAGTCATAATCAATATTTTTTCTAATCTTAAGTTTGTGTGCTTATGGTTCTTTATAATTGTAAATGACTGAACGTTATGGCTGATGTTTTTTTTTTTTTAATGTATAGTAATAATATAATAATGTACAAATTATAAAAGAATTGTTCAAAAATTTTTGTTTTTAACAGGTAAATGGAAGTGATGGCATGTACAAATATGAAGAAATAATTTTGGAAAGAGTAAGTACCATTCTGTTACCGTATATACATTATTATACTGTATTTGACTTTTTTTAAGTTTCATGTTTTTCAAGTCACCTATGCACATCTGACCACTAGATGGCAATAAATAGTGAGCCCTTGAAGTGAATGGGCGGTGCAACTGTGAAATGGCTTCTCTATAAAGAGGAAAAACTGCAGTGCTTCTCCATTTATAATTTATTCTACTTCTCAGGCTACACTCATTAAAAATGACAAGATGGTCCCTAAGAAGGAACTGTTTTAAAGTGAACGCTAAACTTACGAGTGCATAAATAGCGTCCCAGGGGCCGAGGCTTTCTCCGAATCTTTCCATTTTGTGTAAAGCAATAAAGTTTTCATCAGATAGTATACGGCACCTTAAAACGGCAGAAGCTGCTGCAGCGGGGTCAGTGCATGCCGGCGCACTGTGGGTCTCCTACAGGTCCAGGATGCATCTCTTAGCTTTCAAGATAATTGCAGGGCTGCTACTCTACTAAGTGGAATTTCTCCAAGATGAGGCCTAAATAAACTATTTAGGATCACACAGTAAAAGGTCTGTGGGTGTGTAACAACTGACAGTGGGTCTCAGTGTGCCTGCACTGGCTTGGGAGTCAGCCTCCCTAAGTGTTCCTCATTAATTATAGAAAATAATAAAGTGGATCTTTTTCTCTACTGCCTTCTTTGGGAGCTGTCCTGCAACCTCTTAGTAATCGAAAGGGACATTTGTAGTGTGACAGGTAGAAAGAGGGAAAGTCAAAGAACAAGAAAGAGAAGACTATAGAGAAAGAGATGTAACACCTTATTGTTGCAAATCCTTGCCGGACACAATATCACATTGTTCACATCTTTCTAGGACTGTACATATAGTTTTTGTATTCTGAACTGCTTTTCTTTGACGAAGAAAGGTGCTTCTACTGTATATTAAGAAGATGGCAAAGTGCTGGTTTTAAAGACATGATCCTTCTCCTGTAATGTACAGGGAAACTCTGGGCTTGGCTTCAGTATTGCTGGAGGGATTGATAATCCACATATTCCTGATGATCCAGGAATCTTTATCACAAAGATCATCCCTGGAGGTGCAGCAGCCATGGATGGAAGACTGGGGTGAGTCTGCAAACTCTCTTCCTGTCATCGTTTTTTCTGAGTAACACTGCTTCGAAGAAATCCTGCCCTAGTAAACCACTGCCTTAGAACCACTGCCCTAATTTTTATTATGCAGTTGTGTTTTTTGTGTGTGTGTGTGTGTGTGTGTGTGTGTGTGTGTGTGTAGAGCTTTCTGAACCCCAGTATCCTATTTCTTAAATGTGACCATTTTTCAAAGCAGTCACAATTCCCAGGTGGGCAGCATAAAATGTGGGTCAAAAGCTTGTCTTACAAAGATAGAAATAGTTTTTTTCTTTCTTTTTAAAGCAGGATTAAATAGGAGAGAAAGAAAAAGAATACTCCCTCATAAATTTTAGCTCCGTAAAGACAATGATAAATGGTTTTAATTTAGACTGAGTCAGGGCGGTTGAGTTTACTGTGTTGTGTGATCGACGTACCAAATAGCATGCAAAAGAATGTTGCCTTTCAACCACAGTCATGTTATTTGTAAGTATACTAGCGATTATGAACCATGGTCATACTTGCCTCTTGCTGTTACTGATGCAACTATATTTATCTTTATGAAATTTATTACATGTGTTATGCTGCTCTAGAACATTTTTAAAAAAGAAAACACTCTGGTACAGAATGCATGCAGTGCTGATCGTTGAAAATCAGAGTAGGTTTACAGTGAAACTTAAACATTTGTCATTTAACACAGACTAACATGACGTGTATGTATGTGCATGTTAGGGTGAATGATTGTGTACTGCGTGTGAATGAGGTGGATGTGTCGGAGGTGGTGCACAGCCGGGCCGTGGAGGCTCTAAAGGAGGCCGGCCCTGTGGTCCGACTGCTAGTGCGCAGAAGACAGTCTCCACCCGAAAGCATCTTGGAGGTCAATCTGCTTAAAGGGCCTAAAGGTCAGAGCTAACACAAAGCAGACATCTTGCACACACACACACACACATACATCCACACTCACTGTTTGTTTTTGTTTTTTTTGTAGTTATGGCGCCAAACATTCGCAGTACTTCTGGTTAAATGTTAATGCTGTTAATGCTGAAGTTCACATCACATTGTAGGTCTGGGGTTCAGCATTGCTGGAGGTATCGGCAATCAGCACATCCCAGGAGACAACAGCATCTACATCACAAAGATCATTGAAGGCGGAGCTGCACAGAAAGACGGAAGGCTGCAGACAGGCGATCGTCTGCTGGCTGTAAGCTACCACGTCTACACTTACCCTTAACACTGTACACAAAAACAAAAACAAAATGTTACTTTCAGCATCGCTGGCTATAAACTATCACATCTACACTTCCCTATGCACTGTACATAAAAAAAAACTAGTGTTACTTCCACAAGTGGTTTCATTCAGTATGTGCATATATACACTACCGTTCAAAAGTTTTGGGTCACTTGCAAATTTCTTTGTTTTTGTTTAGTGATTTATTTTCTACATTCTGCAACAATACTGGGGGATTTCAAAACTATAAAATAACACATATGGAATTAGGTAATTACGTAACAACAACAAAAACAACAGTTAGTTGT
>JAQMYK010000002.1:15953502-15976162 GCA_030014345.1 Clarias buthupogon
GTTATGAAGTCTTTACAGAGCAGAAGTAGCAGACACATCTCAATATCAACTGTTCAAAGGAGATTAATGCATTCTTTGGACGCCTTCAGCATTCCTTTACAATGTAGAAAGAAATAAAAATCAGGAACTATCATGGAGTTAGAAAGTGACCCCAAACTTTTGAACGGTAGTGTACCAGTATTTGTACCAGTATTATCTTTTCCTTTGCATAGCTACACTGTAGGTGCATGTGTTCACAGCACTCTGAAACAACTGATATGGATCTGTTTCTCCATCGGAGCTCCAGATGAAACTGATTACTGATACGATCAGAGCCACTTGCTGGGTGGATGTATCTCAAAGCAAAACAGGGCCACAGACAAACTTATAGAAATAAATGTAAACAATATAGTTTTTTTCTGAATACCAACGGGACTTGACGATCATGTGTAGGTCTTTGTGGTGTTTAAATGTGCACATAATTTCCACCAGCAGCTCAAAACAGCACGGAAACATCTTTCCCCTGAACATGTTTTCCTGCGTCTCATCTTCTTCCTGTTAGAGAGAAGTACAAGGGTCCACCTGGCATTTTTCTTCATGATCATTTCCTTCCCATTGCCTCAAACACGTTGTCACACTACCTAGGGTCAAACACCAGATACTGGCTTGCGTGTGTGTCCATGCAAGAAGGTTTTTAGTCTTTTGCGAGGGCCAAATTTTCTGGTAAGAATGGCCGTATACTACTTTAAGTTTAGGACTTATGAGCACAAGTGGGTATTCCCCAGGAGTTGTTTACATGCATCATATGAAAATTTTAAATAGTCTAAAGATGGTCTTTAACTTGTTCCTTAGCGGTTACTTGTCCCTACATTATTTACCTACATAATGTTGTTTAAATATATGGAAATGCATTACAAAGACAGTAAACCAGTGTGTGTGTGTGTGTGTGTGTGTGTGTGTGTGTGTGTGTGTGTGTGTGTGTGTGTGTGAAGGTAAATAATATCATCCTGCAGGATGTGCGTCATGAAGAGGCTGTTGCTGCACTGAAGAACACTTCAGACATGGTCTATTTGAAAGTGGCTAAACCAGGGCCTGTACACCTCAACGACATGTACGCACCTCCGGATTATTCTAGCAGTACGTACCTCCTTCTGCCAGTCTCCACTTCAAATCACGAACATTTCCTCTAAAAAATATTTTTTATCTTGAGCTTCAGGATAAAAATGCATTCAGTGTTAACAGGCATTCGGCATTTAATATATACAGTATCATAATAAAGCAATGATTGTTACCCATCAAATGTCCATGACTTTTATAAGAGACATTAAGACATGATTTAGTGTACTGCTGTGTAGTTTTGTAACAGTGCAGAGGTGTAGCAGTGGGTGTACCATGTCTGCTCTTATTCCAGACTCCCACATGCCACAGTGCTCCACACACAGCCCTCCTCCACTCGCTTTCCTGCTGAGCGAGGAGGCGCACACAAATCTGTGTAAAGTCACACCTAACGCTTCTGCCAGGCACCGACTGGGCTCATGCGCACATGCTCACATGCTCCGTCTCTCATCCTAGCTTTATCTCTCACAGACACGTGTGCTTCTGCGACGCATACAGTACATGCGGCATTAACCACTTCAGGACTAATCATCTCTCTTTTTCCCTCTACTGGTCTCGCCCTCCCCCCAGCCTTCCCCACCATGGTGGATAACCACGTCAGCCACAACTCCAGCATGGCATACATGGGAGGCATGGAGCCCAAGCCTGTGTACCAGCCTCCTCAGGTCACCCCCTCACGATATTCTCCAGTGCCACGACACATGCTGGGGGAGGACGATTTCACGAGGTCAGCTCTTCACCTTTTATTTGCTTTCACAAAATCACTTACTGTGTAAATCATGACAGCTACAAGTAAGGTTGAATTTAAACCAGGACTTTATACTTGTGCTTGGATGCCATCAAAGTCAAAAGTTTTCTCAGTTTGATTGGACTGCCTGCTGCACACCCTTTTTAAGGGAAAAAAACTGCCTGGTTTGATCACCAAAAGGCGTTCTGTTTTTGCAAGTACCACATCCCCCGTAACGTCCTGACCCTACACCAAGCCATTTTCACTTGTTTGTGCCATTAAGGGGGGTTCCTGGGAGGCCAGCGTTTCACATGTGAAGCAATCATGTCCATGTCCAGTGTATGTCCAATGTTCTATTTTTATGGTATCCAAGCACTAGCGAAATGCTGGGATAAGGGCATTAGTGTAGCAGGGGATTATATAGAGGAATAAACGTACTGTAGTTTTTACTCTCATACTTGTGTTATTCTGCACATCCAAAAGTCTTGGTTCGAATTGAACGCCCTTGTACATTGTGTTTCACTACAGTTGGATAGATTGTGATGTTTTGCTTGATATATTATCTCAGACCACACAGTTTATTTAATTAATATTACTGATAGAACAGATTATTTTTAAGTAAGTTATGGATGTGGGCAGTATAACTGGGATCTCCATGTTATGTTTTTGTGTGGTGGTGTATTTGTGGGATAAATAGAAATATGAAAGATAAATTCAGCCTCGCCAGATCTGGGGGAGCACATACTGTACAACGCTTGTGGAGAAGAGCTGATTTTGGGAAGTGACATTTAAAGATTCAGCCTTTAACAGTGAAAAACTGCCACAGTTTCCTGGATGAGATCATGCAGTGACTCAGTCCAGCCCCCACTACATTCAGTCCAGGGACATGAGAGCCCTCGAGGCTACTCTGTTGAATCAGAAATGTATGAATTTTTACTGATGCATATGTGTATGTGCACAAACTTGTCTCTGTATGCATGTTTAATGTACTGAACATGCCAAAGTCTCTGTCTGTGTGTCTGCTGTCTCTGTGTCTGAGCCAGCCCCATTTACTGTGTGATTTCTGTACTCTCACTAGGGCCAAGCCTATTTACAGTGTCATCCAAAAAGCTCTCAGTGATATGAGCCCTCCCTCGAACCACCTGTGCAGAGGGGGGACTGGCAGGTACTAACCCATTGCTTCTTGCTCTGCTCAGTCTATCCCAGCCTAGCCTAGTTAACCTGCCCTGACAGTCTCCCCTTCTGCACCCTCCTAGCATCACTGTCTCACTTTAGTCACATAATGATGTGTGTAGTGTGCAGATCTGTGAACACTGTAAACCTGGATAAGTCAGCAAGACTAAAAACAATGAGGCAGTGGCTCCCAAGTGGCGACAAAAAAACAAAAAACAAACAAACATTCGTTTTAATCATTGAAAGATTGATATGAGAATTTGTATACAGATGATGCCACAGCCATCCATGGTCAGGAGTCAAGAGAACAAAATTGGTCATGCTGTCTGGGTGGGAGCGATGGCATTATTACATTTGTGAGCCTATGCATGCAGAACAGGGCAGCTTTCACGTCTGTTATTCTGCTCTGTATAAAAAGTTGCAGATTTGTGTGCTTTCATCCCCAGTGCTTAGTGGTTGTCGTATAATAGTAGAGAGGTACCTACGTAGTGGGTGGCGATTGACCTAGACCAAATTAACCAAGAAACTGTTGAAAAACTATTTAAATAATAATAATAATAAAATATATTTTTAATAATGCAAGTTTTGGGAATGAGTGATTCTTTTGATTATAATGTAATATCAGACTTTTTTCTAATGTGCAGTTTCGTCTTAGGCAAAATGTTAGTAAAAGAACTAAACATTTTTGGGTATTCAGCAACTAATATATTGTTGAAACCTCAATGTTGTATAAGTTCTTTTTATGTAACTATAAATTAAAAGTAATGAAATATTTAAAGTAATTACAAAGGTTTATAATGCTTAAAATTAAAAACCTTGTGACAACTAATTGCTTTTAATTAAATACATTTTACTTAAAAGTGTGACACTAGGGTTTAGCTAGTCTATTAAACTCCAAGACCTACGGAGATAGAGCATCTGTCATCTTCTCATTTCCGTGCCTCTAATCATCAATATAGTCTTCATCATTTTCATGACGCCGTCTCGAATCTTATGATTAAACACATGTAAGTCTGAGTCCTTCATTAGACTGTGTTTATTAGATGTTTTAGTCTGTGTGATATACTGTAACTTACTGGTTAGCATGTACTGTAACTGTAATCATGTATCATCCATTTCACTCAGTATTGTGTATCTATTTTCAGTGATCATCTCTGCTCCTTCTTTTTCTGTATGTTGCTTTTAGTTAGTGTATTTTGATTTGATAATTTAAATTGAATACATTTGCAACTTTTTAACTAAAAGTATTTGTTCAGTTGTTGGTGCTACATGCACCACTTAAGGAAAACTTTATCTATTGGTATCATGCTGGACCTTAAGACCAGGATGGGATTCACTGCAGTATGTAATCCGCGTGTTCGTGCGAGTGGAGAAATTGAAGGGGTTTGTTTCACTAGTGTCTCTTTAGCACTATATAGTTAACGCTAAGTGTATGCTGCCGTTTAAAAAAAAAAAAACATTCTTGCACTCTTAGATTTCATTCAACTCTCTTTAACTTTATGGTTATGGTGGCCAATTCATGTGTGAAATTGATTCCCCATGTTCCCAGAGCCATTCCAGAGTCCTGGAATATGGAAGTTTTTCTCCATTGATGTGATAACTTGGTCATTCAGTAAATTCAGGTCGTCAGCTGACTTCATTTTATTGCCACATATCGTTGCTGAGTCTAGACCTGACCAACTGAAGCACTCTGAGATTACAACACTGCCTCCAGAGGCTTGTACAGTGGCAACAATACATGATCGGTGCATCACCTTGTGCACTTCCCTTCGTACCCTGACGCATCCAGTGCTCTGGAACTGAGTCAATCTGCACCCATCTGATCACATCACATTTATTATTATACTCTACAATATCATATTTAACCACATAGCAAATGGCTATGTAAGGGGATTTATTTATGGTCACAGTGTCCAGTAATCACCCCAGTGAGGATGAGTTTCTCTCACCTCCGCCTTGCTCATTAGGGACAAATTGATAAAGCTATACATTGTGATTTAAAAAACAATTATATACAGTATATTCTTTTTATACACTCTTTTAATAAAAAAAAAATTATATCTGCCATTTTTATTTCTGTAAAGGTGCTCTGTGACATTGTCCACTGTTAAAAATTTGCTAAATAAAATTACATTTAATTTAATTATTGCATTATATTTGAAACAGCTGTTTCAAATCTGTTTACACATTTATATATACAGTAGACAGACATTCTTCATGGTAGTGTAAATATTTAAACCATAGTTCTATTTTTTTTTTTTTTTGGCACAAACTCAAGTAATGAGGTCCCCCAAGTGAATTGCTAATTCTGGTGGGTGTAAGCAAATTCTATTTTTTGCACATATGTATTTTTATGATTATAGTTAAAAATACACCCACATTGACATCGGTGAATCAGCACAATGGGGACTCCACTGTGCACAACTAGTTATTTAAGAGAGGGATTTCATTGTCTATATCAGCAGCAGGTTGAACTTCTTAACAACGTATTTATTCTTAACCCACTCTCAATTACAATTGTCATTCTCTGAGCCAGGTTATCACTAAAATCCTGCATTGTTAATCTTATCTTATAAAGTCTAGAGATTCTAGACCTTACCAGTGCACATGCAAACACACACACATGAACACATACAGTACACCAATGTTGCCTTAAACCACTTCAACGATATGTGTTTTGTTCTAGTTATATAACAATAGTCTGTTCTTCCTATAATTAGATGAAAAGTGAGAAGTTGATTTTGTGATCAGGGACAGTTAATCCGGGAGCACAGTGCTGCAGCAGCCCTTCAGTTATTCAGGGAGAAGAGCAAGCCACACCCAGATCCCTGCACAATCCCATATAATCACACACACACACACACACACACAAAAAATTATCAGAGTGATAGAAAACCTGTACTCCCATACATGCACGAACATACACAGACACACACATCTGCATTCACAACAACAACCACACACATGTGAACTTGAGTTAAGTCACATGTAGACAAACAATGACATACACACACAAATCATTTTTCACCTCGGTACTAATATGGTATCATAATACTTAATACCAAAACAATACTTATCATACTAAAAATGATAATACTTTCCCTATCTTCAACATACTTTGTACTGGAAATTGATTTTTTTAATAATGAATTTTTTTTATCACATAGTTGGTGTAAATAAATGATAAAGTTACATACCTTTCATATGTATTACAAAGTAATGAATATGTAGAGTTATGGATATAAATGTATGGTAATTTTTGTATGGAGCTATGTTGCTTCTGGAAACTGTGTGTGTGTGTGTGTGTGTGTGTGTGTGTGTGTGTGTGTGTGTGTGTGTGTGTGTGTGTGTACTGTATGACACTCACTGAGTCATAGTTGGGACTTAGATCAGCGTTTTGGCCATCTGTGCTTCCCGCAAGCCTGTCACTGATACATTTGCATGTCTATCTGATCCACCTTAGAACCACAGCCTCTGCCAGACGCATATTTTAAAAAGATTCAGTGGAGATCTTCTGCCTACCCGTTGTTAGATGGGCAGCCATTTTATAGCAACATGCTGTGCCAACATATCCAAGCTCAGAACTACTGCGTTAAGCATGTAATGTCACTTTTGCAATGTGATGAATATACAGGTTCTTTCAATCTATCCATCTACATATCAACTTCTCTCTCTCTCTCTGTCTCTCTCTCTCTATATATATATAAAGGGGTGGGTGGATGGATGGATAGATAGTTACATTTAAAATCCACCACTTTTAAAGAGATGCTGTAAATCATTAGGCCAAATAAAAAAATATCATTTGTGAAACTTATGGACAGGGAGTGTAGTATGGTTGATAGGTTGCCCAGCTCACCATTATTTGACAGATAATGCGCAAAACAATTTTTAATAGTGTGTAATTATGCAAGAGGGAAAAGTAACAGACGTATTCATAAAATGATGTGCAATGAAAGAGACATCCATATCCAAGGAATAACTGCAATATCATAACAGGCGGTTCCTTTACACAAGGGTCATGTTAGTAATGGTGTCATGCAGTGATAATTATTATGATAATTATATATGATTATAATCACATAACACCTTAGTCAACTTTTCCTACGGGCGGAAATTTTTTTTTTATTGATTCTTGAAAATTTAGCTTGAGGTCATGAAAATCCTTGAAAATTTGTTAACCAAAAGCTGTGTGAATCCTGCATTTGAGATCCAGATTCAACCTCATGATAGGGGATTTTGAAAAGTAAAATCAAATCAAAGCATTGGTGTTACTGTGTAATAATGACTGTGCAACATGAAATTGTTGAATTAAACTGTTGCCTCCACCACCAAAATAGAAAGACCCTTTGTCAGACAATCTTGTCAAGATTACTGAGTACAGAAGTTATTATTAGTGATAGTATAGAATTAAGATGATCAATTGTGTTTGCAACGGCTATATTCAGTCCATGCTATGCATTATTTTATGTCCTGGCTCAGTTTGCACCTGGACAGAAATGTTAACTAATTCCACGTGTGTGTGTGTGTGTGTGTGTGTGTGTGTGTGTGTGTGTGTGTGTGTGTGTGTGTGTGTGTGTGTGTGTGTGTGTGTCACAGCTTACATGGTGAAGGAAATATTATGATCATGTAGCCGGTATGTTGATTTGCCAGGGCATTGGAAAAGTGATATTAGACTGCATCTTTAAATTCTTATGATCAGAAATAGTTCTTAAAATATTGCACGCATGACCAATATATATCAATATTATATCTCAAATAATGTGTATGGACATCAACTAACTCTGTGAAAGAATATACGGGATGGTATCCTTGCATCCCTATGATCTTCTATTTTGTGTCTTCTGTTTTTCCCAGTTTTACAGAACTGCCCATTAATACAAGGAAACACTCAGCGATTTGACATCACTGATTGCTTAGTACACAGTATACAGTTCATAGTAGACTAATCAGTAACTTTACACTGAGCCAATAGTGACTGTAAAAATGAGTAGTCTCTTTATAGCTCATAATCCAAAAACTATATTTCTCTAGGTATCTTGGGACTGCTAAGTCATGGTCACCCCAATTAAACTACGGAGAGGGGTATTTTTTTGGCAATATTAATCAAGGTTCTGAATTTAAACTGTTAATCATTTATCACACCTAGTTTATTCTTAGCTGCTCCAAAAGTCTTGGCATATCTTGAACAGTCTGTTGCTGCAGAGTCACATTAGAATAAAGTCATGTGACATGAGGCAGAGAGCTGTGGTAGAGTATTAACTCAAAACTTTGAAAGAAAGAGGAAAACAGAGACAAAGAACAGAGTGGTATGTGGCAGCCATGAAAGGCATGAACCTGTGATTGTGCCAAAGTGAACGTGTTTCCCAGAGAGAGTGTTTGTGGGGAGATGTGTCAGCTCTGTTCACCATTAATCACCAGAGCATAGCCAATTACTGTGAGCACAGGGAGAGAAAGACAGACATAAAGAGGGAGAGAGAGGGAGAGAGAGAGCGTGTTGTAGCACACAGGGACTGTGTGACCCAATAAACAACCTCACAGTTTCAGCCACAGCAGGAAGGTTAGGGATTTTCAGCCTGTGCCCCATAAGGCCAGGGGGAGGGCCGCTCACTACAAACATTATCAGAGGGAGACAGACAGCAAATGTACCAGAAGGAGCGATGGAAACACTGTGAGAAAAGGTGACAGATAAAATGCTACTACTATCAGTGCCTAACTGTTTCATTCCTAGAACACATGAAAATGCCACCATAAGGGGATGCAGGTCTCAAAATACGGAGGAGAACTTAAGTCATGATTTTTGGAAATGTATGTATTATTTTATCCCCATGACTCTCATTTGGCATTGCATTTTTCCCTCGCATTTTTCTCAGACATGCATGTCATACGGTAGCATAAGATAAGAAAATGTATGTTGTTAATTTGTGGACTTCATGGTTGCTAGTTAATTTAACTAAGAAATAGAAATAGAGAAATAGCATGGCTGGATACTCATCCAGAACTCACATACTGTAAGTGATAAACATTTAAATGTCACAGAAGCCTTTTTCAAACACATTTGTTTAAAAAAAAAAAAAAAAAAGGCCTTAATATCATAAACAGTATGTTCTTCTTGCATAAGAAAGTGAGGGTGAATGAGGGTGTGTAAGAGTTAAATCTTACTCTGCTTCTGTGTTGAAGCAAGTGTATGACAGCCAAAGTGGAGCTGTTTCCCATCACACCCCTACAGGCAGAGATTCCACCCGCTTGCAGACAGACACAAACACACCATGCTAGAGAACGGACAGAAAAATAGATGGCTTTGGGATAACTTACAATACTTACAGTAGAGGCTGCGTAGCATAGCTGGTGTTAGGCACCATGTTCACCGTGAACATCTCCTCATCTGTGCCATTGCTGAGGTTTAATATGGAGAGACAGGGTAAGAAGCACGTCTGCTCCAGGACCTGGGACGGGACCTCCAGGTAATCGCACACTACAGTAGCTTGAGGAGACTAGTTTCACATGCATGCTTTGTCTTCTTTAAGATCTTCCAACCTTCTAATCCAAATGCCTTTAGATATGGTTGTGAAACTTTTCATGCTAAATGTAAATGTAAAATGTGAAATATACATATGGCAGCACAGTGGCTTAGTGGTGAGTACTGTCGCCTTGCACCTCCAGGTCCTGGGTTAAATTCCTGCGTCGGGGCTGTGTGCATGAAGTTTTCATGTCCTTCTCATGCTTGGCGGATTTCCGGTTTATATACAGTAGTTGGACTATAGAGGTTTCTAGATGTATGTATGTATGGATATAAATATAGTACCAATTTGGACAAACCTTCTTATTCAGTGTTTTTTTTTCTCATATATTTTTACATTTATTTCAGTATATTAATACTGAAGACATTGACATTATGACAGAACAAATATGGAATTATGTAATCAACAAAAATGTGTTAAATAACCCAGAATATGTTTTATACTATCAATTCTTCGGAAAGGCTTTCCAACAATCTTGAAGTTTGCAGCGGTGTTGAGTACTTGTTGGCTGGTTTTCCTTTACTCTTCAGTCAAACTCAATTGAACCATCTCAACCAGGCCAGGTCATCCGATACAGCATTCTACCTCATAGCTTTTACAGAACTTATAATAACTTAGAATATTTGTTTTGGGTCATTTTCCTGTTGAAAAACAAATGATGGTACCACTAAGTGCAAACCAGATAGAATGGTATGTCGCTGCAAAATGCTGTGAGAGCCATGCTTGTTAAGTGTGTCCTCAATTTTGAAAAGTCACCAACGGTATCAACAGTAAAGCACTCTCACACCATCACAACTCCTCCTCCAAGGGACATTTTTCCACTGATCCAACGTCCATTCTTTGTGTATCTTGGCCAAACCAGTCTCTTCTAATGATTTCCTTGCCGCAATTTGACTATGATCTGGCTCCTGCAGTCCCCTGTGAACTCCAAGAATTATCTATTATCTATTAGCACCTCTAATCTGAGGTGCTGTAAATTGCCGTTTTTATGATGCTGGCCATTCTAATAAACTTATTCACTGCAGCTGAGGTAGCTCTTGGTCTTTTTTTATTTATGAGAGCCAGTTACTTCATAATGTTTAATGGTTTTGGTTACTGCACTTAGGGATAGATTCAAGCAGTTAAAGTAATGGTGGACTGTCTTTTCCCTTTACTTCCCTTTACTTCAGTGTTTCATGCCATAATATGTACGGTACAGTAGTACTTTGTACAGTAGTTGCAGTAGCCCTAATAGAGATATTGACTCTTCATCTGCACAAGACAACTGATAGTCTAAGGCACATTAAGAAGGCGAGAAATGTCACAAATTAACTCTTGACAAGACACACCTGGGAATTGAAAACCATTCCAGGTGAATCCCCCATGAATCTGATGAGAGAATGCCATGAGTGTGCCAAGATGTAATTAAGTTTAAACTTTGATACTTCAGACAATCTAACATGTAAAACATATTCTGGATTGTTTAAACACCTTTTGTTTACTACATAATTACAGTACATACATGGTCTTTCATAGTTTGGATGAAGTTGAAGGTGCGTCCAAATTTTTGATTTGTAGTGTGTTTGTGAGAGAGAGAGCGAGAGAGAGAGAGGGAGAGAGAGGTTTGTATTTATTTTCTACATTCTGGAACAATAGAATGTAGAAACAATACTGTATTTTATCAAAACTATAAAATAACATATTAGGTAATTAAGCCACAACAACAACAGTCAGTTTTTTATTTTAAGGTCCGCAGTTCTGGAATTGTTCTTGCAAGAACAATATCGTCAAGTGCATTTTCAAAACTAATCAGGCACCATGATGAAACTGGCTCTCATGAGGACATATAAATGTATTTTCCCCAAAACAGAGAGCCATTAATGTACTTTAACATCTAAACTTATTTTGTATGTTAATATTTTAAGTAGACATATTAAAGACATTTCATGAAGTCCCAAACACACTCAGTCTGGTAAAGATATTTGCAACCCTGTGTATAAATGAAATGACATTGATCAAGATATGGCATAGATTTAAGGTGTACCGAAAATTTTAAAAAAATCATATCATATTATACCTCACCTCATATACATAAAAATGTAGTTGACAGAACAGAATTAACCAAAACATAGATCAGTCTTGTCTAGAGACTATGGTGGAACTTGCTTAAATGCAAATCAGTTCTATCTCAGGTGATGGGACAGGACCTGATGTAGATATTACATGATGATCAAAGTAATTACTAATAACTTGGCAGTAATGTTATTTTTCCACAAGTAAATTAGCGTAGGTGGAATGTTAATGCAAGCTTTAATTTTTCCCAATCATTTTCTCTTTTGGAGGTAAACACATTTTAGTATGTTGTTGTCTTTTAATTGAGAAAACACTACAAAACTATTTGCTATATTCTCAGAGTGCCACGTGTACAGTACAATTTACTCTTTTAGATCACCAGTGCTTAATATACAGACATAATAGACTCCAGTACATTTTTTGTTTTAATGTAGCCCGGTGATTTTTTTTCTGCGTGGACTCTTCTCTACAAGCACCACTAGGCAATTTTTTAAAATCAGTATATTTCATGGCTTCTCAAACATTTAGAAGCTTGGTAAACATGCCCTGTTTTCTTATTACCTGGTCTTCATTTGAGCTAAATGATTATTTATGATCTTAAGTTTAAGAGTAGTAGACAGTCTATCATTAAATCCCACTGATTAACGGTTTTAATCAGCAAAAGCGAGCCACAAACCCCAGGAATCAAACAAAGATGGCTGATGGTAAACCCAAGTACTAAACTCTGGAAGAACTTTAATGAATGTTCTTTAATGGAAAACATGAATAATACATTGTGGAAAGCAGAGTTTTGAGGTGTCTGTGGTACAACTTGGGTTGAATGTACAGTATGTCTCTGGTCCCTGCATTCAAGTGTGTTTGGAAAGGGGTTTTTGATGGTTCCTCAGCATGGCTCAGACTCTTCAGGATGCCAGGACTGGGCAATCTGGAATGTTTCTCTGCTTGTAGATGAGTCACAGGAGCTAAAACAGAAGTGGTTGAGCATGAAGCAGAAATTAACTATGTGAGCATGCTGTGCATTTGAGCGAAACAGTACTTGTATCTTTTAAAGTTTCTGTATAAAAACGAAGGCTTGTCACTCACATTAAGTTACAACCAAAGCTGTTGATTACTAATGAGTATATTTCACAGATTAAATCATATAACTTCCGTTTATTGATGAAGGTGATGAATGGATTTCATAAATTAAGCATATTTCTCCCTAAAGATGGTCACTTCCCACAAAACAAAAAGATGGAGGTGTTGATTTTTTTTGGGAACCTTAAAATATGTATAGAGACAACTGCTTTACACATTTACCCCCCCCCCCCAAGGTACATCTGTTTACCCACCCCACCTGTCTGTCTGTCTGTTTTACTTTTGTCCCACAACCTGCTGTTGGTTGGCATGAGCTATGCTCAATGTCCTGAAGTTTTTTGCTTTGTTTGGCAGGGAGCCACGGAAGGTTCTGCTGCACAAGGGCTCCACAGGCCTGGGCTTCAATATCGTAGGCGGGGAAGATGGAGAAGGAATCTTTGTATCGTTTATCCTGGCAGGTGGTCCAGCTGACCTGAGTGGCGAGCTTAGAAGGGGAGATCGAATCCTATCGGTCAGTAACTCCCTATATCATTTCATATCACCTTACTTTAGCAGTAAAGCCGAGACATGCGTAATTCAAAATAGGATGTATCTAACTTATGCATTGTCCTTCATGTACAATTCCTTCTGGTGCTTCTCTGGTTTATGTCATGTCAACATTGATTACCAATTATGTACCAGCAAACCGGTGACAGGATGATGGGCACCCAAGGCTCATCTATGCCTGTGGGGAGCAAAGGTTAGCACATCTGGTTTGATCCCATAAAAAAAGCCAATGCAGCACAACACGCCAAAGAAAGTATATGCTGTCCATTTTAAAAAGGCACCAGAACACCCAGTGCACCACAGCCAATCGAGTCACCATGGAATGGCCCCACCCTGCAATCCACAGCGCCCACAGGATTGGCTACCAACTTCTTGGTGCACTCCTACACTACCGCACACGCCAGAGTTCTTGTGGAGTCATGCCCAGCTGCCCAGGTGGCACATGGGGAACCTACACCATATCAGGCATAATGTTTTACATTGTAATGTTATGGCTGATCACTTTATATACTGTATACGGTATATACTCGGGATGGGAATCCCCGGGCCCTCCTGATACAATATTATCATGATACTTAGGTGCATATACTGTATATAGTATAAATTGATGGTGAAGTCAGCTCATCTGCTTGTTAATGCAAAAATCTAATCTCAACTCAATACATTAAGGCATGTAGACATCAACAAGACGTTGACGTTTAAACCAAGCATCAAAATGGCGAGGAAAGGTAATTTAAGTGATTTTGGACAATAGAAGATTGGATAAACTTTGCCTCGTCTGATGAGACTCTATGGATTTCTCCAGAGTCAATTGGTTGGTAGGGACAGAATTTGGTGTAAACAACATGAAATCATGGATCCATCTTTGCTAACAGTTCAAGCTGGTGGTGTTGATGTAATGGTGTGGGAGATATTTACTTTGGGCCCCTTAGTTTAACTGCCACATGTCACGAAGCTAAAATCATCTCAAACTGTTTTTTCGAACAGGACAATGAGTTCACTGTATTCAAATTACCTACACAGTTACCAAATTTCAATCCAACAGAGTACCTTTGGGATGTGTTGGAATGGGAGAGTTGGAATCACATCAATATGGACCAGAATCTCAAAGGAATATTTACAGCACCTTGCTGAATCTATGGCAGGAAGAATTAGGGCAGGCGAAGGCAAACGGTACCTTCTGGTGGCCCCAATCCAGTACCTTCTTATTTAATGTTTTTATTTTTATTTCTTATTGTTTTCAACATTTTATGTTTATTAATACTGAAGACACTGTAATTATGACGAAACAAATAAGGAATTATGTAGTCAACAAATATGTTAAATTACCCAGAGTAGTTTAAAATTTTCAATCCTTTAAAAAAACCTTTTACTCTGATGACAGCTTTGTACACTATTGGCATTGCCTCAGTCAGTCTCATGAGGAAGTCACCTGGAATGAATTTACAACAAATTAAGTGTAGCTTCTTTGGACAATCTAAAATATACAACATATTCTGGGTTGTTTAACACTTTTTGTTTACTACATAATTGTGTTCTTTCATAGTTTGGATGTCTTCTTTATTAATGTTAAAATGAATAAAACACTAAAGAGTAACCAGTGAAAAAGAAGGTCTGAATACTGAGTAGGTCTCTAGTTTGCCACCAAAACAGCACTGACCCCTTGCCGCATGGACTCCACTAGACCTCTGAAGGTATCTGGAAACAAGCTGTCAGTAGCAGATCCTTTAAGTCATGTAAGTGGCAAGTTGGGTCCTCCATGGATCCCACTTATTTTTCCAGTACATCCCACAGATGCTCAATTGGATTAAGATCTGGGGAGTTTGGAGGCCAAGTCAATGCCTTAAACTTGTTTTTTGTGTTCCTCGAATATTTCTTAAACCATGTTTGCAGTGAGGCAGTGTGCATTATCCTGATGAAAGAGGCTACTGCCATTAGTAAATACTGTTTCCATGAAGGTATACTTTGTCAGCAACAATGTTTAGGTATTGTAGGTGGTAAATGTGAAAGTAATATCTATATGAATGGCAGGACCCAATGTTACCCAGCAGAATATTGCCCAAAGCATCACACTGCCTCCGCCATCATGACTTCTTCCCATAGTGCATCCTGGTGGCATCTCTTCCCCAGGTAAGCGAGGCACACACCAGGCCAACCATGTGATCTAAAAGAAAATGTGATACATCGACCAAGCCACCTTCTCCCATTGCTCTGTGGTCCAGTTCTGTTGCTCTCATGCCCATTGTAGGGGCCTTTGGTGGTGGACACAGGTCAGCATGGGCACTCTAACTGGTCTGTATTTATGCAGCCCCAGTTCTCAACAAACTATGATGCACTGTGTGTTCTGTCAGAACCAGTATTAACGTTTTCAGCAATTTGTTGTATGGTGGCCACCCATAACCCTGTCGCCCGTTCACTGGTTTTATCTTCTTGGACAACTTTTGGTAGGTCCTGGCCACTGCAGACTAGACACATTTTAACATATATACTGATATTCAGACCATTTAATCTCTCTTTTGTGTCAGGTGAATGGTGTGAATCTGCGAAATGCCACTCATGAGCAAGCTGCAGCTGCATTGAAGAGGGCTGGTCAAACTGTCACCATTATCGCCCAGTACAGACCCGAAGGTACAGATCGTATTAAATTTCCACTGCATTGTATTAGTAAAATCATGTGCTATGTTTGGCATGCATGCATACATACATGGCAGAGCGGATCTCTAGCTTTGTATTGATTTAAATTCTTAGAAAATACTTTGTAAGAAACCCCCACCTTGGTGTCCATTTGTAAAGATGTATTCATTATTCATGAAAGACATTTGAGACGTGCTGTGTGGTGAATAGGAAGTCTAGGCTGGACTCCCCACCTCATTTGGTTCATATTTCTTGCCCTGTTGGGCCTCGCAGGACTGTTTGAATGAATTTCACGATGCAGGAATGAGGATATGTAGGCTATCTCTTTAAGACAGGTAAACTACAGAGCCTCGCCTAGTTAATAAAAAACAAGTGTGCAAACGAGGACGTAGTTGTTGGTGGCTGATTGGCTGATTTCGAGTTATTACCGCATTCTACAGGGAGCTGCTGTGATGTGTGTGTGTTGTGCGGCCTTGGTGCAGTTCACCATCTGCCTAACTCACGCGCAAGTTAAGGGGAGGAGGGATCACCGTAAACTCACTCCTGCGGGACTCTACGGCGGAGAAAGAGAGGGAGAGAAGTGAGAGCTTGGAAGAACAGGAGACAGAACGGCGGGTTAAAATCACTGAAGTTTGTGTGTACATGTTGTGGGACTGGACATTCAACGGGTGTTTGTCCCGTGTGACCTGAGCGCGAGGCTGAAGTAAACTCGCGCGCTCGAACGCGGATCTCCGAGTGTGATCTTGCGGTTACCGTGCTGAAGGGAGGAGCAAACCGAGGACGACCGAAACTGCTTTAATCTGCCTTTATTAAGAAACCCTCTCACTTGTTTCGGCGAAGAACAAAACAAGACAGCGTGTATGCAGACAGCATGATCCGCTGCTAGTTTGGTTTACCGTCTCGGTGCTTTTTATAAGCCGCTTTATGTTTTCCCGAGCGGGTTGAATAGGCGGTGTGAGTGTGTGTGCGCGCGCGCGCGCGTGCATGTGTGTGTAACTTGGCTACAGCAAACAGAGGGAGCTCCAGCCGGGCGGGTGAGGAAAAAAAAACTCATTTATTACATACAACATAGGGATTAAATTAGTTAAGTGGGTGTTTTTAGGTGTTTAAAAGTATGGAAAAATACAGTGATACCGGGTCTGGTGTGAAATGTGTGTGTGTGTGTGTGTGTGTGTGTGTGTGTGTGTGTGGAGTGAGAGCTCAGTTTTCCTTTTTCTAACGCTGGGCATTGTTTGGCCAAATTGAATTAGCTAGGTTTGCTGTTGGTTTATTTGCGTTACAGTAATTTTTACTATGTTCATTTTAGCTTCAGGCGAATTGAGAATTGTTTTCCAGACATGTGACATTTACAGTTATTGATATGAACTTGTAACATGAACTAAGTTAGCCTTTTCACGGCTAACAGCTCGACCCGAGCCTCGGTAGTGTTGGTAGCACGGTGTGTTAGCTTAGTCACTGTAAAGTCACTTTCCTGAGAATATCTGGTGTCTAGGGCTTCAAGGGTAGCAAACCCATAACCAGCTAATACACAATATCAGTTTGTGTGTCATTGTTTACCATTTGAAAAGTTTGTTTATTAAATGTTATTTACTCTCATTAAAAACATCAGATGTACATTCAGCTGGTAGGTAGAGCAGGTGAAGACACTTAGGTGTGTCAGGAAGTGACCTGATCAAAAACTAAGGCATGAAGTATCACCTGCATTAGTGGATTGTTTGCTATATTTGTGTTGTTGCTATATGCTCTCTCTGTCTCTCTCTGTTGTTGTATTTTATTTTTCCTGCAGTCCTCTACCTGTCAGTTTGTAGTGCACCTTATGTCTATGACTACGTAGAACAGACTTTAGCACAAATTTCAGCTTGAAGGTTTAATGATGTTTGTACAGCAGAATAAGTATGATAGTTAGTAGTGTGATTACTTCTGCGTAAACTATGAGTGGAATGTGGCAGTAAGTTATCTGTTTCAGCATGCTCACTCTGATCTCTATAGTCATATGCTGTTGAAATATAATTGGACTCTCCCAGGGGCTTGGACGTCTACATAGAAATAGAAGTGACGTAGTAATTTAGGCCAGAATAGACTATTGAACTGATGTGGGACCTGAATATGAGGATAAGAAAAGAAGTAAAGCTAGTGCTCCTTATTTAAGCATTTGGCATATTCATTTTTTTAGGTTAATTATGTAAGGGATGAACTGATGTGGCATGCTGGTGTAGGAAACAAATTACTGCATCAGTTGACCACCCTCATTATTGCTGCTAACCACATTTATTATTACCATATTATAATATCTTTTTGCAATTTATTCACACAAGAAATATGTACAAGTTGGTGCAACACCGTCTTTTACTGACCCTATTGTACTGTGTTTAATACTTGTACAGTTGTACTGTGTTAGTTCTGTGTATTTGAAGATAGTATTATCTTCTTTCTAATTTTATCAGATGGTTTATGTAGCACCATAGTGTGGGGGAACATTTTAATTTCACCATGTACTGAACCAGATGTATATGGTAGAAATAACAAAAAGGCCACTTGACCTGACTTGAAACCAATCAACAACAAGGTCCAATGCAAAACAGGTTAGTCAGTACCCGTTATCATTTGTGCCATGACAACACCAGCCTTTGTTTTCTTTTTCTTCAAGTTAATAAGACAACCTGTTAAGATCTTTGCAGGGTTCAATATGAGCAAACATATTTTTGGCCAGTTGCTGTCCTTTTCAGGTCACATGTGCTTCTGCGACCCATCTGGCCAAACCCCTTGTAGTGGCATAATGTTAGTAAACACACTCATAAACATAGAGCTTAAATTACCTTGATGCAAACTTGTTTACTGAAGCAAATTATTTCTACATGTTTATTCAGTGGTGGTTGTTTAAACAAAAAAGGTCCAAGAAGCTGCCTGCTAAATAATGTTGAAGCAGAAACCGTACGTCTGCTCGAGGTTTAAATTCCAACCTGAATGACCCTTCACAATCTTTCTAAACTATATTGTAGTGGTTTCCTTATACTGTAATGCCATTTTTGCAGCTAATGAGTGAGTATCATAATGAAGCATTTGTACCTACCATGACACAGGTTGTGGATCTGCAAATAATGCTTGAGCAAAATGTACACACCAACTTTTCTGCAGACATAATGTGTAGATTAGTGATTGTGAACAGAGTTGAAATAAACCAGCCCATTGCTATAATAATAATAACAATAATAATAATAGATTCAACATATGAAGGGGGATTTTTTTTTTCTTAATAAATCAGTTCTGTTCTAAAGATGAATCATGATTTTATGTAGATAGGTTTGTGCCGAGGGTTAAAATAATTTTGGAACAGTCTTACCTCTGACAAGTATCAAGGGCAAGGCAACTATACAGATTTGTAGTGTATTAATCTGGTAATGGGTAATGTATAACAAGTTGCGGTGATGCCAGCACATAAGTTTCACTTGTACTCTGTCTTTTTACTTAAGCTTAAACTTTTGACCTAATCAGCATATCCCATGTCTGACTAGTGTCCTGTTATATGGTTACGGCCACAGGCACAAAGAGCAGCTGGGGTAAAAGAGGTTGTATTGGTGCTTCAGTATTGGCTTCTCGGATGTCTTCCTGGGCATGGTGCCTAGTGCTTCTCTGCCAGCTCGAGCCTGGAAATGTCTCTCAAGACATTTCTAATTGAAGTTCAATACAGAGGGCGTAATGAACTCCATAGAAAGTCCCTCTTGTTCCTGCTTTCCACTCATTTATTCATTCATTCTTTCATTTATTTTCTCTTTAGTGCAGCGATGATGGGCAACCATTTACGTTTTTGTGAGCGGACTACCATTAATGGATTCAAATATAAATTTTCTCCTGCCACGTTAACCTCTTATACAGTAGCACCAAATGGACTTGAGCAGGAAGTGCAACCGTTCCAGTGCAGTTTCCATGGGGACTCAGATTGGTGCACACATTTTATCTTGACAGTTTAATAACATTAAAGAACAGAAAAATAGATAAACAACAGAACTGTTTCAGCTTTTTGACGGATAGGGATGAGAATGTTCAGATTGTCCCAGAGTGATAATCCAATCTAAAAACATCACAATATTGCTGTTTCATCAACCACTAAGAAAACATGTGAACTTTGAATTACTAAGTCCGAAAAATCTAGCTAGTTTGACGGAGTAAAGTGCTCTTTATTCGAAAAGAGGTGATGGTTCTCTTTAACTAGCCTTGCCATTCTTTTTGTGTTTGATAGATGTGGTTTATGAGGACGTTACAAAAATGCTAGGAGTGGCAGCAAAGGTAGCAATGTAAAATGTAGCAATATGGCATTAGAGCCACTAGAGTAAGAGAAAAATTAATGTATTGTCCATAATAGATGTGCGTTATAATTTGTATTTTTGAAAAAGTCCATGTTGTGGTGATGGTGTGATCATACAGTGGGTATACAACCATGAAACCACAAAGACCTTAAAGACAGGTGTGCTCAGATTTCTTTATATGTAGTACACAATTTATGGGGGGGGGGGGGATCTCCCTAAAAGTTCAAACCGACAAAGCAAAAAGTACAATAAACCTATGAGTGTGAGACCGCATGTACATCACCTGGGTGGTCTGGTTGCAGAAATAACGGGAGTTTAATGTTTCTAAAAACAAAACAGAAAATTTTGCGTTGTCGTTGCATGTCTGAATCAGAAAAGCATTTGTAAATACTTTGTTTTACTTTATATTGTTTTATTTAATTCTGTGCCAAAACAAAACAGTAAAAGACTGTCATGCAGGAAATTAGAAGTGATTAGTCCAATGAGTTCTGTCTTTCCAGTGTCCACAGCCAACTATCATATCAATGAACTAATGAAGAATTAACTAACAGGTCAGCTTTATCAAACCCATGTATTACAACTAAAATCTACATCAAGAAGTAAAATATCCAACACTAGAATTGACGAACGCCAGGTTCTTTTGGTGTATTTTCTTATACCCGAGACATGGTGTCCATTTGAGGAGCACCTTGGACATGACAACCTCAAAGTTGCAATCGTTAAACATTACATCTTGAATGTGCCCACAAACAGCAGCATTTAAGCATCGAGAGACTCGTATGACTTCAGTTTATCTCTTGTATAAACACTCGGAGTTTCTATGAGATATTTATGTTCAGTCATTACAGGTTTAGGATCATTTAAATACTGACAGAGCCCAACGCTTTAAGGACCTTTTAGAGTTGCACCATTTGAAAGTGTTGGCTTAGCTAAATAGTCCTTCCTGTTTTTGAATGCTAATCCATAATTAATAAATGGATAAGAGGTTACCTAATGTAAGTCTGATTCCTAAATAAAACGTGGCTACTTTGGCCTGTTTGCAACCAGGATATGCATGCACAACTTTTTGTTTACAAATAGATTGGGTCTGTAAATTTTCGCTGAAGTGCTCGGTCTCTCCATCAGTTCTTAACTGGTCAAGAGGTGTCTGGTAGATTGTTACTCATGTATTTTACAAGGTAATCATTGGTGCACAAGTTTGTAAAGTTATAGGCTATATCAAAATGGAATTAAAACAAAATCCACCAATCCAGTCACTTAGAATAGTCCCAGCACGAAAAGGATGAGGGGGGGGAAATCTGTATGATGTTGAGCTAGGTGATTTTTAAACGTCTGCCCTTTAGCTCGACTGTGTCCGTCGGTCAGAGATCAGAGTAGAATATTTCCAGAGCGAGTAGTTACATATTTATAGGATTTATATTGAATTATTGTAAACAATAAGATAAACTAGTAAGGTTTTTATATTGATCAAGATCTCCATAAGGTCTGATGAATGAAATAGGTGTAGCCTTACAGTAAAAATCATATATGAAGCTACTAAAGAAAACCTGACATGAGTCAAACAAATGAGTTTTTAAAAAAAGTTACCAGCAGATTAACTGGCAGTGGCAGCATCTACATTGATGTCGCTGGTATTCAGTTTTATGTTTATCAGTATTTTCCAGGGTTGCTGGGGTCAGACTAGCAGGGTTTGTGGCTTAGTCTATCATAATCCATGGTCATGCATTTAAAAAAAAAAATTAAAAAATCTGAATATTAATATGAATATTTTAAGCACCGATCAGCTCATGATAGTGGCAGTTTGTTACATCCCTGCTATCAAACTATCTGACTTAAGGTTAAGTTAATCCTTTATTTGTCATATGTACATTAATGCACAGTAAAAAAAATTTCTTCGCATATGCCAGCGTAACTGAGGTCAGAGCGCAGGATCAGACATCTTAGTCATTGCAGGTTTATGATCCATTTTTACTGTAAGGTTACATCTGACAATGGCAATCTGGTGGAGCTGGGGCTCGAACCACTGACCCTCCGATCAGTAACTCAGTGCCTTGGCTCTCTGAGCTACCACTGCCCGTAATAGCTAATAGACATGTGTGCCTTTTCAAAAGTTGCATTGCCAATGTGCTTTAATGATGTTTGAGCCATTTTTAATAATTTTTGACCGACACCTGCATTGTCCTTCAGGGCATATTTTAGAATATTATAAAAGGTTGAGGTTAGAGAAAGGTTGATGTTGAGTAATTTTGACAGCCTCAACCTTGTTTTACAAGTGTTGTGTAGTCATACTGTCATACTGTGCATTTCTCTCAAGGTGCAAAGTGGCTCCTTGTCTTTGCGATTGTCTGGTCTGTGATTGTCCTACCTGTGATGGACTTGCTGGATATTTTTTGAGCTGTTTTCTTTTAGGTTGTTTTTAAGCTCTTGTGCATTTTTTTTATTTGGGTGTAAATTAGAGCTGCACGATATTAGGAAAATATGCGATATTGTTGTTGAATATTGCGATAACGATATTTCTTGCGATATTAGCATTA
>JAQMYK010000002.1:15977991-15988094 GCA_030014345.1 Clarias buthupogon
TAATCGCAACATTTGCTGTAATGTAATCGCATAGGCTGACATCGCGATTGCGATATTATTAATCGTGCAGCACTAGTAACAATCTGAAGCAAAGTGCTTTTTTATTTATTTATTTATTTTTATGATTATTCTGCTCACATTCTGGACCACTGTCAATCCTGGGGGGCGGAGCTTCACAAACATAAGCGGGAGTTATTAAAATGTGGAATACACCTATCCATTAGAGACCCAACACCGCTTGATCTAATCGAATGTGAAATATTGTATTCAGTTGAAAGTGAAAGCTTAATGCAGATATTCTCACAGTTTGCATTGTATTAATCTTTTGACGTACGCAAATATCTATCGATTTAATCTTGACGTACTGAATTTTGATTTTGATGATCCTTACACCATTAACGTATGGAAGTCAGCATGTCTTTAAGCTGTGTGTTATTTATATTGTTTGGGTATTTACTTGTGTATTTATTTTATTGCAGAGTACAGCCGTTTTGAGTCTAAGATTCACAACTTGCGGGAGCAGATGATGAACAGCAGTATGAGTTCTGGATCCGGTTCCCTACGCACAAGTGAAAAACGCTCCCTCTATGTCAGGTAAGAGACACGTGTCAAACTCACCCTCATGAATACAGTTAATTGCTGACTACATGTAGAAAATCAAAAGGTTATTCCATCTCATGCAGGTGAGTTAGTGAAGGAAAAAAAAAAAGAAACTGTAGTTGAGCATTTATTTAACCTTTGTACTTTGCCCTAACTGATAAAGTGTGTGTCAGAGAGAACTACACCTCATGCATCAGGTAACTGTAGTCATGTTTTTACTGACCCTGTACATTTTGGTGTAAAAGTTACGAATAGTTGACATTAACGTGGCTTAAACACAGATCCTCAGATTTTTTTCAGGCTAAGGTCTTTTTTGGTCTCTCAGAGCTTCTCTTCCTCCGTCTCCCACTTTCATGTTCCAGCTGTCTCTGGCTTTCACTCATGAGAGATGTGGCACTATTATAACATTACAACAAGGTTCTTAAAAGAGAGCGGCATGGTCAACCATGTGCTACTGACACGTATTTAATTGTAAAAGTTTTAATTTAATGAATTTTTTTTTTTTTTTTTTTTTTAAACGTTATGTATCTCCTTTAACCATAACCCTTAGATATTTCTACTGACATAAGGTATGAAAAGATGGTCTAAGATTTTGATGTAAATTATGGTTAAACGTTTTTATCATTGAAATCTAGTCTGTGAGGTTGGAATAAACAGTATAATCTACATTGGGCAGTGCTTATAACTGTTCTTAATGTTGTTGTTGCTGCTGCTGCTCTGGATGCTACAAGACAAAACTCTTGTACAATGATGTCTATCTTAAAACACTGACCCCAAGCCAGTTCTAAAAGCCCAAAGTCTTTAGTGTTAATATATATATATTTTTTTGTGCCAACTTATGTGTGAACAATTTTACCTGTTTGAAGTTTTGTTAGCAAACATCACATACTTGAGGCATTGTAGGGGTGAGGAATACCTTTTTGGCGAAGATTGCCTTACCTGAGCACTATACTTTTAAGGAAAATGTATTCGCAATTTTATCATACTCTCTTGGAAGTCTTTATGAAATTACGAAATGTTAAATACTGCATGTATTTTCAATGTTATAATTTTGATGTGTATTCACTACAGACAAAATTTGTATTGCTTTGCTTATCTTTCTAAATTACCCCTCAATGGCAAACCTAAAGACCTGGTTGTTCTTAGAAATAAGATGCACAGTTGAAGGACACAGATGGAAAAATTTTCTTGTTTTTCGATTTATTTAAGTGCATACTGTCCAGGGATGTAATGAAAAATAACAGGTTTGGGGCTTAGACTCATATCTGAAGAGTAGACAAAATGGACATGGAGACTTGAACTGACTAATGCCGATAACACTCTATACTGTGCTAATGAGGGTATAAAGAAGTTATGGAGCTGAATCTAAGATCGTACTTGTACTCCAGTGTTTACACATGTAGCACTCCCCATGAAAAACACTAAACCCTAGAGTGCTACATGTGTAAACATTAAGACCTTTTTTTTTTTTTTTTTTTTTAGTTTTCTGTATTTTAATTAAATCTAATGTTCTCTTAAATAAAAGGTTTAATATGGGTAGTGACTGCATGCCAGTGGGTGAACAGACACCTTCTTTCTTTCTTTGTACTTCATGAGTAGACCAGTTTCTTGAACTGATTAAGGATGAATAGTCACTTACTATTATCAGTTAAGAACAATGCCATGTGAATGCCAATCATACCATGGATGCCTCAGCTAAGGTCAGGGTTCATGACTAAACCATCATAAAACCACTGGGCACAGAAATCATTGCTAACTAAGGAGAATGTTAATGCTTGTCTCAGTGAATAATGATTTTGTGAAGTTTTGTGAATGTAGTATAGATAGTTTGGCAATACTTTGCTGCGTCATGACGTGGTCACCTTGCTATAATTGAGGGAACTGTGAGTTCTGCTTTGTATCGGAGAATGTCAGGTCATCTGTCTGTGAGTTGAAGCCGAAGCACAGTTGGGTTTTGCAACAAGACACAAGCAAGTCTACCCCACTATAGTAAATAAATAAATAAATAAATAATAATAATAAAGGCTTATAAATGTAAAATGTGGATCTTATTTTTAAATACGGGTCTGCATTCTACCCTGCACACGTATCCAGGCAACACTTTTCTTGTCACGTCCTACACTAACATGCAGTTGGCCCTAAGTATGTAACAAAAACTCAATTCTGTGCTCAGAAAAAAAAAATCTGTCTGAATTTCAAGTTTTTAACAATGCAGTCACAAAGCCTGTATGTAACCTGTTAAACATACAGTTATAGAGAGTAGAATGTCAGAAAAGAAAAACCTGTGGAGCAGGTCTTCCCAGTTTCTTTAGGGTATTACCTGTCTGACAAGGTAAGACTAGAGGCCCTGTACAGTGCCTGGCTCTTTGTGTTTTTCACCAACCATCTGGAACAAGCCACTTAGCATAGGGGAACTTGTCCATTGTGTTACTCTTAAACAAATACATAATTGTGCTTCCCAACTACATGAGTACTTAATGTGCTTAATAAAGGTAAATTGGGTAAACATTCACGCTGCAGCTTGGAAATAGTAAGTGAACAATCTCTATCAAATGTTTCCTGTAGCTGCTTATAAGACTGGCACAACAATGAAGGAGAATGGTTTCAGTTGGTCAGTATTTTTGTGCTTTCCTAATTGAACAGATCATGCCTCAGCATCTTGTTTGGGCGAAGGTCAGGACTCTGACTTGGCCTTTCAAAACATGAATGTTCTTCATTTTCAGCTATGCTTCAGTTTATTTATTTGTATGCTTTGACCCATTGTCTTGTTGCATCACCCAACATCTCTTAAGCTTGAGGTTGTGCACTGGTGCCCTGACATGCTGTGCTGTAATAATGTCTTGATACAGTTTTGAATTCATTGTTCCCTCAGGGATTGTAAGGCATCCATTCCATAAGCCAGCAGGGCAGCTGCGAATCATGATGCTCCCTGCACCGTGCTTTACAGTTGGGATGAGGATTTTGTGTTGGTGTGTGGCACTACCCACCCCCCATTCCCCCCCCTTCCCCTCTCTCCATCCACAACGTTATGCATTTTTTCCAAAAAAGTAAAACTTTGTTCTGTGGAGAAACTTTGTTCTCTTTGTTCTCTGAGGGGAGGGATGAGGTACTTAGTGCTCCTACATTAATCACGGCTCTACAGCCAATCAGGGGCGTCCGTGAGCTCACACGCACGGAAGGAATGGATAGCGCTGGTCCACAGAGAGTGTTACGCCTCCCCCAACGCTGCATGAGCGAGCAGTTCGAAAAGATGCGGTCAGCTGGCATCATGTTGCCCGACTGAGTGGTAGTAGTAGCTTAATGTGGGAGCCCCCTTTTTTTCCCCAAAAAAAGACATGCACAGCGGTGAAAAAGACTATAAAAGCATCTCCATCACGCTTCTTTTAAGGTTCTGTGAATGTAAGGGGGATCATGTCACGAACAACTTATTAGTATACAACAAGCACTGATTTGTCAGTAACCAGTGTCTTTGTTTTAGAAGAACATAAATAAAGAGCAAAAAAAAAAATGTATCGGAACAGAAAGTAAATAACACTTAATTTTGGGTGCTTAGCTGGCAACATCACCAGACTTGCATTCTTGCATTTAAATTCACATGTGTAATATATAAAATCTCAATCAACCATAAAATTAAAAGCATCTGCCTTATATTGTCACACCCACTTGTTCTGCTAAAATAGCTCTGATCCCTCGAGACACAAACTCCACAAGACCTCTGAAGGTACGCTGGGGTATGTAGCATCAAGGCCTCCATGGATCGTTCAGCACATCCTACAGATGCTTGATTGGGTTGCGAGCTGCTGAATTTGGAGGCCAAGTCAAAATCTTGAACTGCTTTTCGTGTTGCTCAAACTATTTCTGAATATATTTTCTACAGTAACTATTCTATGGTATTAGACCAGGCAGGCTAGCCTTTGCCTTCCCGAGCACATCAGTGCGGATTGGGCACCCATGACAATGTCACCAGTTCACTGGATGTCCTTCTGTTGGCTACATTTATTAGGTACTGACCACTGCATGCCAGAAACTAAGAAAATAAGACCTGCTGTTTAGATTCTTGCTCTCACCCATTTTATTTTATTTTATTTCATCACAACACCTGTGAACTTGACTGCTCATTTGTTTCCTAATGTATATCCCAGCCTTTGACAGGTACTATTGTAACAGTCAATTTCACCTGTAAATGATTTTAACGGTATGGCTGATCGTTGTATGTGTGTATGTATATCATGGTTTGATGTAGAAGCAAATTGCCACAGTTTGGGTTCATGTCTTTACTATCTTTTACCATTTTAACCATTTTTACAAATTTCAATTATAGTCTCACAAACCACCACAGACCCTTAAGGGTTCATGAACCCCTGGTAGCTGAAACTCCATAAAGAAGGGTCACTACAAATATATATTTTATTACTACAAATCAGTTATCAATCGAGTAATCACTTTTATTTTGTGATGAAACATTTCATCCTGATACTAGGGATCTGTTTCATCATGACAAAGCTCTATCCACAGGGAATGATCCTTGATGAAGGATCATAATGATGTAAAACAATCACATTCAGTTGAACAACTGCATAAGATTTTGGTCTGTCATGGGTGTTGTTCACGCCTGGCATTAACATGCATCATGATGTGATCAGTACTAAGTTGTTGTTGTGAATGGGATCTATTGATTTTTTAAATTATTTATTTTTATCGGGGCTTGTGATCTTATCACTCTATGCACCTTTAATGTTTGTTTGGGTTGCATCTGACGACATCACGTTTGTAGTGCGAACACAATAGTGTGTTTATATGGTTATGATGACAGCGGACCGCCCGGTTGACTGCATTATAGGGTAAGAAACGGCCCATGCAGGACTCATGGGACATTACTTCCTGAAGTCAAATGCAACGGAAGATCAATTTTAAAAAAGGGGGGAACCAACCTTCCTCCAGTATGAATGATGTATGAAATCTGACTCCAAGTGGTTATTAGAGACGATTTTAAAATGGCAAGTGTAAAAGGCGACACCTTTCTGCTTTCTGTCCACTCGAGATGGACGTTAATACCATGAACCATAGTATGAACAAGACCTTAGAGGTAGACCTCACCACAACCACCTTTTTGTTTTAGTAGAATGGTGTTCATTTGTCCAGTACAGTTCAAGAGAATTATTGCACTGAAGCTTTCCTGGAAGTTGCATTTTAGGAACAGTTAATATTTACCTTAATTTGTAATCTTTGTATTTATTGAGTGTTTAATTAAAGACTTGATTGAAACAATGAGTAGTCATCAGAGCTTTTTTTTTTCTTCTTCTTAATTGTTCTTAATTTGGTCACTGAAACTTGTAGATAATAATGATGTATGTCCACGTACTTATTCAACATCCCCCTTCCCATTTGTGCAGGGCTCTGTTCGACTATGACCGGACCAGAGACAGCTGCCTACCCAGCCAGGGTCTGAGCTTCTCATATGGAGACATTCTACATGTCATCAATGCCTCAGATGATGAGTGGTGGCAGGCACGGCTTGTCACTTCCCATGGCGAAAGTGAGCAGATAGGGGTCATTCCCAGCAAGAAAAGGTACTGCGTTACCAACCACCCATGATGGAAGATAACAGGTTACCTTGAAAGTAAAAAGAGGTGTGGTAAATTGCTTGTATTAAAAAAAATAAATAAATAAATAAATGCAGGTGTGTTCAATAGGAAACAGTTCAGTAATTAATGATCTCATCTAGTCTGTTCATGTAAGTAAAACCAATGGCTGTACATCTACATTTGCAGTACATCTACAACATTACTGCAACTATTTAACAAAATGTGCACAAATAACACTTTTCATTTAAATGTTAGTGGAAGAAAAAAATGGGTTGTTTTCCAGTGATGTATAAGGTATAAGAAACAGTTGGTTGCTTCTTTACAATTGGTTTCCAGTCTAGTTCATGGAATGTGTAACAGCATCTACACAACAAACATTATGTGCACACAGTAAACAAAGCCTGATGATGGTGCCGAGACTCGTGAATAGCATTTTAAGGGAAACCTAAGAATACCTTTTGTTGAGCCACTTGTTGTTGAGAAAGCTGCATTAATACTTTAATTAAAAGCTACTTTGTTTCCTTTCTACAGGGTGGAAAAGAAAGAGCGTGCTCGATTAAAAACTGTCAAGTTCCATGCTAGGACAGGCATGATTGAGTCCAACAGGGTGAGTGTGACTGAAAAGCACCCGACTCCCTTCCTCCAGCCACTTTCTGTTATTCTGTGTAAACTACATGCTAGATCCACCTGATTGTGGGTATGGGAAAAGAAACCACCATATTAAAGTCAGTGAATAGCAGTTGTCTCATAAGTCTGCACGCGTCACTGGGTGTGTGGAGAGGAACAGGTCTACACACTTGCAGACTGTTATAATGCAGAAATTCTGTCATCCTTCTCTGTGATTTGCTGAGACATTTAAACATTTGGTTTGGTCGAATGAGTTTGCCTTCACTGTTTGCTGGACCTTTTATTAGATCCAGATTATATATCTTTTTTTTCTTTTTTTATTCTGATACTTTGCAGTTTTTCCACTTGTACTCATTCATTGCCTGTGATGAATGATTTTGAAACATTACATTCCATCAGTTGTTTTATTTCTTTATATATTTTTGCATGCTTGTGTTTTCTAGCTGTGGGTGTGCTGTTAAGTGTATTGAAACCCATTTGTTCTGTTTTTCATCTCTCATTTCCACTCCCCTTATGTGGTCACCTCCCAGCAGCCAGTCAAAGTAAAGCGCAAAAAAAGCTTCAACCTCTCGCGCAAGTTCCCGTTTTACAAGAGCAAGGAGAATATTGTGCAGGAGTTGGGGGAGTCTGAACGTGAGTATAAGTGTGTGTGCACAGGGGTTTACGGGCTTTAATGCTTGCTGTCCTTCCAGCTTCATCCTCCTACATACTTACTTCTGAGACAGCGCGGCTGGCTTTTGGTACCTCGTCATATCTTTAAGTCCTTCCCGAGAGACAGCAGAAATCAGACAATCAGAATCCAGTGTTCTCTCTGTGCACTCTGAGTGAGGTCTCCGATGTCTGCTGCTCATTGGTGTAGGGATGCACTAATACTCCAGTGCTGTGCTTTATCTAGTCTTACTCATTTGCATTCAATTTCTGGCTATTAGTGTTTTAATACTTGAAGTAATATTCTACTTGGGTACACTGTAGACTAATCAGACTCTTGTTACAGTGTACAGGGAGATCAGCCTAAGCACAGCCAGTGAGTGTTAGTCTTCCTGCATCCCCAGAGAGCACTATACCCCTCCTCTTCGGCTCTCACTAACATCTGTTTCTTCCTGTCTGCTCTCTTCTTCTCTTTGTTTCTCTTTTCACCTTTCGGGACACTCAGGACTTCCCAGGGTTAAGCGATGACTTTTATGGATCAAAGAGTTTGAGTAAGTGTGTGGTTATACTTATCAAGCAGCTGTCCCTTGAGCTCAGAATGGCTGTGCCCCCCCCACACACACACACACACACAGCGCTCTAACACACTTCCTCCCTCTTTCTTTTACTTTCTCTCTCTCTCTCTCTCTCTCTCTCTCTCTCTCTCTCTCTCTCTCTCTCTCTCTCTCCCAATCTCTCTCATCCACCAACCCCAAACACCAATTAGAATATAAATGTGATACATTTCAAGAGAAAGTGAGTTGATTGAGAGACTGCCATGGAGTTAAAATTAGCAGCAGCACTACACTGTGCTTGTCTCTACTTTCTAAATCAAAAAATGTAAGCATTTTTCCTACCTGAACCGATAAGGTTTCAGTGTGACATGTGACATAGACTGGGTGAGTAAATGGTACAACTTAGAATCTTAAACATGGATTAACATGTTAATAATATTCAGTGAAATGAATTCTGAGAACTCCATCGTGAAATGTTTTCAAATCCTTGCAGTACGCAAGGTAAAAACATCTCCATTGGGACTTTAATACTTTATTTGTCTTGGTACATGGTTGGACTTTTATAGTGAAATCAGCAGTGTTGATTCATGGCTAGTGCACAGGATTCTGTGTTGTAGTGTACATCAAAGATACAGAATATGTTTTTCTTTATTCTCACATCCATGATGTTAAATAGTCAAGAATAGTCAGTTAAAATACTGGTAATATCTCGTATATCAAAATTGTAATTAATTAAGAGAGTTAAATTTTTTTCAATGTACAAATCAAGTCCCATAGAATTGATTTGATTTTGTATTTGAAATTACAGTTCCTGTTAAATAAGGTGTTGAAGCCTGTCGTTAGTCCCTTTGTAAATGTGACGTGTGGCCACCTTTTGATTCCAGGAAGGAACTAAATACCAGGGTATTTACTTTGGCATGGTTTGTAGTAAGAATTTCTGGTGTAGTAACATAGACACAGTCATAGGAAACCCTGACCAGGGAGTGGAGGTCATTTGGGACTTTACAGGAGGAAATACTTAATTTACTTTTGCTGCCACCTCCTACCAATTCTCTATGAAGGAGCCGGGAGACATCTTTGTGCATGTGCAAGGCTTGCTTTCCTTTTATTTCTGCTCTCTATTTCCTATCTGCAATATAAGAATGAGATATTTTTAATTCAAGTTAGTCTGTACTTTATACTAATTTTAAAACTGTGGTAAACCTTCCCTTTCTTTTTGCAGAGTGCTTGACCTCTAATACCAGCGACAGTGAGAGCAGCTCCAGTAAGTAACTTGAAAGCCCACTGTTGTATGAAAAATAATTTTATTATTAAAAATGTTCATATTCATTGCATTTAAGTGCTTCACTTTATTGTGCTACATACATAATTATAAATCAACCTGGATATCAGGAATTTATTTATTTTTGTTCACTCTTAATTGCCTACAAACTATTTTACTTATTTCAAAATCAAACAAAAAAAATAGACAAAAAACTAGTCCAAATCAAATGTTAGTATAGAAGAACACATCAGGATTTACTCTTATTCAGTGCCTTCCCAGATTATTGGTGCCATTCATTTTTACAGCTTTTTTTTTTTTTTTTTTTAATTTTCATTACTGTTTCTTTTATGTGTTTATACACTACATGGCCATTAAAAGTTTAAATGTGTAAAATGTTAAATTATATGTCTGCTTCAAGCAAAGAAAAAGAACGAAGGGGATTATAAATGACCTGAATTTGGTTAAAACATTATTAAAACCTAAGACATACGGTTGAAAAATAATAATGAATAAAGATCACTTAGCCGCTCAGTGAAGTTACATCATCATCAATTGACATTAGTAGTTACTGGTATGTTTAATAGTGAAATTAAGGACATTTCCCCACACAGTGCTAAACAGGGACTAAACAGCACTGTGGCCATAAGAAAATCAGCCATGTTATGCTGCCAATGCATTTTTTTTTTTTTCCTCCCTTTTTCCTGATGACACAAACATATTCCATGACTCAGATTGTCATACTCTATACCCGGGGTACTCAATAGGCGGACTCCGGTCCGCATCCGGACCCAAATGCGGTTAAATCTGGACCGACGCCAAAACAAA
>JAQMYK010000002.1:15988194-16002173 GCA_030014345.1 Clarias buthupogon
TATTGTTCGAAAATTTTGGGTTTGACTTTTTTTGTAGTTCTCTATTTGAAATTGGACTGTCATTTTTCCGGACCTCGAACTGAATAGAAATTTGGTAAGTGGACCTTTCAAATTTATATTTGAGTACCCCTGCTGTAGAGTGTTTCTGGGAACTTGAACACTTTACACATTAATTGGTCATCACATTGTATACACTATAATAAAAGCCAAAGGCGGGTGAATAAAATATTATTTTAAGCTTTTTTTTTTTTTTTTTTGGTCTAAGCATAGTGTTTGGTTGTTATTAGTGACCACGAGATTCACTTGTGTTTGTGGAAATCTTACTTTTTCTGAAAACTCGGGTGCGGTAAAGTATTTAAACTATGGAGTGTTCGACTTGCATAAGAATAAGCCAAACTATTCATATTATAGTACGGTTTATTTTTTCATTGCTTATTTGTGCCTTTTTTATCTTATAGAAGGGCAAGAGGACACAATTTTATCCTATGAACCAGTCATTCGACAGGAGAGTAAGTATTCAGTTTTGAAAATGGAATCATTGAAGAGTTAATCTTGCATTTTACATTTTATTTCGGCTCTTACAGTTCATTACACAAGGCCTGTGATCATCTTGGGTCCAATGAAGGACAGGGTAAATGATGACTTGATCTCAGAGTTTCCCCATAAGTTTGGATCATGTGTTCCCCGTAAGTGTGCCAAATTCAGCAGTGGATTTCCTTTTGTTTTTTTTGTTTTTTTGGCTACAAATTGAAGTACATTCATAAAATCCACCATACACATCCCCTCAGATACAACTCGTCCACGGCGAGAGAATGAGATGGATGGGCAGGATTACCACTTTGTGGCTTCGAGAGAGCAGATGGAGAAAGACATTCAGGACAACAAGTTCATAGAAGCAGGCCAGTTCAATGAGAATCTCTATGGGACCAGTATTCTGTCAGTTCGGGCAGTGGCTGAGCGGGTTCGTAATAGCTTACACATTCTAATGCAAACATCACATAGGACTGATTCACTGTAACAAATATTGTATTTAACAGGAGTGTGGAAACCCATGCATTTTCTGTCCTGTGTTGTAGGGGAAGCATTGCATCTTGGATGTGTCTGGGAATGCCATAAAGAGACTCCAACAAGCACAGCTCTATCCTATTTCCATTTTCATCAAACCAAAATCTGTTGACGCACTAACGTAAGTTTTAGACTTCAGATCTCAGCTTGTATGTGAAGAAAATTAAATAAGAAAAAATTCAGTATGCTGAAATACTCAAACCAGCCGATGGTTTTATGCACTGAGCTGCTGCCACATGATTGGCTGATTAGATAACAGGGATGGGAATTCATCAGTCACCAGCCGATACGATATCACAAAACCTAGGGTGCAAATTTGAGTCATATTGCAATTCTCCCAGTATGATTTTTTTTTTTTCCCCCCGATGTACAATTTTAAGATCTTGAACCTTAAAGTTGTCATAACTTGAAAAACCTATCAGTTGGCTTTATTCAACAGCTTCACACCCGAATTGAACATGAGTAATTAAATGTAGCCCGTTCTTTATATAAGTTTATTCACTTAAAAACCACCATACTGTAATACTTATTTCTAAACGAACTTGTCAAATGGTTCACTCCTACCACACGACCTGTCAGTGTGGGAATAGTTCAGCGTTTACTACCTGTAGGATCAGAAAATGTCACAGAAGAAACTGACATTTTATCGTCTCGAATGACTCCACGATGTTGTACAGTTGTGAGCACGTCGCCACGTTCAGCTTTTAATTCATGTTTCTAGACTAATTAGTGCTCTTTGTGTTTTAAGACTGGTAAAAATAATTCGCTTGGAGAATTTTGAGAAATTTACTGCAACTTATGCACCACTGTGAAGTTTATGCACTCGTACCTGATCAAGCCGTAACTGGCTGAAAATTCTGGTGACTGGCTGATCGACCAGTGCATCTCTTTTATTAACTGACCTCAGGTATTTAAAATGGAAAGCGTTGCAAATCTCAATACTGTATATCTGTTTAGCAAATATTGAGAAAATATCACAGTAAAAAGATTTAATACCTCTTCTCTTGACCCATAACCCTGGATCATACATTGCAGTATTTGGATCATTTAATCCAAATCCAAATTATCCAAATACATTTCTGAAACTTATTTTATTTTATTATAATTCCTAGTATTCAGCAGGTTTGGTTTATGAGAGTTTAGATCCCATAAACCTGGTCTAGGCTACACTATCTCCAGTCTGCATGCAGTCTATCTCATAGTCTGTCTAACTGCATTTAGATTTGGTGTAACTGGCATAACAATTGGTTCGTGTTCGTGTTTTGCAGGGAAATGAACAAGAGGCAGACATATGAGCAAGCCAATAAAGTCTTTGATAAAGCAATGAAGCTTGAACAGGAATTTGGAGAGTATTTCACAGGTATGTAACATAGTTATTGCATGGTATGTGCCTAAATCATTACGAAAAAACTGAACTGCATTATATTTTAAGAGATTAACAAATTAAAGCATCTTCCTAGGTTTAAAAACATGTAATTATAATTTAATTATCTGCTGTGGCCTGTCTCTTTCATTTCACAGCCATAGTCCAGGGTGACTCACTAGAAGAGATCTACAATAAAATCAAGCTGATCATCGAGGAGCAATCAGGCCCTTACATCTGGATCCCGTCCTCAGAAAAACTCTGAGTGTGCAGCCTCCATCCTCTGCACGCATGCGGAGTATCGTTCCAACCCCTGCTCTGCTCCAGCCCGAGTCCTCTCCTTCCCTTTTTACTGAAATGTTTCATATCAAGTTTTAGTGTCATCATTATGTTAACTCAAATTAAAAGAAGTCTTATCCCCTATTAACGTGACTGTGCACACCCCTGCATGAGTTCCTCAGCAAATCCGTTCAAGACTAGGAATTTCATTACAAATTATTTTTGTCTGGTAAAACAAAAAGGGAAAATGGACAAATCATTTGTGTTTGTATGGACTTCGGAAGCCAGTCTCTCCAGACGAAAGAGTGGGGTTTGGGATCTTAAAAAGTTTCTTGGAAATGGAGTCTGACCGAGAAGCTGAAAACCTGTATATGTTCATTGTTGCATTATAAAGAAATGGAAAAAGCTGATCAGAGACCATCAAGGTGTTCTAAAAGGACTAACTACAAACCAAACCTGCTGGAGGTACTGTTCATGGATCACTGACCATGTTTATAGAATTTTGGTGGAGAATCTTAGTATCCGGTGATCTCCAGTAATCACACAGCAGTTTGCATTTTGGCTGGCTGCCGCCATCAGTTGTTGATCAAGAAACCACTGAAGGCAGAACAAATGGAAAACAGAATATGAATCTATACATTTATATTACTGAAATCACATGATAAATAAAAATCCTATGGAGATTTTACTACATAATATTATACTATGGTACATATTTTACACTTCACTAGAATTGTCTGTTGGAGGGCTGTTAGAGTTTTGTCTTGGTTTTTTTTTTTCTGTTCTTTTTTTTTTTTCCTCTGTTTCTTCTTTCCACATTTTTTTAGCTGCTCTTTATTAAAGATGGAGTAGAGGGGTGTAACTGGGCTCTCTGCAGAACACCAAACTGCCTTACAATTAATAAAATTAGTTAATTCTGAGGGGACCCTACAAATTACTCAACCGATCACTGCTTAATAGAAGACTCAATCAAACCGCTGTTCTGAGTTTTCTACTGCATATTGGAGGCCTAACTTGTGAGTGCAATAGACATAAGTGTCTTACCTCTGAAATCTTTATTTCATCATTGCATATATTTTAGTGACTGATTTTTGAGTAATGATTTTGGCAGCCAAGGCTCCTCTTAAGCTATTGAACAGCAGCTAGCCCATTTGCACTTTCTCAACCTATCAAGTCTCTTCTCTTCAGACTGAACGGTAACATGGTACTGTCCTGTATGCTGCCCAACTGGGAAGCCTTAAAACGGGTAGAATTAAGACAATAACTGTATTGGATGTCCTTCTCAATATTAAAAGTGAATAGAGCCTGAATTGGCCTAAGTTCCCTAAACCTGCCAGATGTTTTCATTAAATGTATTTGAAATTGTTTTACTTTTTTTTTTTCATTTATTTAAATTTTGGGGTAATTGTCACTGCTGTGTTTATCATTGTAGTGGGGGTGAGCTCAGAAATCTGGTGATTTAATGTACTAATTTAACAGTAAAAGACAGCAATGACATGATGAAAACAAAATGTGTCAATAGCATAATTCCCTTAAAGGAATGAAATATTTCTGGGCATCTTGTCAAGCTAAGTCATAATGTGCAGGATTATTCCTCCTTGATATTTGTCATGCCTTGGGAACTATGTGCCTCTGGTGACCCTCCTGTACACAGTCTGACTGAAAGCAAGAGGAAAAGCCCATTGCAGTTCTGAGCTTTACTACTCTGCATAAGGAGGGACTGTGCGGGCATAAAGATCAAGGATTATTAAAGTCTCTCTGGATGAAAGTTTCATAATCCTTGGAGGTATAAGAACCAGCCCGCATTTTCATCTGTGGCCATAGGACGTGATGAAAGTGCTGTGCCCGCCACGCTCCAGCTACTGTATCTGCAGGCATTTTCTAAGCAGATGTGACCATCTGCCATACATCATCACTAAACCAGCTGTCATACTTGTGTCAAAATCAGAGTTCAGGGAAAAATCGAAGGGAACAGAGCCATTTATAAACTGCTTACAGACTGTTTCAAAGGTTGTTAGCTGTAAAATGTAAATATCCCCTCACTTGTACTTCATGCATGTGTGACACAGCTGGGACAAATGTTTTATAGATCACATGTCAGGTAAGTAAACTGACTTATTCTGAAATTAATTTCCATACAAATGTGCCGTAATGTTGGTATTTCTCTCTAGACAAAAATCTTCAGCTGCCTATCAGAACACATTTTCTAGTCAGTTGGGGATTGACTTTCCTAACCTAGGGACTGTCTACTTGTGATATCTTGTGGAACTTGTCTGAGTGTATAAATGACAATTGTAAAAAATAAAAATTACACACTAATTATATATATATATATATATATATATATATATATATATATAGTAAAAATTATATACCTACTGCAACCTGTGGGAGGTTACTGAAGTAAACCAGACGCATAACTAATTAATTTAATGAGCAACTGGTCCTTTGATGTTGAGTAAAGGAACAGCTGACTGTTAATGTGTCTGGTGTCAGTCAGCCATGTGAGTAAAAGCCCAAAGAGTTTTCATTTATTGTATTTTTTTTCTATAGAAGTTGCAGAATCCTCCACTGATTCCTGATTCATAATGGCTCTATGTGCACTGATGAGGGATATTAGTTTTTGCTCCAGTGGAGAAGTGATTTAAATAAACGTTTAAGGGTGGGGCACAAGGGTTCCAGTTTGTCTTGGGAGATGATTAAGTGATTAAGGTGAAAGCACATATACACTGATTGTATAATAGTCCTTTTGTAACTTCAGAAATGGTAAAAACGATCATGACACACATGAAAACAAATCTCTCCTGGACAGGTGGGAACCTAAGGTGATGAGTTCTACAATATTTTGTTTGTTTGTTTATTTATTCCCTTTTTCTTTTTTCTTTCTTTTTTTGGACTGGACAAAAGTTTATTTGTTTGGAACTAATAAAAACTGTGGTTCTGTTGAGATTTGAACACAAGCTTTTTCCATTCTCCATCAAACAAGAGTTAGTATTTTACAATAGGATAGTGTAAAGGATATGTTGTATAGGATTGTACAGTATACAGAATGTTGCATAACAATTTACAATGTTACAATTAATGTGGCAGTTTCACACACTCTGACAAGGATATTTTTGATTATGATTATACAATGCAACAGAACGGTCTGCACCTTTAACTCATCACAAAAACCTGTTCTTACTCTTCCATTATCACTCTTCCATTATGAAGTTCTTCTTGGCCTTGTCCAGCCTGTCCAGCACCTCACTATACAGACCAGACATCTGAAAAGACATTTTTCATGACATGTCACAAATTCCACCAATATTAAATATCACAGTTGTTAAGGGTCTAGAAATCATCAATTTAAAGCCATACATTTAAATATCATAAACCTGTATTCTGAGTGTAGATGTTCACCTACAGTATACTGTAATTCTCTTATGGTATGATTAACTTCTCACAATGTGCTTAGTGTGTTCTGTACTTTATTGGCATGTTTTCTGCTGTTAGTCTCAGTGTAAACCAAGTCCTACAATACACCAAGCAGGCACGTTATCAAATAATGTGTATAATGTCTATAGTCAGAGTTCCATTATGATAAATCCAACCTAAGGACAAAGAAGTACGGAGAAGAATTCTTTGATGTACTGCTTCACAGTAGTAGCGAGTTATTTTGTCATTTTACCTGAGTCTGATAGATGTCCTGCATAGAACCCAGGTGCTGCAGGAAGCTTATCCCTAAACCACACCACTTCTCAGCCTCAGCAAACTGAGACAGACTGTAAAGCAAAATTCCTGTGTTCCATGCTCGAGTCAGCAGCCATAAGATCTCCACTTCAGGGAAATCTTCTGCCTGCAAACAACAGCAATTCATTCATTCAATAATGTTCACTTTACTCATAAGAACCTAGTAAGATTAATAAATATTGGTGAGAAATTGAAGGAAAACCTAATTTGACCGATCTTCCTTTTACTATGATGAAACATTACTATTCTGATAGGAATGCTATGCTATCCACAAGGCAGGAACGCTGACTGAATTAATATGATGAGGATGAAAATGGCGTAAAGCCTATGCTGTGGACTTCAGTTATAGCTTGGGTCTCATATGGGCCTAGCGCTTAAGTAATACACTTTATCCTTGAAGTTGTTTTTTCATGAATTTTTCACTGACTGTATATTTGCTTAGAGCAATTTAAGTTAAAATTAAATGTCTGGTTAAAGTCTTGATTCACATTAATCCAACCAGTCACTTTTAAAAACCCAATCAAAGGAACAAGCGCTACAAAAAGGTTTTCAATTTGACAAATTGGCAGGAAGAGGCTGGTGAATGCAGCATCTGCTAACTGAAGTGTAGCTAAAAGCCCATTGACTGAAACAGGAGATTCTTTTTGAGATGGGGATAATTGCTGAGCTACAGTAGTTGATATGTGACGGGTGCTGAGTCATGCTGGACGGCTCACTGCAGCTGAAATGATGGACAGGGCCTCCTCATAGTAACCCCACACTTCCTCTAATATATGGGCCTCCACTTCACACACACCGCTGGGCAGCGACAGCTGGATTAAAGTGTGCAAGCAGTAACTGTTGGATGCATACATACAAATAAATATAAAGTTGTGAAAAAAGTAAATTTTGTCATTAATAGTATAGTGGCATCATGCAAAATTACATGCAGCGTTTCAGATCTGCCTGTGGGCCTTGCTTGTGTAGAGAGAGGGCAATTGTTAGAGCCTTCTTACATACCACAGGGAAGTAGGCAGGGGGTTTCATTGCTAAAGCTGCATATTAAAAAAAAATAGGCAGACATTTTGATAATGCACATTATGATATCACATTACAACATAAAGAATTTCTACAATGTTTGAATATGCAAAAAAAAAACCTACATTAAAATTAACAGAAGGTATTATTCAAATCAGTGAACAATATCTTACTTGCAACTGTCTCCAAAATTTTTACATCAACATTATGAAGCTCCAGGATTGACATAAACACAGTCTCAAGCTTGGGATCATTTAACTTGACTCGTGCCTCAAACTCGTACAGAAGTAATAAAGTCTCAGTCGGGTCTTTGGCACAGTCACCTAATGATATGTAAAGTCTGTTAAATTAAGGACGTTGGGAATAAATTTCTAAGTCTTGCAATATTATTTAAAAAATTTGAAAATAAGATACCTGTAGCTTTTAAAACCCTCCATACCTCCCAGCAAATCTGAATGTGCTCTAAAGCTTGGGTCAGGATCTCAGTCTGAAACGCAGTAAATTTTGTTAGCGTTAGCATACAGCGCCCTCTGGTGGATGACTCAGGCAACATACATAAATACAGAAAGCTGCCTAGAATACAGTACTTGGAATTTACATTTACTCTAAATATACATATACATTTAAGTAAATAGTTGCTGTTAACGACAAGCATTGCTCTATGGACAGCTTTAAATATAATCAATCCTAAATAAGAAAATAATAAAATCTGAATGTTCGTTAAAAATGTTGTATGGTGTATCTGCCTGTTGTTCAGTCTGAGGTGTCATGCAGCAGATGTCCAGACAGGCAGCAGCAATCATCAGCAGACATGTCTTCTGGCCCATCAACACACCTTGATCTTGAACACAAAGCTCTGACAGCTGACCATCAGTGGAACCAGGAAAACCAGTGGAAATGGAAAATGTCAAGAGTCAAAATGTAGGTTTCTGATTAGAGCATATCATCTTTGTATGTAATCAGAAATTAATCCTAGAAAAGGATAAAAACATAAAGAAATGCATTTCCCTAAATGGTGTTTAAAGCTCATCAAGGGTTTTATTTTAGTAAGTTAACCTACAAAAAACTGTATGGCCTATAGTACTCAACTGTCCAATATACATACAAGTATACATTGGAGAAGCATTAGTCATAAAATAACTTAATCCAAATCTCAGAATTGTCATTTCAATTCCCTGGATGCACCAGCAACAAAGTTTTTTTTTTCTTTTAAATTAACCATATTGTACCATAAATTATTTGTACAACTGCTCTCCCTCTCTCAGCAGTAAAACACAGCCATAGGTTCTACTGTCATTATTTTTTATAATTTAATTTCACAAAACGTTTAAGTGATCTCCCATCATGCTCATTCACTATGTTTTTCTGACCATATTGTATCCTTCCAGGTTTTAATAATGTGTTTTCCAACAGAATATAATAGAATATAACTATTTCTATTTTAATCTAGTTGTTTTTCTTGATGCAAGCCAATAAGTTGAAACAATTATTTGAATACTCTAAACTATATTTGCTACGACCATACACTACCCGTCAAAAGTTTAAACACACTTTCCTTACTCTTTCCTAATTTTAAGAAATTTCCCCGCTGTGGCACAAATAAAGGTATATCTTATCTTATGATTTTATTCTACATAGTAAAACAGTGCTGAAGGAATCCAAAATACTGTAAAGCCTTCATAACGGCTCTAATCTGAGGTGAATTAACTTCTCCTCACAATTTCTGCCCCACAGAAATTTATTTCTTTTGGCCATTTTGCACTGCTATATATGAAGCTGGCCATTTATGGAGTTTTGTGGGAAATATTAGAAGAAATACAAATATTAGCGCTGGAGAATTAATATATAGTTATAACTGCAGGGTGAACATCAGCAAAAGTGCACAAAAAAGATTAAAACAGTCATGAATGGATAAATGGGTGAATAGAGGGATGGATTTAGTATATACTTTTTTAATACTCATTAAAATCATCACAAATTTTTATCATCTCATTATGCATAGTTATTCTTCCCAAAACCTTTGTGTTTTGCTTTCAATTCCTAATTTATTTGTAATCTAAACATATCTATTAAATTAATAGATTTTAAAATAAAAAAGCGTTAAAGTTCACACATAAAATGCTAACCTGGCCCATAGAGAAACTGGGTTTATCACTGAATTTACCTGGTAGCACAAAAGAAAGAAATCCCTCATTCGAACAGAGCTGCTCCCACACTGCAAGGCTGTATTCCATGCTGACAAAGTACAGGAAAATAAGATCCATAATTATGGCACTGCAGTCACAGAGTTCTTACAGTACTTTAAATATGCTAGTTCATCACAATATGACAGATTAGGAAAATTAGATTTCACCTATCCTTCTGAACCAGTTGGCCTCATCAGAGCAAAAAACCTCTCCTTGAGCCGATGCATTTCTGAGTTCGGACACTGAGTTCAATGCTGTACATGCACACATATAAAAATAATATTTGATACAATATTGTAAGCATACTTCTTTAGTTGACAGATAAACAGTGATGGATATCACCACTCTTAACAGAGATTTGCATGAAAATATATTCCTAGTCATGTAATAAATGTTAGCACACCTACCCATCTTAAGGTATAACAAAAGTGCATCTAGACAGACATCCCTGTAGAAGTTGAGAAAAATAAATGTGTGAGAAGAAGAAGCTAAATTAACATGAAATGAAGAATACCTGATTTAATAATCTGTCACATATGTACAGTATATACACAGTTCTGCTCATAAGTGTACCATACCCAGGAAAAAATTGTCATGTAGATGTGTACCATTCTTAAAAAAAAAAAAATTATCGGGCCAAACACATTTCTTTTGTTTTTAATGGGATTCAAATTAAGCTTCAGGGCATCACAGAATAGAACAAACATTAAAACTTCATCATCAAACACTAAGTTTTCTCCCCTGAGATGCTTTGCCAGACCTTTACTTGTTTGTGGGTCTTTCTGCCTTCAGTTTTGTTTTCAGGAAGTCAAATCATGCTCACTGTGTTGAGATCTTGTACTTGGCCCCTTTGGAACATTCTTAAGAATAGGTTCCTTTCAAGGTTTATTTTGGTCATTTCACACTAAATCAATAGGGACTTCGGCACAAACTGGAGTACTAGTTCTAGTATTTGGATTTAATGACTGTAAGTTTCTGCTGTCTCTCTGGTTCTGCTTGCTGGGCCTAAGGATTGCCTCCTTCACTTCCATCAACACTCCTAGGAACAGTATATTTAGAGTTCCCATGAACAACTACCAAATGTAAATAAAATGCTTCACTGTCAGATCTTTTATCTTCTTTATTTTCATAAAACCTAAGAAATGGACTACATTGGCCATTGTTCAATTACTTCTGAGCCTGTGAAAATGGCAGTACTTTGTTAAAAAATAGATGTATTTCCTAAAGCATTAATGTAGTATTTTTGTTAAACCCCTTGAATTAAAACTTCTTTCTTCATTTCAAATCCACTGTAGTGGTGCACAGACACAAATATTGCTTCCCTGTCCGAATCCTTATGTACCCAACGATGCATTAACAACAACTTACTAACCTGTTTTCTTCATATGCATTCTCCATTGTTGACAGCACAAGTCGAACTAAACATCTAAATAAAATGAATTTGATAGATATTGCAGAAGATACTACAATTATGTGAAGAACTATTCTCTGTTCTCCTGCTGATGGTACATAATTTTTTTTTTCCAGTTTAACATATACAGACCTGAGAGCAGTAAGAACCTGGACTACATCATGTGAGACTTCACAATAACGTTCCAGGGCTTTCATGGCTGTGTCCTGCTGTTTATTCTGTCATGAACAAATCTACACAGTATGACCAAAAATATGTGGACACACGACCATCACATCCATATTTTTACAATATGCTGGAAATTTTTATTATTATTTTATTATAATGCTACCAATAGACAGTATAGTCTATTGGTGACATTATTGTTGGTTAATAATAATAGGTGAAACATTTATATTACTGTATACTGTATGTTCTTACTGACATCCAAAGCAATTTGAGCAGCGAGGCTGAGAAGGTTCCCTGCTGCATTCTCTGTGACGAGAACCCTATCCTCAACGGCCACAGGCATCTGAGCTAGTAGACAAAGTTCTCCTATAGCCTCAGTAGCTGAGAAGCAAAACCACTTTCATTATGACTGTTAAGAAAAGTTAATAACAAGGTTAATGTATTTCAATTCATAACTTCATTATGTTTCATTGTATATTAAAGTTTACCCGTAGTCACAACTTAAGTGCAATATGTGCTGTATTTCTTTCCTGTTATGTTGTATGTGTACACTACCAGTCAATAGTTTGGACACTCCTTCCAATTCCATGGTCTCTTCTGATTTTTAAAAAAATCTAGTATTGTTTTAGAATGTAGAAAAATAAAATCAAAACTGTTGACTGGTAATGTATGTGTATACTGCACTTTGTTTTTGTACTTAGCTGTCTATGCTTTTCCGTGTGTGTGTGTGTGTGTGTGTGTGTGTGTGTGTGTGTGTGTGTGTGTCATGCTATGTTTCATGTTTATCTTATTCTGTCCTCATCATAAGCATTTAAATGTACATACTGTATTGTTCTCACATACTGTGCAAATGATAAACTTGACTTATTATATATGAGTAACTATAGTAGAATGCAAACATTGTATAAAAGTTACCAACCCTTCTCTATATTGTTCTCCAGAACCGCTATCTTGTATATGGTAAAATGTGTGAAGATGTTGTTTGGATCACACTTAAGTGCATCTGAAATAGCTTCCTTGGCCTATAACAAAATTTGGACGTTATTAGATTTTGCTATAAAATACATGGACATGCATGTCAATGTGTTTGTGCACAAATTTGTGTATGGTATTAAATTACCCTGTCTAGTTGCTGCAAATAAAGAAAACAGGATGCTCGATTTCTCTGCAGTTTGGAAAGGTTCTGATCCAGCTCACCCGCTTTATAAAAGCTTAATGAATAGTTGTACCACTGCACAGCCTCATAATAGTTTTTGGCCTGTGCAGCAAAAATGGCATGTTATAAAAATAATTTTAAATAATAATAATAATAATAATAATAATAAGGTCTACTAAGAACACCTCAATATCTTTAGCAGCTCTATCCCAGAGAAGGAGGTGGAGAGAGGTGAGATTTTGTGGTAATAACTGCCTTCCTTTGTAATGACCTAAAATGGAATTTTAGTGATTCATTTGTGATCAAGAGACCTCTCAGTATTTTATTTTTATACTATTGAAAGCCTAATAGTCTACATATCCAGAGCCAGGCAGATTCTCAGTAGCGTACTACTACGCAGCAATTTCATGTGACCTGATTACTGTAAATCTTAAAATTAGTCATGATTCAGAAACACTGTGTAAGACAGGGTTAAGCCTCACACAAAGGCCCAACAGTAGCTGCTTGAACCTCTGACCTTCTAATCAGTAATCCCAAGCCTTAACCACTGAGCCACAATATACAGTAACAAGTCTATGTACCTGTGATTGCATCCTCAATTTTCTGCTTGGCCAGCAGTTCTTTTCCTCTCATCAGCAGCAGCTCAATATGCAACAAAAGTGCAGTGCCCACCTCAGGAGATGATTCAAAATGCTGGCAAACCGTCTTCAGAAAATCAAAGGCCAATATTTCTCTGTGACCATCAAAATATAAGAGTGACACTTCAGAAAACATTAAATAAACACGTTTAAAGGGAATGTTTAGAATACAATGTTGGTTACCTATCCTCCGCTATCAGCAGTTTTACTGTGCTAAGACACACATGAAGCTGAACCTCTGAGTCAAGTAACTCTTTTAGACCTACCATATAGAGAGATATATAAGGGATATACTCAGGGATATATATACTATATAAGGGATACTAAGCTTGTGATAACATTTAATACATAGCCATAGACTTTAGAGGTGCTGGAGAACTAAATATTATTGGAAAGGTTTTGTTTGATTATAATGTTGTAAATATGTAAACATGTTGCAACCAGTTAAAAAGCAAATAAGCTGTGCATAGGCTACTGAAGTAGTTTTTTTTTTTTTTTTAGCGTTTTTGCCTATTTAACAAGTCGCTTCTTTAATACAAGGTTTAAACAAATTTTAATACAAACAACACAGAATCATCTTACCAGTTTTAACAGCTTCATCTGATGTTCCACACTTAAGCAAAATATGGATCTTCAAATAAATGCCTGCTGGTTGTAAGTATTCCTATAAGCAAAATGAGTTACAGTACAATAGTATAATAGGAACCTTTTTTTTTGCACTAGTGATAAATAACAGTGTAACCAGTCTACTATTCAGTGCAATGGCCAAGGTGTATATAATGTACATATAACAATACAACAGTATATATAATGTATGTACATACAGTATAACAATATAACTCTTGCATTACTGTAATAACTGTTCCATATGAAATGGTCTCACGCCACAGTATCTGAGCGAACTGCTAGTGTCTTACGATCCGCCACGCCTACTTCGATCAAAGGATGCAGGCTGCTTGTCAGT
>JAQMYK010000002.1:16009868-16026341 GCA_030014345.1 Clarias buthupogon
AGTATATAACAGATTAAGAAAATAAATGAGTCATGCCATATTTATTATAATAATGATAGATAAGAAACTCAAAGGTAAGAAATCCTCAACATTATAAGACAATAAGATAACTTTCTGGAAGTGTTAGCATTATAGTCTGTATGCTAGATCTATTGCTAGATCAAGCTTCTAGATTAGATAAGCCATCATTACATCAGCTAAAATTTGACCAAAATCTCTAATGGTTGTGTTGGACCTGAGGCCAGTGCTGGGAACACTTTCAGGACATCACGCACTCACATATTCATGCTCATTACCATTAGGTATTAGGAAACCAGAGAACCTGATTGAAATCCATGCACACATTGGGAGAGCACACATCCACACTACACACAGACAGTAAGCCAAACCCACAGTTTAACCTAGAGTTTAATTGTTAGAGCTGTGAGGCAAAAGGTATATTTATTTTAATGTGTTATTCACCATCCAGAAATACACACTGGAAATTTGAATATATTTCAAATGGTTTCAAACCCAAAATCCAATACCCTACTTATTTCTGTGGTGGTAAATTATTTATTTTATAATATTTAAAACTTGTGCAGGATACCATGAAACTCATTCACACCTAGGGATGGGTTATTGTATATTCTAACACATTTACTGGCATGGTTAGAAGGTTAGGATTTGGAAAGACACCGGAACATGTAAAACATCATGTGAACCAAGTACCCTGGAGCTGTAAGGCTACTGACCACAGTATTCTGCTTCCCTTGTGTGTGTGTGTGTGTGTGTGTGTGTGTGTGTGTGTGTGTGTGTGTGAAATTTTTCAAAATCACAATTGCTGACTAAGAGTTTTTTTTTACTGTAACCAAACGAAGGTGTATTGCTGTCTGACCACAAGATGGCACCTGATACAAAATGGTTAATGTGCAACGCCTGAGATGCACATATTTTAAGCTATAAAAAAACAAGCAAACGTGCAACAACAGAAATTAAACAACCATTAGATTTTGCTAGTAAGCCAATTAATCTATATTGTTTAGTAAAAAAAAAAAAATCTTAACTGAGCTTAATTTAGTGCTGCATTTCTATAACAAAGGATTAAGCCACATTTCAATCCTGTAATTGATATTGTTCAATTAGAATAAGTGAGAATTGATCAGTTCAATTGATAAGTGAGTCAAGCGCGGTTCTTACTGAATAACTTTTGTAATTTTTGTAAAAATATTGGCAGGAATGTAAGCCAGTTTCTGTTCCTTTGAACAAGAAGGCTATTATATTTAGGCTATTATATTTATCCTTATAGTAAATTACGCTACTAATTCTCACAACAGCCACTGTTGTTATAACATCAGGTTGTTATTGAGTTCAAGGAAAGTGCTCAAGCTGAATACATTCAACTGTTTAAAACGTTGTATAATACAATACAATTTGCATTGTGTCCTGCACATTAGGGTTAAAAAGAACAGTCTTAAAAGCCCACTCAGATCTAAGTTTCCAGCAATTGTTCCTGCTGAGGTCTTATCTAGCTGACCTTATGGCCTCTGGTCCACAGCTTGCAAAAGAAATAAAAACTACTTTATCTCTAAATGTGTTGCTGTGTTAAGTATATTTAATCACTATGAATAAGGAAGTGTGCCAAATGCACATTTGTGCAATCAAGTTAAGATTCAGGGCTGGTTATGAGACTGCGTTTTAGTCACTGTTTTCACAATCCACTTGTAAAACATTGAGCTGAAATAGTTATTATATGTTGATTGTGATTGTGGCATAGTGTATTTTATTATTTTAATAGGGAAATATATTTGGAGACTTTTTTTTTTTAGAGGCGCAGTCTGATAGAAACCTCAAGTAAAGCTACATTTACCTAATTTATTCATGTCCAGTAGTTGGAAAATTCAGTTTATCATAGTTTTAAAATATTTATTAAGTTACTCAAATACATCAATGAGCACAAAAACATGGTGAAATATGACTAGTATGAACAATTACAGCAAGCAACTTCGAAAATTCCCATTCATTATTTTCTCATCATCATGGGTGAGGGGGGGGGATTAACCTGCCTAACAACATATGGATTAGTACCATCTTCCCACACAGATATATCAGAGCAGAGCAATGCTTGACACTCTCAAACCGAAATCACAAACTGCAAGGAAACGATTTATGATTGTGTAGGAAGATTCTGATGACATGCTAATCCCAGCTAACCTAGAGCATTTCCTGACGCACCAAAAGCCTATTACTCTCTGCTGAATATGTATATTTAATCACTAAATCAACTATACTACATTTACTACAGTAACATATACTACAACATATACTACAGTTTTTTATTATGTGGAATAACAAATCAAGTATATTGTAGAAGATTTGATGTGCTTTCAGTTTTATTTAAATAAGTGGCATATGATAAAATTCTTAAGTGCAATATCACATGTGAATTTGTTTATTTGGGGCAAGCCTTGTGGTGCAGTTATAAAAAAAAAAGTCATAATTGAGCTAAGGATACTTTAAATAATAAAATTATAATAATAATAATGAAAACTTTTTATTTATTTATTTATTTTTACTTTATTTTATTTTTTTAAGCAAACCATAAATCCATAATGGTCGAAATTGATGATTTAAGAATGTAAAAGGTTAATGTCAAATAAAGCATTAACAGGACAATTAAGTTATATACTATTTATGGTTTCTGTTTCTAAATATACCATGATTTTTTTTTTTTTTAAGAAATGAGAAGTGGCCTCCCATGCTTTCAGGCTCAATATCATCTTCTTTGCCACATACTGTTAGAAAACAAGGCGTGTATCACTCATAGTAAATTGCTACCAGATTTATCCATTTAAAAAACATCCGTCCTAAGCTTTTAAAAACAACGGAGGGCATGGAGATGCCTCTGTACGAAGTGTATTATTTCTAGCATCAATGTGAATCGTTTATTGATCTTACAGGCATCATGGGGAACAGGGACAGAGTTTACCATTGATTGTTTGAATTGATATAATTTAGATTGCCGTGTGCGGTGTTGTTTTAAGAGTTAAAAATAAATCCAGGACTTGTTTGTCATATATGTATTTGATTTGATAGTATCTTAAATACTATATGGAGATAAAAAGACAGTGTAACTGTTACAGCATGAATTACAATGTAAGTAATGTGTGTTTGGTGTGTGCGGACAATTATTTATTTATTTTTTTTACACGCGTGTGCTAACGCAAGGAGAGAGTAATGACATCAGGAGGCTTTGAGATATTTGTTGGTTATTAAGTTGGTTATGGGAGTTCTGCCAAAAATCTAAACAGATCTCAAAGTCATCTGAACATTGGATGCTAAGACGTTTACATTAACATTTATGGCATTTGAAACACTTCCTTATTTAAAGCCGCTGTTACTAAATACATCCTAACACTGGTTTTACCTGGTCATGGGCTAAGAACAACATCAAGGTGGAAACTCTGTTGGGGACGTAACAAGTTTATTTACTGGACCAGTAAGAAAGGCACACAATCAACACTTTAAAAATATCATCCATTCATTCATACACACACACACTCACACACACACACACACACACCAATAATTTACAGATTTTGTATAAACAGAATTTACATAACAGAGGAAGAAAATGGTTTGTTTTAAATAAGACAATATTTGGTTCTATTTTCAGGGGTTATTAGGACTAAACAAAATATTGTATGTTGCTTCCTACAGAAAACTACAGGTCTACTAATACATGTTTAAATAGACTCAGTATACAGTATGAGACTGATGTAAGTCTGGCCACGGATGCAGCAGCGCGCGCTCCAAGTTAAGTGGAGTGTGACGTTGCGCCTGTTTCCTCCTATAAAACCAAGCGCACGCAGCCGAAATTGAGAGAGCACTGCCTCAGTCCAGCGGAACTTTTCAAGCCATTCTCAATTCATTCAAACTCGAATAATTTATCTTGATATTTATATTTAATCCTGGGACTTGTGAGGCCATTCTATTAGAAGTTTAATGATAGAAGTTTTTTTTTAAATATACTTTCTTATATTTTGTTCAGACAATTTTTAAGGGATACATACAAAACACTCCCACCTGCGCGGGAGGCTCCTCTTCTCTGGAGTTGGGGACGTTTGTTTGCGTGATTGGATTTACCTTTTCGGATCAAAAACATGAGGTTATAATAGCGATCTCCGCTGAACAATAACATTAACTGATTAAGTTTCTCCACTGGAAGGAGGCACGTCCGCAGTTTGAGCTGCTTCACTGGAGTGAGTGACACCGCCGAGTACCGACACCCGTCTCTAAACACGGTGACGGAAAATGACTGCGAAAGAATGCGCGGCTTTCATAGTCCTGCTTTTTCAAAGCTTGGTGTCTTCAACTGGTGAGTGCTTATTTTTTTTAAACCCAATCATCTCTCATTTATTCTATCCGTGTTTGAAATTTATGTTGGCGTTGTGGGGCTGGTGGACGCACTTTCAAATAAATCCTCAGTTTTCGTTATTAACGTGAATAAATAGCTGCTTGTAAACACTAGACTAATTTCCCAAGCCTATCAGATCCATTTCTCCACTTAAACACCTTGGCTTGGTGATGCAGTTCCCTGTTATTGCACAGGAGGGAGTTTGAGGACTGCTTCTGTGCTTTAATAACTCATTGGACCTGCTTATCTTTGAGAAAACTACCAAACTGCTTAATTGTGTCTTAAATGGCGCTCCTGTTTTCATTTAAGACAATGTAGATGAACAATTCTTCAACAGCTGATTTGTCCATCTTCCAAACATATAATAAGGAAATTATTATACATATTGTTATTAAGTAGCATTCACGTTGTATGTATTGGCATTACACTGGCAACTTTGAATTATGATTCATTTGGTATCTATATAGACACACTTGTTATATGTGAACATCTCCTTACTGAATATTCTGCATCATTTGACATCCACAGTCTACATTGTTTGAAAAATCACTATTTTTGTTATGAGGTTGACTCTTAAACCATATGATTGAGTGGAATGTTCACTGTGAAAAGAGAATTTCTACAGAAGAAAATTACACAGCTGATACATGGCGGCTTGCCTGTCTGGCTTCCTGAGCTCGTAAATAAATACGAATATAAAGGGTGGATGTTGCTTAAGATGCTGCAGATACACGTTCTTCCTCTTAGTGTCCAAACAAGAAGAGACTCCCTGCTTCGATCCAAACAGAGGAAATACTACTCCTCCCACCTGTAGCCATTTTGGTCCTAATGCTTTGTCTACAAGGTTTCCATGTAAATTTCCTTCACTGTCCACAAGACAAGCGTGGGAAACACACATGGAGGAAGTGGATGGAGAGGCAGGAGGCACTCTGGAATTGTTCTGGTCTACAGGTCAGGGAAATGTGACACGCTACCGGAATAAAGATGCCTTCCCCAAGTTTCTCGTATACCCAGTTAACTGGAAAAATATAACAGAATTTTGTACATTCACTAGGTATAAGGAGGCATGCCATTGTTTTCTGAAGGCCTAAATGCATTGTTTATACCAAATGCGTAACTCAAAAAAGGGGTGCAGTCAAGGTAATTGTTTAGGAGATAAGAGAGCTGTTCACAATCAAGTATAAAAAGTGGACGGAATAATTGTCAAAGTTTTTTTTGCCAAATAATTGAAACCAAGAACTAGTTTGCTGCTCTGTGAAATGCTCCTGTGGATTTCAGTAGATTTGTAGATTTGTCTTGTGGATGTGCTGTATATGGAATGAACAGTTAATGCACTGTTCTACAAAATCCTGAGCGAATGAAAGATCGGTAGATGCAAAGCTATCAGTGAGACCTATACTCTGTAAACTTAGATAATGCAGTTAGAATATGACAGCTTTGCATTGTGTTTGTAGAACAACTCTTAAATTTCCCACTAATTTACTTTTGAAATCATTAGGAGTTTTCAAACGTCTTGAGGGCATAAACCTTTTACTGTAATATAAATTTCATTTACCAGCTAAGATTTATTTAATAAATTTTTTTCTGTTACTAACTTTATCCTGTTAAGAATGACAGCGGTACAAAAGCCAACTCCTAAGCCTATATTCAAGTTTTAGGAATGTTTCAAATAATTGCTTTTAATTTTGTGTCTAGATAAAGTGCTGAATATACATTACTAAATACATAGTTAGTGTTCGTCCATAACTGCTATTTACTGTAAATTAGTCATTCTTTTTTGGGTTATTCATCACTCTGCTCATTAAGATTTGAGAAAAAGCCTAAATCTAACTTTGCTGTTTCTTGTGACACATTTACAATTAAATTTAGCAGTGGGACATTATAGGATTATGCTTCATTGGTAAAGATATTGCTCATGGCACCAACAGATCATAGATTTCTTTCATACATGACAGTGAAATGTGACTTCCCATTTTGCCACTGAGGCAAAACAGTCTCTCACTAAATTGTTTGAACATGTCCAGTAGCTGAGTGCACAAGAAGAATGTAAACCCTATTAAAGTGTACTTTGAACTTAATTGTCTACCATGTTCAGGGTTACTGACCATTAAAAATGTCAACAAACACTGCACCACATAGCATAGTTTAGTTATAACTAAAAATTCAGAGTTTACCAATAGTAAATAAATGTTTTTTATTTCATGATATTAATTGTGTGGAACTAATAATGATAATTTGCTTGTATGCTTTTTTGTTGCAATATTTGATCTCTAGATGTGGACACCTTGCTGGTATACTGTTTATAACTTGCATACAATCATCAAAGATCAAAGGATGAAATAAAATAGGCCATTTTTATATTAGTCATCATAACCAGCACTATACTGTACGTAGCTGGTCCAAATGCTATAGGTCAATTTGAGATTATGGGCAAGGAACATTACAAAATATTTAAAACATTTAACAGATAATGTGATGCTGTATCTTACTTTGTCATTGCTGTATCTTACTGTCATTTACCACATTTAAATGGAGATTTGTTTAGTGACAAAGTCATTATGTTTTGTTGCTCAGATTTATGAAAGCCCAAACGGAACATGTGCATAGTGTAAAGTGCAATTAATAGCGATAAATAATTTCAGTCATCATTTTACTTTACTGCACAGACCTCACTCGAAGTAAATGTTACATTGAGAAAGACAGATGCTGATTGCTATATCTCAATCACAGATGTAGTATAGGTTGTTTATGTAAGATCAAGTTTCTTCTATCATAAGGTTTTCCATGTGCACTGTGGAGATCTTTGGTGCACTAGTACAGGCGGCTGAGATTCATACAGTAGATAGAGGTCAGCCAAGTTCAAAATCAGATCCTCTTTCAACAGAGGAGTGGAATGTGTGAGCAGACCACACATATGCAGGGTCTCCCTGTATTTGAAAGGCAGGTGTCAACACAGGGACTACAAAACATGGTAATGTTTGCTATCTCTTGATCCTTCCATAGTTTGACAGACTGACAGAGTTATTCTGGAAGTAGACCTGTGAAAAGGTTACTAGCTCTCATGATTTATTTGGCATAAATATTGGGGATTTTATTGTTCTTATGATAGTCTGAGCCAACTTTAATGCATTTTCATACCTTTACATTTAAATTTTAGGATGAACATGTTTCACTAGTCAATGCAAATCCTGTGAGATTTAGTGCATATTATGAGAGCTTATGAGATTATCTTCCACTTTTAAAGGATATAGTAGGCTTTGCATTGTTTCTTTTACCTGATAGTCTACGGTATATCCTTATTTGAATGGTATTACTAGTAAAATCTGACTATGATGACACTTTTTGGCCATTTGTTTTTCTACTTGTATTTTTATAAAACAGGAGATATGAAAAGTATCATTATATGAAAACAATATCCAAGGACTGGTCTACAAGCTAATAAAAAAGTCTGTTCTGTTTGCTGGTGTCTTAACCCTGCAGTACAAGAATATATGAAATATGACAATATGCTTGTGTGTGAGAAGCAACTATCAGTCTTTAAGATGTACAGTACTAATATTCTACTGATTTGGCAGAATATGTTCACAGGTGTTTAAAAAAAAAAAAAAGCCCTACCATCTGGTACAAAAAGTTTAGGCATATCCATTCCCTTGAAACAATGAAAAATTGTGTACAAATGAACAAAATAGGGGTGGTAATTCTCTGGGGAGAATCCAAGGACAAACAATTTATGCTTGTATTTTACTCTTTTTGTTTTATAAGGCTTTTTAACACTTTTGTTCTTAGTGTCAGTGAACTTTGTGCCAAGGCTACAGGAATTGTGATTCTCTATTGTTGTGTGTGGTGTATCTGTGTGTGTGTGTGTGTGTGTGTGTATGTGTGTGTGTGTGTGTGTGTGTGTGTGTGTGTGTGCATGTTCACAAATGATTCCCTCCTCTGAGATGCCTTTATGGGCACACTGCATCACACAGTGAGTTTACAGGAAGAACAGGGAGTCTTCCTGAATGAACTGCAGTGAAGGGAATTCCGCGCATTATCCCTAGCAATTCCAGGGCTGTTAGGTGAAATTTTCACATTACACACATAACTATGACTATGACTTAACATGAATAGCAGTAGTGGATTCCACAACTCATACATTGCATAAGTAGAGTTCCACTGGTCTGAGTCACTTTTTATTCTGGTTTTAGTTTCTTGGATTACTCAAATTAACTATAATTTGGTGTGCATTTTCTGCCTCCTTTTTTATTTTTCCTTAATGCTTCATTAGGAAATAATTAGCTTAATAGCACGCATTGGATCAAATGTTTTCGGTTCTCATAACACAGTATATGGACTTAATTGAAAACAAAATTTGAAAGTTCAAAAAATCCATTACACAGAGAAAAATTTATCTGAGCAACTCTCATCATGTGTCAGTGGCAGTTTAATGACTGGAACTGTAGCCCAAACAAGCTTGCTAAATGCTGCATTCCATATACAGCGGTGGCTAAAAATATTGAGACAAAAGTGAAATTCAATGTTTGGATGCCATTCGCAAACATTTTAAAATATTGACAATTAAGATAATAAGAATCATTAGTAATTGTTATGGAATGCTATATATCATATTAAAAATTTATCAGGAAGTTCTTATCCTTCAAAACCTGCAGGATCCAGTTGGGCATAGAGTCAAATTTGTAGAGTCATTTGTAGAACTCTGGTATCACTTGCACAATCCATGCCTGCTTGATTGAAGATCATTGATAAAGATCATGTCAGATATTTGCGACAAAATATTCAGAATTCACTTCAAAATGTCCTAGTTTTAACCACTTTTGTGCAGAGGTGAACACCCCGGCTTCAGAAAGTAAACACTAGCAAAACTCTTTTGCCAGGCTGAATAGTGAAAACACCTATTTTGTGTACAATAAATCCTTAATAAATACTGAATCCACAGACCATAGCGGTGAAACACACAGTATGACTGCAGATCAATCCCTGCTATCCATTATCACCCAATCGAGGGTGAGTTACCGGTAGAGTCTAGTTCCTCTCAAGGTTTCTTCCTATTGCCATCCCAGGAATTTTTCCTTGCCACCGTCGCCCTCAGCTTGCTCATCTGATCATTTTGATTCATACACATTCACATTTCATACAAACCTCCATAATTTCCTTCGATTACGTAAAGTTGCTTTGCGACAATTACATAATTGTTAATAGTGCTTTACAAATACAACTGAATTGAAACTAAATATTTATATATATTCAAGCTACATAGTTCTACTAGGCTTCTATGAGAACCACAGTCCAAGCCCCTTGAAGCACAGTAACAAACTATTTCTGGCATTTTTCAGACACTGTTCTGTGGAATGCAGCCCACAGCTGTTGAAGAGGGGCGAAGCTTCTTGTTGAGGTCAACACTGGCCAGGAGTCAGGGGCAGGTGGGGGTGGAAGAAGGGGGCAGGTGGATACAGAGAGACAGATCTGATGGAAATTTATAAGAAAGCATGCTTTTAAAGTACTGCTGGGGGCCCTGCTGAGCAGACCATCTGTGAGGATGACTGCTGAGTGTTTGTAGACTTCAGGGCCTGTGTTTCTCACCAGTGTATGCGTGCAAGTCAACATCTGTGTGAATCTGCTCATGGAAGAGGGAATGTGTGCATCTGTCAAATGTGCATAATTATTATCTGAAACTAATATAAAAGGAATAATGCAGACCTGGCACATCTCATTGCAGGTACCAAAACAGCTAGTCACACTCTGACTACTTTCCTTTCCCTCTCACTCAGTTAACGCCTCATGCACCACTCTCACTTTTAATGATGATGATTTATATTGTATGAAATTCTGCAATGAATTACACTGACAAATGACATGGGCCACATGTGGTTAGGGTATTACATTTATTTTAGCTTTATTAATTTCTAAATAATCTTTTCTGATACAAAATGATTCATATGCAGAGCAAAACTCTGTAAATTGTACTTTTAATCAACTTATGGAATAGCATAAGATCTACTAAACGAACAAGACAATACTACAATTTAATTAAAAATGGAATTCCATTAATTAAATGTGGTCATGTAATACTGAAATGCTTCACAATAAAAAAGAGATGAAGGAGTTACACTGATATTGCTGTAATCAAATTAGAGTTTTGGGTAAAGTCTGGGAAACAAGTAATATCCCTTCCCTTAACTAACTATGGAGTATAAAACAACAATGATGTTATAGCAGATCGGGAGGAAGCTTGTATTAAGTAGCAACATTGCTGGATTAGTTCATTCTTCCAATGCAGCTGGGCTTTTATTCTTACTTTCACAATGCACATTAGAGATTTAATTGGTTATGTATGTTTGTGTGTTTGCAGGTGTGCAGGACTGAAATAATGTATAGAGTTTGAAATTCACATTTATAGGCATATTGATTCAATCTGATCAACTTTTATGAATAGTAGTAAAGAGAATGTATATGTTGGAGAAAAAGAGAAAGATAAAGTGATGGCAAACTGCATTTAGAAAGACATTTTTTTCATCTGTGACAAACTTTACATGCTGTCCTTTTCGTCATTTTATGGCATATTAATTTAAGCATCTTTTGCAGAATAAAAATCACAACAAGCACATTCCTTTAGGAGGGAAAACAAAATGCACACCAGGGATCACAACAGTGCTTCCTATCCTCAGCATGTCTCAATTCTCCTGTCAGCTATTTTCACTGACCACACACCAAGTGTACTTCTTCAGTTTATCAATATCTCTGTTATCTTTCACAAATAAATAATAATAATAATAGCACATACAGGAGGCTAGACAAGCTCCACGGAAGCAGTTATTTAACAGGCAGGGAAAAGATACTCTGAGGTTAACTCCTGAGGGATTTTGTTAAAGTTTATGGTTTTGCACTGTAGGTATATATAGGTGATCCCAAAAGAAGATTTGAGTCTGGCTTATTATGTAGGGGAAAATCAGTAACTTGATAATTACACTCATTGAAATTACAATGCTGGTACTAAATGAATAATGTTATTATGTTTGGGCCCTGTTGTGTTTCCTGTAGGCATGCCGTTGGGACCACAGCTGCTTCCTGCCAAAGACACACACCGGCATCGTGCTGGAGGCTCCCTCAAACTCACCTGCAGGTACTGTATTGTTAAATCCTGCAATGCTACAGATATTTTTATTGCTACTACTCCTACTACTTCTTTTGTTCCAACTATTTTCCTACTACTGCTGCTGTAGGTGCATCACTTTGCGCTGTCATATCTAAAGAATTTAAACATGCTTATTGAACATAATATTAAATCTCAGCCTTTAATTTAAACAGATAACAATGGGCATTACACATTTAGTCCATGAACCAATCAATATGGTTTCATTCAGTTCGTTATAATTTGTACCGGAGGGTGGAAGTAGTGAGTAAGTTAACATAAATATTTATTAAATATTATGGAGACTTGCATCATCTTGCAATTATGTCAGGAATGCTGACCTCTCTGGCCCTGCAGAGTGTGACACTTCCCTACAAGGTCATGTGCGCTTAATGTCTCTGATTTGCCCATTTTATCTGGCCCATAATGAGGGACTAAATTTGTTTGACCTCTCAGTCTGGGGCTAACCCACTGGAATGTCAGCCACGGTATGTTTGATGCTCTTTTGGGATCTGTTTAATGTGATCTTACTTGAAAAATGTGTTGTTTGAACACACCATCCAAGAAAAGCCACATTCCCACGTGAAAGTCTGACTTTAGGACGCATTAGACATTTTACTGCAAATACTCTAAATAAAATATCATAAATATATGGGTATTAATATAAATCTACTGGTGTGGCAGTTAAAAGAAACAAACTGAAAAAAATATTATTTGTGTACCTTAGGTTTGGTTTCATACTACAAACACTGTTTTGTTTCCTCTTGTGATTATTCTGCATTTGAAACAGAGAATTTGGACAGGTGTTTTATAATAGTCATTATTGATTTTTGGATTAGAGGATCTACCCAGCTGCATTGGGAACTTGCCAGTAGAAATCTGAGCTCTGAGGGGGTCCATGTAGTACCTTGTGACCTACCTGGGATCTGCAGCAAGCTGGTGATACGCAACCTGAAGTACACAGACACAGGATACTACACTTGCAGTTACAGAAATTCCAGAGAACATGAGAGCTCCACATATATCTTTGTCAAAGGTAAGTTATTGGTATTTAGATAGGTAATTGGCTTGTTCATTTACTTTTTTCCTGGAATACACGTCAAAATAAAGAAGATTGTGATGATCATCATATTTTATGTATATATTAATTGTTCAGAGCTTAGGAAATCTTCTTTATCGCTTTGAGCAGGGCTTATCACCATCATTATACTAAGTCATTTCATAGAAAAAAAATCCCTCATATGTTGGTGATTTTTAATCCTAGCACAATATTAGTTCCTGGTATTTTTAACAGTCAACATTATTGTTGTTGTGTGTTGCCAGTTGTGAAAGCTATCTATCGCTTTGAAGTACATAATGTGTGGCTCTAGTGAGCACTTCACTGAGATTTAAACAAAAACATAAAACAGCCAACCTGGCAATGAGGCCTTTTTGCAATTGCATATTTATGATCACATGCTGAAAAAACTATTACAGTATATCAAAATTATGCAGGAAAACCTCAGCTGTTCAGCAACAGAAAGACCAAGATGCAGGGACAGGAAGGTATTTGTACAGCTACAGTAGATGCTGAATGGATGATAGAAGCTGCTTGTGATTGTGTTGGATGTGCTGGCCATTGACTATTATTTTCTGCTTGGGCTCCTATTTTCCAGTTTCTTATTGAGCATCTCAGTAAAAACAGTGCCTCATCCAGTTAGAGAATCACATATGCATAAATACATGTATGTAAATACATATACACAGGAAATTTATAAAGTACATATGTGTGTTTTTTGAACAGATCACCAACATCCATTCCTGGAGACAGAAGAAATCCTTTATACATATGGGCATGAAAAATTTCTGGAAATTCCTTGCAGAACAACATCTCCTAATCTAACTGTCTCTTTAGAAACAGTGAGTATTTTTGAACCTTTTATTTCACACATTGTGCAGACATATTTGTAGACATAACAGGAGCAGGATCATGAGCAAAATTTGATGATTTAGCTACAGTACCATAAATGTCAGTATGTGGCTTCCCAGTGAGTCTTATTTCCAACTTATTTGTTCCTGGCTGCTTTCAGTTGACATTAACATTTCAGACAGATTATTACAATGACTTTGTTACTTTATTAGTATTTTCATTTTCCATGTTTACATTCTTCAGACATTTTCTAAAGCATTGTGATGTGTACAGATATGTTAACAGAGGTGCATGGAAGCATGAGATGGGTCTACTTCCTTTAAGAACAGGAAATTTGTTATAGACATTTTCACCCAGAATAGAAGACGCTGATTATAAAAACAAACAGCATTTCATACAGAATTATATCATGTAGTATATTTAGGAAAACCATCTAGCCGCCATAAATGAATGAGACAATGAATTATAAAGCCAAATGCATTTTACAGTATTTGTTAATCATCAACATGCTCTTAAGCTCTAACCAATGCTGCTTCGCCATGGAGAAATACTTCTCAGTTACATGTTACAAATTGCTGTGTGGCCTTCCTGCTGCTGGAACATGTGTGGCATGCATTCTACCCATTTCCTTCCTTCCCTCTTTTTCTAAAATCATAGCAGAACAAAAGTAAAGCAATAAACAAAATTGGTGAAATGGTACTCCAGATTTGTGTAATGTCTTATCAGTCCCATAGACCTTAACTACTTTATGTGCTCTTATCATTTTTCTATATGTATCAGTTTTCAATTGAACTTAAGTTGCTCTCATAGAAAAAGAACTGATAGATGACCTCAAGACTGACCTTTTTTTTTTTTTTTTTTAGAATCCTCCCATGAAAGATTCTGTCAAAGATTCTGTGTCATGGGATCCAAAAGTGGGTTTTAAGATTCCTTTTGCTCCTCATGAAAGCTACAACATGATCACATGTGCCACCAGTGACAAACAAACAGAAGTTAAAAGAACATTCATCTTACGTAAGTGCTTTTTTGACGTTCTCAAATATAAAGTGGTCATATACTGCAGTTATTAAGCCAATATTTGTGTTTAACGTGTAACGGTATACATTCATGTGATACCCAACATTGTTTTCTGTACAGGCAATGTTTTGGAAGATGTACGAATCAGTCTTGAGCATCCAAGAGTCCTGGTTGGAGACACCCTAGTCCTCACCTGTTCAGGACACACCACATTTAATGGCAGGATTGAATTTGACTGGCAAATTAAAAATAGATCTGTAAGTTTTTTATTTATTTATTTATTTTTTAACCAAAAGCAATTATTTATACATCACCATGTTTATAAAAGAGATCTTGAGTCCCTTTGTCCCACACACAGTACATTATATGGCTAATATTATGCAAGCACCTATGGAACTCACATTTTTCCATGCCGACCATGGCAACACAAGACTTTATAAAGGACCACTGATAAGCTGGACCCACACATAATTGTTTTTGTCAAAATATTAGCAGCATACATTTTGCCTCTAAAATGTTAGTTAGTTAGTTAGTTAGTTAGTTAGTTAGTTAGTTAGTTAGTTAGTTAGTTAGTTAGTTAGTTAGTTAAGCCTTTATTTGTCACCTGTTCCAGCAAGACACTGCCCTGTGTACAAAGTAAAATCTTTATAAAGACATGGTCTGCCAAGGTTGGTGAGGAAGAACTTGAGTGGCCTCCACAGAGCCCTGACTTCAGCTGCACCAGTTTTTTTTGGGGATGAACTGGAAAGAATGAGCATGAATACTTCATGTTCCAAAGTCTAGTGGAAGGTCTTTCCAGTAGAAAAAAGGCTACTGTAGCAGCAAATGGGACTTTATGTCATGGGATGTTCAGTAATCAGATATCTACATACATTTGGCCATTTAGTATGCAATACTTGAGTTTTGGATTAGTAAAATATAAATGTACAAGAATAATGTATTTATGAAAATAGTAATGACCACAAGGAAATTGCTTCTCTGTATGTCAGATCTTTCATGCCAGGACTCACAACACTTACAAGAGCAGTAAACTAATTATACCAAACGTGTCTATGGAGGACAATGGAAAATACATTTGTACAGCAACACTAAATGGCTCGAAGAAACATGCTTCAGTCAAGGTCAAAGTACATGGCTTTCCCATCAGCGCTTCTGTATGCTATGAGATAATGGACCATAACCTCATCAAGGAGGTGAAAGAAATGGATGTAGGAGTCTTTACCATTGCTTTATCCAACAAGAAGAGTGGACTTCACAGGAACCCAAGCTGCACATTTTTTGGCAAAGGTAAGGCAAACTGATAGTGTTTGTCAGCAAATCACTGTCTTAGGATACGAGGATAGAATGTATATTATAATTCCTCTATTCCACAGTTTGGATGTGAAACTGAAATCAATTTTGGTGGATCTGATGTGCTATAAGGGGATTTTGATAGCAATGTTTGGGTTCACGAATCCTTCTGATTGATCACCTTTATCTTTTAATGATCTATCCCTTTATTGTCTTATTTTTGAAAGTCTTTTGAAAAAATATACATCAAATTTTAGAATTTAGTCTAGCTACTGTACAAGGTCAATTATGCAATATTCAGTCATTTACTTTAGAAAATCACAATTAAGCAATGAATGTCTTGGCTGTGTTGTGTTTCCTGCAGGGATGGCATTACGACCACAGCTGCATCCTCCCAAAGACACACACCTGCAGTCTGCTGGAAGCTCCCTCATACTCATCTGCAGGTATTGCATTCTCATACAGTATGTGACACACAGCCTTCAAAGTTGCAACACTCATTTTAAAGCTTTTATGACTACTATGAAAATGTACACTACTGTTCAAAAGTTTGGGGTCACTTTCTAACTCCATAATGGTTCCATATGGTAAGAAATTTTTATTTCTTTCTACATTGTAAAGGAATGCTGGAGGTGTCCAAAAAATGCATTACTCTCCTTTGAACAGTTGATATTGAGATGTGTCTGCTACTTCTGCTCTGTAAAGACTTCATAACGCCTCTAATCTGAG
>JAQMYK010000002.1:16026441-16043476 GCA_030014345.1 Clarias buthupogon
AATGTAGAAAATAAATCACTAAACAAAAACAAAGAAATTTGCAAGTGACCCCAAACTTTTGAACAGTAGTGTATATATGCTGTGAAAATGTATATATGCTGTCATGAATACACTTATCAAACATGTCACATTATGTTAGATGGAGGTGCATAATCAGGTCCACTTCAGAAGAAAAATAGTTAGGAGTCCAGAAAATATTTTTTTTTCTGAATATGCTTATTAATTCTCTTAAATCTCTGCTTAATTTGCCCTCAGCACTTAAATTAAAACAGATGTAGTTTTGCCTAAGGTATTACACATTCAGTGACACCATGAGCCAACTGATGTGAATTTATTTGTTTATAATCATTCCAGTTGCCGTTAAATATTGGAAGTGGTGTTAAATGAAATATTCATGTTTATTGAATATTTATGGAGAATTGCATCATGCTGCAGTCATGTCAGGAATGCAGACCCTTCTGGGCCTGCAGAATGTGACGCTTCCCTACAAGGGCATGTGTCCTTAGTGTCTCTGATTTGTCTGTTCTATTTGGCTCATTATATGGGAATAAAGTTGGTTGTCCTCTCAGTGTGGAGGCTAACCTTCTGGTGTGTCATTCATGGTACGTTTGATGTTCTTCTTGGAACCCACCATCAAAGAAAAGGCATGTTTCCATGGGAAAGTCAGAAATCAGTATGCAAGACATTAACATGACAGATATTACACACTTAAAAATAAATCACTAGCATGAATATCTAATATTTATTAATTAAATTAGGCAATTAAGTAGATTAGTTGAGTTGTGAATGTTCTTATATGTGATCCTTAAAAATCATAATTAATCCCTGGATTAGGGGGTCTGCTCAGGTTCAGTGGGAGCTTGCCAGTAGGAATTCAACCTCTGAAGGGATCCATATAGAACCTTGTGAACTAACTGCAAACTGCAGCAAGCTGGTGATACACAACTTGACGTACACAGACACGGGATATTACACTTGCAGTCACATCGACTCCAGCAAACATGAGACTTCCACATATGTCTTTGTCAAAGGTAAGATCTTAGATATTTGTCTGTAGAGAGAGAGAGAGAGAGAGAGAGAGAGAGAGTCTTTCAATTTTGGGAAAACATGAATAGATTGAGTTCCTTTGGGATTAAAGAAAATGTGTTTGATGTACATGGACAGATAACACTTTTTCTCTGATCTGCAGGCAATTGTTTGTGTGATCTGCAACTTAACTTTATGTGTTTTATATTGGTTTTGTTTGCTACATTCCACATGTGAAATGTTTGTAAAAAACAAAACAAAACACAAACCAAAAAATCATTAAAACTAAACAGACCAGCCATGGCAACATATACAGTACAAAGGCAGAAATAGTAGCACCATGTTAGATGCATTGATTTTCCCACTGTAGGAACCATCGGTCAGTGGCTGTGTACATGCAAAACCAATCATAGGCAACCTGGCAATGAGGTCGTTTTTAAATAATATACTGTATTCATGATCAAACACTGAAACATTTATTATATCGAATTAGGCAGACAGAACAGACAGAAAATACTTTTTCACTGCAACTTTGGTCAGCAGACCAAGATTCTTAAAGTTTGCCTACTAATCTTTGCTCTTATTTTTGCTGAAGTTTAAGGAATACCCATTTCCTGATGCATCAAAAAAAGTTTTCTATTTCACTTACAGATATACTGTATACAAAAATTATTTCACAACATATATAGTCATCTATCTATCTATCTATCTATCTATACTAAACATGTGTATCTTTTTGTGCACAGATCATGATCACCCATTTGTAGAGACCTTCAGAGACAATTTCCTGTATGCATCAAGAGATCAAACGTCTCTGGAGATTCCTTGCAGGACAACATCTCCCAGTCAGAATGTTACTTTGGAAACAGTGAGTATTTTTCTTTGATATTTCACACATTTTGAACACATGTTTATACTTTATAATAGGTTTTATAATGCCATTTTGAATCAATCAAGATTTTTAGGTGTCATTAACTGCAGTGAGTGGTTGCACTGTAAGTATCTTTTTGAATGCAGGGTAGAATGGGGTGAATGCATCTATTACAATGGGGTATTAAAGGAAATATGGGACTGTAAGCATCTTCAGGGTTCTCAAGTGCTTCAAACATTTCCTGAAGCATTTGGATGTGTAGGAAAAACATTGACAGAGGTACAAGGAAGTTGAGTTTTGGAGCCACCCAGTCTACTTCCTTTAAGAACAGGAAATTGGTGGTAATTTCTGATTCAGGATAGAAGCACTGACTTTAAATACACTATAAATACCACCAATTTATGCATAATTGTCATTCAATATACTATGCCGTATATAACAATTTCCTTATATTCTGGATGTTTTACACCTCACCACAGTAACATTCTACCCCAAAGCCCTGTAGGTGCAACCTATCTTGCTCACATAGAGAAAGAAATGTTGCACGACCTCAAGACTAAACCTTTTCTTTTTAGTATCCTCCCCTTGAAGAGTCTGACAAAGAACTCATGTCATGGGACCCAAAAGTGGGTTTTAGGATTCCACTGGAACCGTCGATGAATTATTTCACATGTTCCACCAGTATGAATGGAAAAAAGGATACGTTGCACTTCTACTTGCAACGTTTTGGTAATTGTCTTTAATATTAATGATCTCAAATATACAATTGTCAAATTGAATTAATAAGCCAATTTCTGTGTTTGTGATGTTCAACATGTAACAGTATGCATTTGTCTTGCATGTAGCCAATGTTCTGAATAATGTTCACATCACTAATAAGCATCCAAGATTCCTAGCTGGACAAAGTCTGAAACTCACCTGTTCAGGAGAAACCACATTCAATGGCAGGATTCAATTTGATTGGGAATTTCCATTCAAACATGTAAGTTCTTTAATCCTTTTTTTTTTTTTTCATATAATACTGAGTTTGTTTTTGGTTCAATGTAAAATTTTACTGGTTTGGGGTATCAAAAACAAGGGAAATGCTCACAACGAATTGCTTCTCTTTATGCTAGATCAAGAATACTTCTACACATGTGTCAAGAGGTGACCCTGACACAGTCATTGAAATGACCAGTGAAATAAATATACCTAGTATAACTCTGAAGGAAAGTGGCAAATACATTTGCACAGCAACATTAGAAGAAAAAAAACAGTCTGCTGTTGTTAATGTCATTGTATATGGTAAGTATGTGATGGACACATTTTGTGGTATAAATTTATATTTATTGTTTTACAAAATAAGAGATTTATTTATTTATTTATTTATTTTACAAATTTGCAGAGCATCCATTCCTCAATGTGGCCCATGGGACACATACGGTTGTTACTGTTGAAGAAGGTAAAACATACCGCTTTAAACCACAGGTTGATGCTCTGCCTGAGCCAGACGAAATAGCGTGGTAAGTACAAAACTGTTTTATAACCAACTGCAATCTGTAATACAGTAAATAATCAGAAGAAATAAAACGCAGTTTCTCTGAATTTCTCTGTAACAAATCTTCATAGGTATAAGGATGGCTTCCCCATCAATTCATCCTGCTTTGAGGTAAAGGGATATGACCTCATCATCAATGAAGCGAAAGAAAGGGATGCAGGAGTCTTTACTGTTGCTTTATCCAGCAGAGAGAGTGGGCTTCACAGGAACATAAGTTACAGACTTTGGGTCATTAGTAAGTGCCTTTCTTTTTATCTTGATCTTTCCTTACCCTACAGGTTTACTATAGCAGAAATGTGTGGGTTGTTTATGTGTGGACATGATGGACAGTAACAGTGAAAGCACATGGACTTGGATTGTGAGCATATTTTGTCCTGGAAGCATGCTTGTATATCAAAGGACCCGTATATCAAAGCAAATTTCCCTCATAAGAAATAATGGTAAACTCAGACAATTCGTTCCACAGCCCAAAAATATTTATATAAAAATAATTATTACAAAATCTGAGGTAAAAATAAAACAAATTAACCTGCACTTTACCTTAGAAAAGAACCGTGGCTGTAGTGATTGAGACTAGACTAGAGAGAGGAGAGGAGGGAAATGGTTACTCATATATCAAGACCTTGCTCAAGACCTTGCTCATTTACCCAGTTAAAATTGATTTAAAATTTTTGCTCGTCTTGCAAAACACTCGCAGATCAAGGCACTTGCAATCGAAGGTTCCACTGTAATCATTATTTCAATAGTGTTGTTTTCCCAATTTGGGATAGAAAGGGATCTGTAACATCAAAGTACCCAATTTCTGGTCATCAGTTTGTGACAGTGGAAACATGGTACGTATATGTTAAGGTCTGATTTCCGGGTGTCAGTATATCTATCAAAATCATTTTCATTGTTGGAGAGAAATACCAAAATATTCCTTTTTACATTAAAATAACAATTGAAAAGAGTAGCCTCAGGAAAAAAAACACATATCCTCAGAATTTCCTTAAAGAATTCCATATTAAAGTGTTGCTGACTGCAAAGTATGAACTGAGGTGATCATCAGTGTTGGTGTGTCGTGGTTTTAGATCCTTCAGGTTTCTCATAATCATACAGGTGAGAAGTTATCAGTCAGCAAGTTTTCAGAGTCAGCCTTATCTCTGACAGCCAGAGAGTGGGAGCTTTTCCTTTGAGTGGTGATGCATGCCCTTCTTGTCTAATACTTAATCTTTGGCCTCCACACTCATTAATCCTTTTGTTTATAATTGTTCTCATTTTCTATTCACTTCTAATAGCCTTTCTGCATCCATCTCAAGTTTCTTTTTTGTAGAATTCCATATTGTGTGTGTCTCCACAGTGAAACCCAGAATATCTGAAGAAGAGGTGGCTCCAGCAGGTCCTCATACTTACAAGCTAGGCCAGGAGCACCAACTTACCTGTACTGTCTTTGGATTCCCAAGGCCCACTATCACATGGCTGTGGGATCCATGTGACTCTGATCACAATCTCACACAGTGAGTTGGTATTGCGAGAAATTTTATGAAGTTAGCAAATTTAGCAAATGTTCAGAATGATTCCACAATTTCTAGCCATTAGCTATGTGGAGCCAAACAGGATAATGATGATCTGCAGTTTAAATGACAACGTGTTAGTGAACCTGCAAAAAAATGCTATGTGCTCCAAACATATAGTAATCATTCCAAAAGGGCATTTGCAAAGTCAAGCAAAATAAAAAATTACTTTTAGTGTTTTACTGCACAACACTAAAAATCTACTTTCCACAGTTATGTCAAAAATGGATTAATCAGTCTACAGTTCTGTTTTGGGAAATATGAATATGCAGCTTAGTATCAATAATATGTACTACTATTACTATTAGAGTTTTCTTGCATACAAAACCTTTTTAATTACAAACATCGTAATTATCAAGATCCTGAGAAATGTTAAAAAGTATAAAGATCCGTTAACAATTTCATTTGATAGTTGACAACAGCATCTTACTACTGAAGTCCATGACTACTGGGGTAACTGTGATGGCAGACTACTGTTCTTTTTATTGGCTTTAATACTCTCCAAAAAGTCCATCAAACAAATTTAGCTTGTTTATGCCAGTTGGCCTTTTTGCCCAGTCATTAGACTTACTTTACTGATCACATGACATATATATGTTTTTCAGCTAAACTTCAAATAAAGTGAAATAGTAACTGGGTTACATATATGAAAATGTTAAGAGAAAGATCTTGGAGCATTCACAGTAAAAATTTAAGTTGTCCAGTATGTCATACCTTACGAGTGATTATTCTTTTAAGAGCACTGTTTGACAAATTTGGGACACAGTGGGATCAGTAATGTCAACATACCCAATTTCTGCCATCACATCAGCCTCAGCAAAATAAACAAACAAAAAAGGAAAACCACAATAATCATATAATTTGAATATGTTATATTAAAGTAATGCTGTTTGCACTTTTGCTGTGTTAATAATTGTGTGGCTATGGTGAGTGTGTATTATGAAGAGGGATGGTAATCAGAACTGGTGTGTGTGGTGGTAAGTGATGTATTTGGATCTCTCATAAGCAAAAGTTATCAAAATGTTCAGTCAAAGAGGTCTCAGAGTCAGCCTTATCTTAGTCAGCCAGAGAGTGGGGGCGTTTCCTTTAAGTAGTGATGCATGCCTCAGCCCATCCTGTCATGCTACCGCTTCCTCTTTGGCTCCAGTCTCATTAATCCCATTGTTACGTTCCTCAGAAGGATATAGCATAACCTTTTGTTGTCATGCACACAGTAAATCAGTAGAAAACAACTAGTTGTTGGTGGTCTTGGAAGACATACAGTCTTAAGTGGCATTAGTTAAATGTAATAGAAACTTTTTTTGGCTGAATTTCAGCATATCCTTCTCGGAACATCATGGCACTTCTATTTTCTTGTCTGTGTACTGTACTTTTTGTGAGTTAAGTTCTGAGAAGTTGTATTGCTTTCTGCAAAAACAAGAAGCAAAAGGAACTAGCGGTGTCTGAGTAAAGCAGAATTTATGCACATTTTGCACACACATTTCACACATTTTTATTGGCCAGGAGTTACATGTTATGTGTAGATTATATTGCCTGCATAAAAACAAGCCTAATTCAAAGCTATGCTTTGATATAATCATTTATTAAAATGGCCAGTTTCTAATCCCATATTTTTTATATCTTATAGGTGCAAATTGCATCCACGTCCAATAAATGGCAATACCAGTTTTTCATATCCAGCAAACTTGATTAAGGATGTGTCCAGTGGGACTAAGGAGATAAATGGCAGAAACAAGGTATGCATTAAATGCTTATTGCAAATAAAGATTTAAAATTTTTTGAAAACTTTCAGATGTTTTTGTGCTTGCTTGTACTTGCCAATCTTAAGGAAGCTAGGAGAAGCTGAATTGAAGCCAATGTAAACAAAACCGTATACAGTACATCAGATGCATCAAACAATATTTTATACATCTTCTCACTATGCATAGATTGCTGTTTTGGTTGCATAGAGAAAGTACATGTTACACTGAAATGGAAGACATCTTATAAGAACAACATAATGGGATTCTTTTTTACCAGAAATATGACATTAAACTTGGTGAATGACATGCTTTAATATATCAGATTAATGCCTAACCAATACTAATCCTCTACACTTCTACATCTATGGAAATCCTAGTCTAGTGTTAACAATAGACAATTTGACTCAAATGAGAATGCAAATTTAATGGGAATGAAAAAAAAACACATATTCAATTTGTGAGGTTCAAACATACATGTAATTAACACTTTGGATATTTTTTCTACTTTCTGATGATGGCCTATAATCTAACAACATAAATGTCATTTGCTCTGAGAATGAGATGCAATACGACATAACATTTTCTGTTTTATGTAATCCATATTTACTAGGACTAGGTGTTTAATCATACCAAATTTATGAATCTGTGATGAATCTCATGAAGAACAAATTTAAACATTATGATTAATTGAGAGTAAATTTCCCTTTGGTGCCCCATAAATTTGTCAGCTTTAAACAGTTGACTGCTAGGTTTCTACTTCTGAATGGGTTGAAACTAATAAGTGGAGCGAAAGAGATTTTGTCCATAAGTGAGGAGGTGAGCCAGAACTCCAGGCTAAATCATTGGAAATTTTTATTATTTTGAAAGAGCTGTTAAACATGAAAATACTGCATGTATTTTCTACAATATAATACTATACACTAAAAGTAGGTATACATAGTAGACAACATACTTTTCTTCTTCCTATTATAAACAGGTGTATTTATTAGACATAAATTTGTGATTTACACAAAATTTAATAGGTGGTATTCAATACTGCAGATCAGAGCCAAAACAATAAAGAAGGAATCATCAGGCCTCATTCTGAATTCCACTTCACTGCTTTCTTCTTGATGAACTTAGTGACAATACTTAGTGACAAATATACACACTGAACTTGTTTGTAACTACTTGGCTACAAAGCATTTCCCCCTATACGCCAGGTGTTTTCTTCTTGGATGTAGACATCCTAAGACATTTTGAGACATTACATTGAAACATGCTGAGGCAGCATACATTCGAGGTGATGGCTGTACTTTTTTATTGAAGCTCTTGAGTCTGCTACAACAACTGAGCTTACTTTTATGTCTAATAAAATTCAATTGTCATTTGACATTAAACAAATAACCTGCAGCCCAGACACAAAAGAGAAAGGTATATTTACTTAGCCTGAAGTGACTCATTTATTCAATGATGTTTTTTAATTCTGTAATTTAAGTGCAGGAATGAACAAGACACCAACACGCTGCCATGTTACTCAGTGCTTGGTAGAAATGAATTTATGGCTTTTACTGAAACATTATATCAAAATGTTATGTAAAATATGGTGATTTGTTTTTATTTATTTATTTATTTATTTTTACAGACAATAAGTACCCTGGTTGTGATAGCTAATGTGTCAGGTGTCTACACATGCAAAGCCAGGAATGAAATTGGAGAGAAAGAAATGAATATAAAATTCTATGTGAATGGTAAGTGACTTATTTATGTGTATTGTTGCTGTATAGGAACAACAGATGTTTTAATGGGTCCCTGCTGATTGTTATTGTATGATTAAACACTGAAAAATAAACAAAAATACAGCAATTTTGTTTATTTGAGATTATGCATACATAATGAATCTGAGCACATCCAGAAATATACTTGGCACACCCATGCTGTATTTTGCAATCAGGAGGCGAGGCATTAAATGAAACCATGTGCATCAGTGGAGATTACAGAGGCAAAAAACAAAAATCCACTGACATATGATATTCTGTAAAGTGAATATTTCCACTTCCTGAAAGAACTGTACTTTTGGCAGAGTAGCTTTTTCCTGAATGCATTGCCTCAGTGTGACTCACTATTGTAGATAGCTGAATGGGTTCAAATGTTCTTCAATGTTCTACATTGATGTTCTTCAATGTACTTTGAAATTCAACATTAGATTAGATCAAAGAGAAAGAATGAATTATAATGCATGACATATAGATGGAGTTGGAACACTCCAAGGTGTTACTGAAATTAAAAGCATTGGCATGTTGTAGGGGACCAGATGAAAATATAGTGGCCTAGAAAATGTGCAGTGCCAAGGTGGGGACGAGTCTGACCACAGGAATGCTGGCGAGAGGGACCGAATTGTAATAACAGCTGTGTTCTCTTACGGAACTCGAGACGCTCTCCAGCACTGTGAATAAACAAGCGTGTTCCAGCTCCCCTGAGGCTTGGCCTCAGCCGGTTCCTATTGTAACTGCTTCAGGTTGGCCATCTCTGCCGCCTTCCGCCAACAACCTGCTTTCAATTAGTAAGGATGAAACAGGAAATAACTGCACATTTGACATTCCATAATGAAGATGTGCAGCCTAGTGTGCTGCAGTGTGGGACAGAATATATCCAGGCCTGTTCTCTACTACTAGGATAGTCTTTGAAATGCGAATATTGATATATAGTTAGTTTTTTAAAGGATCTAAAATTCTATGAGGAAATCAATGTTGAAAATTCTTTGTATACATTTGCATACAACTATATAAAAGTGCCTCATCAAATCTTCCTTCTTGCTGTCTTCCAGATCATCCACAGTCTTTTGAGGTTAAACCCTTGATTGCGACTGAGGGAGAAGATGCCACTCTGATATGCCAGGGTACACGATTCCTCTATGATAGGCTGAGCTGGTATGATTCACAGGGTCACCTGGTTCAGGATCACCGTGACATGCAGATCAGCCCTTATTCTGTTTCCCTATCACTCAGACTAAAGAATGTTTCTAGAAACCACACAAACAGCTATGGGTGCAGAGCATTCAGTGACTACAGTAAGACTGAGGTCACTACAACTTATAACTTAATCATTCAGGGTGAGTCACTTTTATCAAGCCGTGAGCAATTATTGCATATCATATTATGTTCAATTTCTGATATAAGGGTTATAATGTACATGCCCCATTTCTGAAAGAAGTCTATTTCTGTCACAAGTGAATGAAGCATTTTGAATATGACATACTTGTTACAGTCTATGTTAGATGTATCTATCTCATTCGGTTTGTTTGCTGTCTAACCATTTGTACAGAGAGGCGAGTTCCCTGGTTTGTACAGAACTTGACCAGTCAAGAAGTGAATACTAGCAGTACTCTGAACCTAACATGTCTGGCCTTTGGTGCACCGGCTCCATCTATTACATGGTACAAAGAAAATATTTCCATCAAAGAAGGGCCAGGTAAAGATGAACTTCTGTTTAAATGTCATACTGTTTCATCACATTGAAAATAAATTCATTTTTAATAATTCAAATAATTTTGTTTTTAACTAAATTAATATAATATGTAATACTGTATATTAATATTAATTCCTTATTTAATGGATACATTTATATGTGAACACACACCAAATTACTTGATTTACTGTAACAAGTAATAAATTGTGTTAAAAGTATTTTTTTAATTATTATTAATAAGCGACTCTAAGTAATAAAAAAATTCCGGCAGGAATTACTTTGATGGAAAATGGGGTCCTGATCATCCAGAGGGTGAAAAAAGAGGATGAAGGCATGTATGAGTGTAAGGCCAGTAATGCTAACGGTGTGGCAAAGTCTAGTGCAGTCATCACTGTACTGGGTGAGTACCAATCAACTTCAACTACTTCCTATTTCCTATTAACTGTAGTCTGCAATTGCAATGCAATTGCAAAATATTCATGGTATTTTAAGCAACTCCATTTTTAGGCCAACATAACAATTCATGATGAGCTGAAATCTTATTATGATTTTACTTTTTAATCCTGTGTATTTTTGTGACTTGGATGAAGAACTTTAATATTTAAGCTATCCCATGAGATAGAGTCTGAGGTTTGTGGGAATGCAATACAAATTCCAAAGCATTTTTTATGATAGGGGTTGCAGAGAGGGTCCCTCACTTGGGAGTTGACCTCTGTGCTATCAGCAAGGAGCTTCACTAATGACTGGCAGAACAGCTTTTTTAAAAGTAGGATAGGAGTTGAAACTTGAAACACTTTAAGGGAAGACAAATGATCAGTTATGGTGCCCAGTACGACACAACGCAGCTTCTTTTCTCAGTGTGTCCTTTCAAATGATTCCGCAGGCGGTCACTAACATTCTCCTCTGTTTTCTTAGTGGCACATGCTGTCTGGCGTAATCAAATGAATAAATTTTGGATATTTCTGTATGCCTTCATTAAGCAGGGAAAATGCTTTGATTGTTTTATTGTTTGTTTTATGCCTTTTGGGGGGGGAAAGGCCTAATGGCTATTAGTATGTTGGATTTTTTTATATAACTGATCACAGAGCATAGTCTATGAAATAAATGAGGAAGTGCGCTTTCCAGAAATAAACGCATAAAGAATCCCATGTGTCCATACTGTATACAACATGAATGAAAACAAAATGATCTAATGTAAACAAAGTCACAAAGCGCCTTAGGGAGCTGGCTTACAATCAGCAGCTTAACCACTGGTATGTGCATTTGTCTATCTCAGGCGATGAAAACAAGCCAAATATTGAGGTGATCATCCTTGTGTGCACGGGAGTTGCTGCCACACTCCTTTGGATCATGCTCATTCTCTTCATCCGCAAGCTAAGAAAGGTAACAACACAGTAAGGCTTTAAACCCTTAATGGTTAGAAAACCACTGCTTTGCCATTATCATAAGTTTTGAAAACTGAGCATTTTTTAAAATATCACAAATTACAAATCGGTAAGTTTGTTGTAATGGAAAATCTTTTCTCAGCATAATATTTAATTTAACTGAGTAAGCAGTTTTATATTATTGCTTTCTCATGGTGACTGTTAATGATAATTATTCAACAGAAATGGCTACATACCACAATGAAATGTGTGCTATCTTATGATAGAAATTATGAAATGAAAGCCTAAAATAAAATAAAATGCAAACCTCTACTTCAATTTAGCCAAGTTCTGCAGATCTGAAGACGGGCTATCTGTCTATCATCATGGATCCTGACGAGATGCCACTTAATGAACAGTGTGATCGTTTACCTTATGACAGCAGCAAATGGGAGTTCCCTAGAGACCGTCTCCGACTGGGTGAGTTTTATATAGGCATTAGTCCCAGCATAAAAGCACCTACGAAAACCACTGAAACAAGTGACTGAATCTAAATGAGCCAAAGACTGAATAAATTATCTATATGGACATTTCTGACATGACTGCATAATGTTTGGCTTTTCAAATAGAAGTGTTGTACCATGATTTCTCAGTGACCCATGATTGTCATACATTCTTTAGTACCCCATAAATTCCCAGTGGAGAGCCACAGAAGTGGTCTCAAGCTCTGCAGATTGTTTTAATTACAGGCTCATATCTATACTGACAGGACAAGCTGTCTGATTTATGAGCCTTGAGGTAGGACAAAGTAAACCAACAAACTTATGTTCTCTCTCTCTCTCTCTCTCTCTCTCTCCATGTTGAACAGGTAAAACTCTTGGCCATGGCGCTTTTGGAAAAGTTGTGGAGGCTTCAGCATTTGGCATAGACAAGCTCTCCACATGCAAAACAGTTGCTGTTAAAATGCTAAAAGGTAAGTTAATGACAACTCAACCAATGCCCACATTAGATGTTTTCTCACTTGCATTACTTCGTAATCTCTTTCTACTGAATTTGTGTAGCACAATGAGAAAAAAACATGTCCCCAGATATTTATTCTGCTCATTCTGTTTGCTCTTACACAAAACCTTTCATATCACAAGATAGATAGATGGAGAAGATATATTCAGAGATAATTAGCAGTTGTGTTGGAGGATTTCTATGTAGGGATTGCATCTGAGAGCCCAGCTGTTAAGAATGATAGTGTGCAGATATGAAACTTTGACACAGGTTCAAAAATGTCAGGTCTAATTGTGATGCATGTGCAATTATTCATGCACTCTTTTATTAACTAATTTCAAGCAGATGTTCTGAAATCTTCCTGTGCTTAATTTGGTTACATCCCCGCACTGGATTTATGAAGACGTTTTTATTGCTTTGTTGGAAAAAAAATTGGCGTGTGTACACACTAGTGAGAGTACACAACCAGACCACACCTTGACATACAATTTTAAGCAAATCACTAAATCCCTTTTTTACATAAAGAATGAGCACAAAATAAATATTTATAATGATCAATTGAACTGCACTCTTTTGAGTCTGTCTTGGTCAAAATATTGTATCATCTACTATAGTGACAAAAGCTTGTGGAGAATATCAGCTGCTTTGAAAGGAGGTAGAGTTGTGCAATGATGAATCACTGATGTAGAGTGATTCTGATGAATCTGATGATGTAGAGGCATAATTCCTCTGGTGTCACATTATCAATCCTCCTTAAGCATTAATCATTGGGGAAAAGAAACTGTCAGGATGATGTTTCATGCACCCTGGGTCAGTTTCTAATGAAAAGCAGCATACTTTTTTATAATTCTCATGCGTTCCTATGTGTTTTCCTGATTCCCATCACAGATGCATCTTGCTCATATATTCATTGCATTTACATATTATCTTTATAACTAATCTGGTAAGGAATATGCAGAAAATGTTTTCAGATGTATTATTTCCCAATTAACTTCAACAACCCTGCTGCAATTCTTTTTAATGGAAGTTCCTGTGACATAATCCAGTCCTTTGTTTGTGTTATTACTTTATATACTGTAGAACATAGCTTTTCTGTGATGTTTTAATGGAGTTATGCCATCGAAAAGTTTAGATGTTAAAAAAAAAAGCCCTGCCTTGTTTCTAACCCTTTGGCCTTTAATGGTCACCAGGCTTAAGTGCTTGATGAGCATTTCTGACCCTGATAATGTATGCAATTATGTCAGCAGAGTTCACCTTTTTCCTTATATAACTTTTGCATGCATTGGCATACATACTGATAGTTCAGCTAGATGTTGATTTGACTGGCTAAATGATCAGTTTATTGATTTAACTCTTGCATACAATTACATACATGCTGATAATTCAGTTAGATAGTTAATTTGAGTATGTATGCCATAAGGTGTGATTATTATCTGTTTATAATGTGCAATTTTTAATGACGTATTTTCAAACTATCCATTTATGGGTTTAAAAAAGCATGTTATAGGTAATTGTACTTAAACAGTGTGGCTACAGTAAATACATATCACACACAATTTAATTAGGCCTTTAGATGGTAGATCCATATATCTGCTTTTTTATTGTTATTTTCATGCACTAAGCTCAATTTTATTTATTTACTGCAGATTTCAAACTACAGACAAATCTATTACATTTACAAATCCAACAACAAATTATCAATCACTTACCTTTCAGAGGACGGTGTGTGCTGTTGTAGGAAAAAGGATCTGAATCAGAAACAGTTTTAGTGGCAAAGTTAGAATTCACTGATTTCTTCATCTCACTTCTCCTGTTTATGGTTGTTACAGGAGGAGCTACAAGCAGCGAATGCAGAGCTCTTATGTCTGAACTGAAAATACTGATTCATATTGGCCACCATCTCAATGTTGTCAATCTACTAGGGGCCTGCACTAAACAAGGAGGTGAGAATGTAGGGTCTAAGGCCCAAGTCCTGATTTTAACTGTTTGCTTATTAGAGCGAGTTTTAAAACCCCCCATGTACTATTCACTGCTTGTTTCAGGCCCATTGATGATCATTGTAGAGTACTGCAAGTATGGCAACCTTTCTAACTTCTTGAGAAGCAAGAGAGGAGACTTTGTGGTTTATAAAGTAAGCATAAATATTCTTTGATAAATGCATAACAATAAGACATAACTGTCTTTTATGTGCACTGATGTATATTTCTCTGATTAGTCACAGGACAGCAAAGGGCTGCTGACAAGTCCAGGGTGCGAGCTAAGTGAGCTTCTCAAGCGTCGACTGGAGAGCGTGGCTAGTACAGGAAGCTCAGCCAGCTCAGGCTTCATTGAAGATAAGAGCTACTGCGACTCAGAGGAAGAAGAGGAAGGTAGTGGCTGAATGTCTTCCTTCCCCTCCAGCAGTCTTACCCCTGTCACCTCCATCCAACTCTGCTTGATCCAAAGACTCCTCTGGTTGTTTTTGTTGAATTTAGTTTGATAGGATGCTTCCTCTGGGATACATAATTCCAACTTATATTTATCATAACTCACCGTCACCTGCAGTCTATGGCACTTGTTTTTATTTCCCTCATCAAATACAAACTATGTGTTCCTGGCATTCTGTATTTTATCTGTTATTTTGGGTATTAATAAATTGTTTATCCAGGTAGATAAAACAGAGGAAGGGTCACCCATTGTACCCCCACCCCCCACCCCCTAGCCTCCTTAAAAAACATCACCGCCACACCCAAGGTTTATTGACAAGCTATTTCAAACAACATCTAAAAATATGCGCCAGATCTTTAAGCTATATTTATAACATAAGGAAGCATCTGAGGAAAACAACTCAAAGTTCAACACAAACATACAAGGTTGACAGGAAATATTTATCTTAAGCATATTATCAGTGGGTGAGAAGAGAAGGCCTTATGAAGACTTCATGTCATATGATTCTACACAGGTTGGAAATGTTTTTAATTATTGCTAATGTTGGTTTGCTATTTTACACAGAGTCTGATGACTTCTATAAGAGAGTGTTGACACTAGAGGACTTAATTTGCTACAGCTTTCAAGTAGCCAAAGGCATGGAGTTTTTGGCTTCACGAAAAGTAAGTCCTTGATTCATTTGTTGCCTTTAAGTTGTATGATAATTTCTGACTCTAAATTTTGCGAGTCAGCTGCCTGTGTTCAGTGCTAGCGTTCTTTTTTAAACATCCTTTCTTCTGTGTGCACTGTGACAGTTTGTCTTAATGTCAATGCTTCTGATTCCTTCCATCACACACATTCAGTATAAACACACACAGATATGTTCACAAACAAATGTATTAGGAAGATTAGTTTTCGTTGGAAGGAGCTGTGGAGCTCTTTGTGCTCCTGTGGTTACTCCTCACATTCTGTACGATCATATCAGCTGCTCCACATTATCACACCTTTCTTCCATGTGTTTCTAGGAACAATTCACCACATGGCAGATAAAACATGAAATACGGCCCTTCTAACCAAATCAATTCCTCTCTTCAACTTTGACACATATGAATTTAAAACATTAGTCAAGCATTTGTTCTTTTTCTCCTAGTGTATTCACCGTGATTTGGCAGCGCGGAACATCCTACTGTCCGAAAACAACGTTGTTAAGATATGCGATTTTGGACTAGCCAGAGATGTGTATAAAGATCCAGACTATGTCCGTAAAGGAGATGTAAGTGTGAATTTTTATGTTTTGACTCTGATCATGATCATATTTGTGCATATTAATCATTAAAAAGCACTTAACTTGATGGACATTAATGATAACAACCTCAGCTGGGAAAACGTACAATGATTTAGCTAATGCCAAGAGTTGCTGGCATGTACTCAGTCATTTTTTTTTAGCCATCGACAATATTATTCTGTTCAGTGGATGTTTGATTGTGGTCACAGACATCTTGTTGGTTTTGTATTTAAGCAGGTTTACACGGTTTTACAGTCTGTCTGCTGAACATGTATTTCTTTATTAAGGGTCTGACTGAACATTTGGGCTAATCTGCTACTACTTCCACAGGCCAGACTTCCTCTTAAATGGATGGCACCAGAGGCCATATTTGACAAGATCTACACTACACAGAGTGATGTTTGGGCTTTTGGTGTGCTAATGTGGGAGATCTTCTCTCTGGGTAAATATCAGTCCTGCCCTTGGTGGAGGAAGGTCACAAACACCTTTGCTAACAACCACTAAGCAAATCCATACTAACTATGAAATTGCACATGTGTATTCAAATAAAGACTTACGGCATCATTTGAATAAGATGTGATCGCTTGTGAAAAACGAAAACCCATGTCCTACACATGAGTACATGTGGCAAGTTAGCATGTGAAATATGTATAACACTCTCATTGTGTTTTATGCCATGGCAGGACATTTTGACTTAATAGTGTAGTGTTACTGGATTATGCAGCAACGTACTCTCACATGCACTTTAAAGTTCAGAGTACAGTTCAAGGATCAGTTGTTTACAGCAATTCTTATTCTGAGACAC